>CM069453.1:59451524-60051524 GCA_035610835.1 Ophiura sarsii
ACTCACTACTCTCTTTAATCAAAAGATTGAAAAGTCAATCTTTAAAAGGGGAGGATCTTAAAAGATTGAAAATAGCCAATCTGATGGAGTGAAATTTCAGTCCGATATATTGATAATAGCTATATTGGGTATTTAGATTATGAGTCGTGAAAGTTGTGTAAAATCATGTTCTAACATGGAAATTCAGGAAATTCAAACCTACCCACCAGGAAAAAATAGGGTGAAGGGAAAAGAGGAAAAGAAGGGGGAAAGGGAAAGAAAAGAGAGAGAGAAATGAAAAAGGGAGAAAAAAGAAAAAGGAAAAGGAGAAAAAAGGGGAAAGAAAGAAAAGAAGAAAGGTAAAGAAAGAAAGAAAGAAAATTTCGCAGTAAAAAAAGCACAACAGTCAACAAATTGTTGACTGTTGTGCTTTTTGTATTGCGAAATTTTGTGACCGTACGAAATTTTGTGACCGTACGAAATTTTGTGACCGTACCCCCTCTCCACCCCCCCCCCCCCCCCCCCCCCCACCCCACTTACGTGAAATTCACGAGGTGACTGACTGGGAAAAAATTGGGGGCAACCTTTTACGAAAATTTCCGAGACGGAATTATTCTAACCAGGATTTTTTTTGGCTGTGCCCCCCTGGCAACCAACCTCTGTTACGCCCCTGGGCACTAAGAGATGTGTTGGAGGCTGCGCCCTCAATTATGATAAAAACTGAGATTAGTATATTTTTTATAATTGTATTACATGTATGAACTTACACCTATAAGGATTAAGAAAAATCAGCTCTCTTTGTACAAGAAAACGTCGATTCAAAAATGCTCGTAGAGCCGCAACGAGTATTTTAAGTCCGACAGTATCCCCCTGCAGTACGCGTGATACATAACGCGAACCATATTTGCATAGAGGGCGTTTTTCAATAAATAGCGATGATATTGTTTTAATCAAATTTTGCTGTGTTTTTGTTAGTAGAAACAACAATAATGGCAATTTTTAATGTTCATCTTGAATTCTGAAGTAAATTTTTAAACATTTAAAATGTTCAACACCACTTTAACATGTCCCTTTAACATCGATGTCGTTATATTAAGTATCTTATTTTTCAGGTCAGAACAAAACTGCCAATTTCCCTACGATGTACAATCCGTGTTATTACTATACTAGTATATAAGCCGGTGTAAACGATTGATAGAAAGCATGTTGGCAAATGATGTGATGCAGCAGCCAATCGGCCACAGCAATTCAATTTCATGAAATGTATGGTTTTACAATAGTCTGATAGTCAAACTAAGAAAACAGGAAACGTTGTCCTATTGCGTTTATGTTTCAGTATTTTAATTAGGAACCTTTTGGATCCGCAGTGACAGCGACCAATATCAATTGAGGTCGAGTTAAACAAACTCGCGTTAAAATGCGCTATCACAGTATAGTATGTCAGCCTTGTATTTCACGCGACACATGGATAAACAGACACAACAGCCGACAAACATTGCCACGCACGAAGGAAGGAGGATAATCTGTCATCAATCTACAGTCACATTCCTTTCGGATGAAAGTGTAGAACTGTACTGGAAAGGGTGCGAGCAGAAATCACGATATCCTCTATTTACAGGTGAAGGGTGCTAGGATAAGAGTAGCGAATTATATATATGATTGATAATGATATCATACAAATAACATCTCTCAGTCTCAGTCCTTGCCGGTGGACAAATTTGGCCACCAATTTAGGAGTCATATTAGGCCACCAAGACAAAATGCGTAATAAATTCACTATTTTTTGTGTTTGAAACCAAAAATAATTGTTCCAATGGAGTAGACATCTGTTGCGGTAAGGTTTATGTTTGATTTCCTGTTTGAATTAAATGCAAATTATGATCAATAATGATGCTTGTTGAAGAGATGAAGAACATTTCGTGATTTTGGGGTTGAGACCAGGAAGGTGTTATTTCTATTTGACACCTCCCTGTTTGTGCAATCATAAAATTGAACAAATCAAAGCGGAAATACCAGACAAGCTCAGCAAACGCAATCTCAAAATTAACCAAACCAAAACAGAAGAATACACAATAAAAAGAAACGGAAACGAGTCATGGAAGAAATGCAAGTATCTCGGCAGCTTATTGGACACAAATGAAGATATTTGCAGAAGGAAACAATTGGCTATGATGGCATACAATAAACTAAAATTTATCATGAATTCAAGAACAACATCAACGAACTTAAAACTAAGAACGTTTAACGCATTCATAACCAGCATCTTCCTTTATAATTGTGAACTATGGACAATGGACAAGAAAGCTGAACACAAAATCGACGTGTTCCAGAGATCGTTATTACGTAGAATGATGAAATTAAGCTGGCAAGACAAAGTAACTAATGAGGAGTTATATCAACGAACGAGTCAAACCAGATGGAGCAACTTAATAAGAACTAGGCGTATGACCTGGTTTGGTCATCTCCTAAGACTCCCAGAGAAAACCCCAGCTAAGATGTCCCTAGCAGAAATAGGAAGAAGTGTTAAAAGACCACAAGGTAGACCAAAACAGACGTGGATAAGAATGATCCAAAAACAATTGCAAGAACTAAATATTGACTATACAAACGCAGAAAATCTAGCAGAACTGGCCAGTGACAGATATACCTGGCATTTACTAACTGATAAGTGAGGGCGCCATGTCAACAAAGACGAAATGCGTAACTGATGATGATGATGATGACCTCCCTGTTGAGACTGACCCTGAAGGGCTTGATATCTCCCAGCACTATATCTCGGGGAGGGGATGGAGCCTCCCCCCCCCCCCCCACCCCCCACTTGGAACCCTTGCCCCCCAAATGAATCATGGAATAATGATGGTACAAAGTAACAGATGAACATTTTTCGCGCTCTACGCGCGCATGTCTTCCCAAAATGCAATATTCTATGGTACAAGCTTGTTTAGAGTCGAAATGTAGCTCAATCGTGCAAAAGGTAGGTGTATAGTCAAATATTTTCGCGCGCATTTCTTGACACTGGAATGGAGCCCACCCATTAGGAGCCCCCCCCCCCCCATTTCAAGTCACTGCCCCTTCTTGCCCCCCCCCCCCAAAAAAAATGAAAAAGCTAGTTACGCCACTGGTCATGAGTACTTGTGGCCGATGAAATACAAGGAGGTGTCGGAGACATTGTGAAAAGATTTTTGTAGTGATGGGCGGCGCAATGGAACCATGTGATTTTTGTGATAGGGGGTTTGGTGTGAGGTGGGGTAGGGAGGGTGTTTGTAGTTGGGAGGGGTTTGTGGTGGGATGGAAAGGGGAGGGGGTTGTGATGGGGGCATTGTGGTGGCATGGATGCATGGGGTGGGGTGGGTAGGGTGTTTGCAGGCCTGTAAGCAGGATTTTTATAGGGGGGTCATTTTTTTCTGGAAAAGGTACAAAAAAAGATATATTACTATTAGTACCAAAAAAAGGTATATTGGTACACAAAAAAGGTACATTGGTACACAAAAAAGGATTATTTTTCTTCAGATTTGGGGGGGCGTCGTCCTCCCCCCTCCCCCTCCCCTAGTTACGGGTCAGGGTGTTTGTGGTAGGGGAAGGGGTTTGTGAATGGGAGGGGAGGGGTTTGTGGTGGGAGAAGGGGATTGGGGTGAGGATTGGGGTGAGGGAGTGGGTTTGTGGAGAGGAGGTGGTAGGGTGGGGAAGGCATGTGGGGAGGTGAAGAGGTTTATGCAATGATAGACAGTCGGAGTTATTTTTACTGTAGCGCAATTCAAGCCAGTATTTCTTGGAAATTGAAATACTTAGGTTTAGCTATTTTATCAAGCTATGCAGATTCTTTTGACACTGCGGTACTAAATATGTCATGATATCTAAAGCAGTTATGACAAATTTAATCAGAAAAGTTGAAAAATATTGATGAAAATAACTGACTCCGACTGAGATACAGATTCTTTTGACACTACGGTACTAAATATGTCATGATATCTAAAGCAGTTTGACAAATTTTAATCAGAAAAGTTGAAAAATATTGATGAAAATAACTGACTCCGACTGAGATGCTTTTATTTCATACAGATCTATGATTCAGAGCTAGCCATAGAGCTACACCCAACACAAAAAGTCCCTGACCAGGTGCTTTGATGTTGGCTGATCCAAAATCAATAATCGATACGAAAAATCTGAGATATACATTTAATGAGCAATTCTCTTCTCCGTAGTTTGGTACCTCATTCATAAAAACCGAGTGGATAGTTTTAAAGTTATGATTGTTTCAATGATCATAACTACCAACAAAATTGTTGCACTAAAATTGGGTTTATATGGGATATCATTGCTAAGTGTGTGATTACGCAGTGAAAAGGGGTGTGTGTATACAGACTCCCTTTCGATACATGTTACCCATTCATCCAGATACCTGACTGGTTCAGATAGTACACAGTGTTTTTAAAGTAATTTGGAATCATATCGCTCTATAACTCAGAATATACTTATGATTTATAATCAGAAATGTAAATCTACAAGAAAATCTGCTTTAAAAAAAAAATCAGGGATAGAGGGCGTCACATGGAAAAGATCGCATAATAAAGGCATGTGAAGAAGTCAAAACAAATTGAAATGAAGGTAAATGTCAGTTACCCAAACACAGAGCAGAACTCTTACCATGGTGCTCTTGTTCCAAGGACCTCAATCTAATTGAACAACTGTAGGATGAGCTCGGGTGACGTGTTTCGGCAAGGGACAATCCGCCTGTTAATGCACAAACACTCAGAGCAGCTCTACAGGAAGAGTGGAACAATCTCCCCCAAGCCTGCATCAGAAACCTGGTGGACAGCATGCATAGCAGATGCATTGAATGCTTCCAAGCACATGGTGGACACACATTATTGATGTCTGTGTTTGGGTAACTGACATTACCTTCATTTCAATTTGTTTTGACTTCTTTACGTGTGTAAGACCCTTTTATTGTTGGTTTCTTACAGTATGAAGAGTAGTCTATAACACAACTTTTTACATTTCATCGCCATGTTCTGGCACTTTATTAAAGTAAAGGTTGCTTCAAATTATACAAAATGTTACAATGAAAATGACGAGAGACAATACGACACGTCTGCAGACGTTGAAAACAAAACCGCTCATCAATACGGCGCTCAGCTGTGATTGGCTCATGGTTATTCACACCTGAGCGCTGATTGGCTCAAATCAATATAAATAATGCAAAGTCAAACTACCAACACTGGACCATAGCATTATTTATGTAGGGGTGTTTTTACATCACACACATGCCTTAAAATCTATGTTGCCAACATTTCCAGGCTGTGACATGTGATACAGCAAGCGGTTCCATGCCAGTGCATTTTTCAGTTCTGTCAGTAATGTAACCGTTTGGATATTGAGTAGAGTATTAAAGTAATCATGGGCACCCTGCAACTGAAAGGTGAAAAGCTATTTCCCAAGCAACTATATTGAGGGCGCTATATCATTGACCATTTACTCTCCCAGGTAACTAATGAGGGCGCCATATGACTGACCATGTACCAAGTGGTAATATTTATGTGATTCATTTTTCATCCTCGCCGTTTTTTAACAATTTTATGTGTTTTTAAATTCGCTAGAAGTAGCTTTACACATAGACCTATACGCAGAAAAAAATGCAGGCCTATCATTATAAATAAAACCTGTCATTGCTGGAACCAGGCCTATCATTATTTATAAATATCTTTTGTTTTGTAGTCCAAGATATTAACCCTATTGGACCAAAATGTCAGGAAATGCTGAGAAGAGAACCAGAGAGGAAAAGGTCATCTTAGTGACGGGCGGTACAGGTTTGGTCGGCAAGGCGATAGAGACGGTGGTCAATAACGACCCCCGACCTGATGAGAGGTGGATATTCGTCTCGTCCAAAGACGCTAATCTTGAGTGAGTATTGGGTCGGTCGCCCTTTGTTAGGCAAAAAAAAAAATTGTTATGTTGTCCTCGACCTCCCGCTCCGGATTTAGGGCCGCTCCAATTTTTTATTTTTTTTCTATTTTTTTCAAATTTTTTTTAAAAAAATCTGATTTTTTTTGATTTTTTGTTTTTTTTCAGATTTTTTTTCAGATTTTTTTCAGATTTTTTTTTTTTCAGATTTAAATGGCATTGAATATTAAATTAAGTGTTTATAACATATTATGTGCGACTCTCAGAGTGATTTCAACTTCTTGTTGGCTGAACTTTGAGCTTCCGCTGGTAAAATTAAATTAAAATAAATTTTTAAAAATCCGCCCGCCCTTCCTCTCTGAAAGCTGTGGAGGACAACATACATAACAATTTTTTTTTTGGCCTTACTCCCTTCCTTTTCTGTGTTCATACATTTCATCAACAAATTTCATCTTATAATTTATTTAAAAGTCTCCATTGAATACTGGTGTGAAGATATTGTAACTCCTCATACTTGAGGCACTTACACTATAATTAGTTACAGCAAATCCTTTTGTATACAGAAGTAAGTTGTGTATAATATGAGACCTTGGATGCCTTTGCCATATACGAGAGGATTTTGAGGGAGCACAGCACCAAGACGCTCTCCATAGACTTTACTGTTAGGAAAGGCTTACTTAAATGGCTCTAGTTTCTAAACTAGCGTTAAAATTTCAATGAAATTTTGATATGTTTTACTCACAAGGGTAATCTACAACATATCTGAATATGAAGGCAACTTTCCCGTGCACTTTTTTTGATATAAGCCGCCGCATAACAACGTAGTGATATGCCTACCTAAATTCGGTCTCCGGTCTGGATATCACCGCATGTGTAAATCGGTCCGTGAAATTAAAATTGACCTCAAATCACCTAGTTAAAATGTCAGAACATCAACTACACATTTCAAACACAAAAAATATTAGTGAAAAATTATATCATAAACCGTCAAAAAATAACTCTCTTTCCCGCCAAATAGGAACTATTGTCGTACTCAACTTTGATTGATCGCGACGATAGTGTGTCGCGATACCTATTTAGGTATGTGCTCCCTTATAGAGCACAAATTTGCTCAAAATCATTCAAAATTGATATCAACTTTTTCAGCGTGAAATTTTGAACAAACTAGCCAAATAAAATTACAATTGAACAATCAGTTTTTGAAATATGATCTGATCACGGAGGCTGCATCTTCCGTAAAATCACTATTATTTTCCGTTTTTTGACTCTAGACGCGGCACGCTTTGACTTGTTAGGCCTACACTCACGAAATTCAAACTTTTTGACTCAAATCCAACTGATTTTGATTTCGATCAGTCTCTGATTATGTCGACCTAACCCACCTATAACACATCAACTGAAATAACGCCGTGTTTTTGTTTAAAAAAGAGCAACCACACACCCCCCCCCCCTGTTTTTTAAACCGGACAAAGTCGGCCTATACCATAAATACACTGCCCAGTAGATATCAAAACGCATAGATTTGGGTGAAACCCGACTTTTATTTATTGCATTGTGTAATACACCTACACTGGATCGGAGCACGCGGGAGATCGGGAACCTGGCGCTATAAGGGAGCACAGCACCAAGACGCTCTCCATAGACTTTACTGTTAGGAAAGGCTTACTTAAATGGCTCTAGTTTCTAAATTAGCGCTAAAATTTCAATGAAATTTTGATATGTTTTACTCACAAGGGTAATCTACTACATATCTGAATATGAAGGCAACTTTCCCGTGCACTTTTTTTGATATAAGCCGCCGCATAACAACGTAGTGATATGCCTACCTAAATTCGGTCTTCGGTCTGGATATCACCGCATGTGTAAATCGGTCCGTGAAATTAAAATTGACCTCAAATTACCTAGTTAAAATGTCAGAACATCAACTACACATTTCAAACACAACATATTAGTGAAAAATTATATCATAAACCGTCAAAAAATAACTCTCTTTCCCGCCAAATAGGAACTATTGTCGTACTCAACTTTGATTGATCGCGACGATAGTGTGTCGCGATACCTATTTAGGTATGTGCTCCCTTGATCTATTGTTGGTTTGGGAAAAGGTGAGCACTATCCGTAATGAGGATGAGATACTGTATACATGTATGCTGTCAGCTACACCCAACCTTAATAGCCTCGCTGGATCTATTTCATGCTCATTGGTACAGCGATGAATAATTTGGATTAAACCGATTCTGTGCGAAACTTTTGACATTCAAACAGGTCATAAAGCACTCAGTATTTACCATGAAAATATTGTAAATCCTCATACTTATGTCTTGTGGCACTCACACTAGTATTAGTCCATCAACGACTCGGAAAAGTTACCATTCTAATGTAAGGGCCAAAGTTTTCCGCGTTGCGGAATTGAGGTTCAAACGCGAAAAACAACAATTTGATGAAAAGAAGAAAAAAAGTGCACAAAAAACGTCCAAAACACACAATTTATAAATAGTCTTGAATAAAACAATATAAATATTAAAAAACAATACGTAATAAAACAAAACAAACAATAAAAATGATGTGTTTTTCTGTAAAGTGTGTTTATTTTGGTTTTATAGATCGTAAATTTTAAGCTTTCTTGGGGAAAATTACATCACAGAAAAATGCAAAATTTACAAAGCGGAAAAACACGGAATTCAACAATTACAAAGCAGTAAACTTTGGCCCTTATTCGAATGATTTAAAAATTCACTGTTCAACACGACGGATTTTTTCACATCAGTTGTATGTAAATTTACACATCAGGCATTCCTCTTCTATTTTTTCATAATGTACACTTTTTGTTTTTTCTTGTACAGATCGGAGTCAGAAACACTAGCGTTATTTGACAAGCACCAGCCCACCCATGTTATCCATTTAGCTGCCATGGTGGGAGGTTTATTTAAGAATCTATCCCATAATCTAGATTTCTGGGTAAGTGGACTATAGTTTGATCAGTTCCAAATTGGCGAAGCCTCATTACAGCAGCGAATGAATACAGAAGGATGTGTGCGCGTGGCCATAAGCGCTTGGATTATTTTTGCGCGCGCCACCGAGAGATAAAATACAAATATTTCTTGCCAATTTGGAACTGATCAACTATATCAAAAGATACATTTGTGAACACAGCGTTATGTATGCCTTACTGCAAAAAACACCAGGTTTTATCTTAGTAAATTGAGCCGGAAGGCCAAAAGCTATGTTAACACTGCAGACGACATCCCAAAATGTCACAAAATGTTTCAAAAATGTCAACATTATTTAATTTAATTACCATATTTATAACAACCATGAAAAATGCATTAAAATAAGTACAAACATGCCTAGTATTGGTTTAGATTTCAGAAATCCTTGAGATAGATTTTGAAAGTTGGGAAAGGTTTCTGAAAAATCTGTTTTGTGTATGGTAAAACTAATAGCCGTGTGGAGGAAAGTGTTAACTTTAAGTGAACCTAGAACTTTCATGCATAAAATCTTGGAATCATCATCGTCATCTGGTTTGTAATTGATATCTCTATGTGATTTACAAATTGTCGCAGTTCTGTCAAAACCTTGGATGTATTTTTCTGGCCCTTCAACATGTATGAAGTAAAACTGCCCAACGTTTATGCATAGGAAGTGTTGCTTTATGCTTGTTCAGGGGAAAGAGAAGAGCACTTACTAGTTGTTGATTAGATGTGTGTTTAGCCCTTAAACATGTTTATAGCAGAGTGCCCAAAGGTTTTACATAGGAAGTATAACTTTATACATGCTGAAGGGCCAAATGGAGATACAAGGTTTTGACAGAACAGTGACGAAATGCTATATCATCGCCTTTTATATTGATTTTTCATCTGATGAAACTCATGGTAAATCATATAATCAAACATTGTTTTTTGTTTTTATCCAAAAATCAATTCATTTTATAAAGACAATTACTTATTATTTTTCATGACATTGGACAAGTTCAAATGTTGGCTATCTATTTATTTATTAATGCTTTCTTTATTGAGGGTAATATGCTTCAGTGACTTGCACTGCTTTCCAAGCAGGCCCTCATTTCGATACATACATAAATACATCAAAATAACAAATAACAGTGTTTAAATATAATACAAATTATTCAATTATGATACAGTGGAAATATAGGATTTGAATTGACCGAGTGACATATTTTCTAAATCAATACGAATAGATGGTGATAAATTGTTCCACAGATGACCAGATCTGTAAAGAAAAGTGCGCATACCAGAATTTGAGTTGATTTTAGGAATAATTAAAGTTTTACTTGAATGATTCCTGGTAGTATGATTGTGATAGTTATGTACAAATTCAAAATTGGATGATAAATATCTCCGACAGATACATAAAAAATATTGATTATTGACGATCGATGGTCACTTTGCATACACCCGTTCCTCAAATGTCACTATCGGAACCACTTATCGCTAGCTATCACTCCACATGTGAACTCACACACTAAGTATTGATTGATATCCCGCACATACAGAGGGTTAACATCAAGATCAACGACAACGTACTCCACTCTGCGTTTAAACACAAGTGCCAAAAGGTGGTGTCCTGTCTATCCACGTGTATCTTCCCCGACAAGACGACATACCCCATTGATGAGACTATGGTGCATAATGGACCGCCTCATGACTCCAATTTTGGTTACGCCTATGCAAAACGCATGATAGACGTTCAGAACAAGTAAGTTGGTCGTTGGTGCATAACAGTATCATTATACTAAGCGTATACAAAGGCAATGAACCTGGTGTACTATGGGTACTGCAGGTACATTGATTAAGAAAACTCTTTAAAATATTTTATAATTTTCAGAATTATTTTTACAAGAGTTTGTGTTTGAAAATCTTGGGACTTAAACTATTTATAAAAATTGCAAAACCTTTTGGAATACCAGCAAGAAAAGCTAGTATGACAAGCATGAAGTCAATATCCCTAACTACATTGAGTGTGTTTTCAGTTTGATGAGATTGGTTTTCATGATCTAAAGTTCTTAAGAGAGTTCCCATGTGCCAAAGAGGATTTTAAAACAATGTAACCAATGTCATTGAATTTCACAGGAATGTTTGTGTTTTTTGGTATATATAGGTACAGACCTTTTTATGTTTTCTATTTAAATAAACACAGGGGCTTATGTTATCGTATTTCCGTTTTCTGTTTGAATTAACACAGGGCTTATGTTATTGTATTAACGTTTTCTATTTTGAATTAACACAGGGCTTACTTCAAGCAGCATGGTTGTCAGTTCACTTCCGTCATTCCGACCAATGTGTTTGGGCCATGGGATAACTTCAATCTGGAGGACGGCCATGTTTTACCCGGACTGATGCATAAGTGCTATGATTCTAAAAGTGAGTTGCATGTATATGATGTATCACTCAGGGAGGGGGTGGAAGGGGGGAGGGAGAGGCATGAAATGGGAGGGAAAGGAGAGGCGGGGGGGGTAGTAGTAGGTATTTGGTCCATGGTCCATGAGATTGCTTTGAACCGGAAGATCACATGCTACCTGGTTATATGTGCAAGTGCTATAATCAACCCTGTAAATAGCGACTAAATCGGTCACAAATGCGCCCAAATATTTCTAAGCAAATTATTTAACATTTGAAAAATACCTAAATTCAGTAAATTATCATTTAATATGGGAAGAGAAGTGTTGCATGTTACATCATATAACAATAAAATAATGATAAAAATATATTTGCAAATTGAAGTCAGAAAAATTATTTTTGTGGTTCATATGCATGTGATGTGGTAATGCAAAATGGTTAATCTATGTATTAAAGATTTTAAAATGCATTCAAAACCTATGTGTTATTATTTCCATCATACATACATGAAACATCTTTTTTTACCAGTCACATGCATAAGAAATAAAGTTATAATTTGTTTGACTTCAAATTAAAAATTAATTTAAAAAAAAAAATTGAAATCATTTATTCAAACTTTTATAAATCTGTTTAATGGTGCATCATGTTACAGGCAATACTTCTATTGCCTACTAAATTTAGTTAGATGTTGTTACTTTTAATAAATAAATGGTATTTTTAACACTGAAAACGGTTCTCAAAAGTCATACTTTCAATCAGAATATTATGAAATACCAATGTACTAATAGTAAGGTAGGATCTTAATTAAGTTATAAATTATCATAGCTATGGTGTGGGTCATGGGGTCATGGGCAGTAGCGTAGCCAGGGTCACTTGTCAGGGGGCAAAGGGTATTTTTTCCCGGTGAGCACTAGTTCGACCTGGTGGCGTAGCCAGGTTTTTCATGTAACTTTATGAATTGCCGTCGAGTAAGAAAATGACAAGCGGGGGTGGGGGGGGGGGGGGGGGGTATGGTGCGTCGGTGGTAGAGGCGTTGCGTCCCCATACCGGCGTGAAAAACTGCAATTTCCAACTAATTTGCATGTCTTCCTTTCTCCTTTGTGTCCGTTTCCTTTCCCTTTTCCCATTCCCTTTCCCTTTTTCCTTTCCTTTCCTTTTTTCCCTTTCCTTTCCTTCCTCTTCTCCCTTTCTTTCCCTTCCTTTGCCTTCCCGATTTTCCACTTAGTTCCCGATTTCCTGGTCAAAGTATTTTTCAGTGGGGGGCACTCTGCCCCTTGCCCCCGTCTGGCTACGCTACTGGTAATGGGGTATTATACATGAATTATTTTGGGTCAAATCTGGGTCATCTAAAGGTCATGTTTTATATACTTTTGGACTTTTATTTTTTTATTTTTTTTTAAGTCTTGGCATCCGACGGATAACCAGCATTGATTTTTAGGTTTACCACTTAATTGGAACGCTGACTACATACGAATGTGCATTTAGTTGTCATTGGTTAATTATTCCTACTAAAATGTGTTAGTCTTGTACAAAAATGCCATATATGTCTGATATGCAACGTTTTAATCGCGAATTCACCAATCCATATTGCCCATTAGCTCGCTATATTTTTTGTACTTCTTAGTCGAAATATGGCATCGCAAAATTTGCGTTGGAGCTTTGCAGTTGCATCGCTAACATGCTGTCTTGTGGAGTATTTTACGATGCAATACATGTTATGTCGGACATTGAGAGTGAACAAGACATTGTTGAAGATATTGAACATTGACTGGCGACTAGAATTTTTGCCTTTAGGAGCCAATGGTTACCAAGTTCATAAAATTACTGGCGACTAGATTTTTTTCCTTTAGAAGCCAATAGCTCCCAAATTATTTTTCTGTTTACAGGGTTGGCTATAATGGATGTATATTACACGAGCTTGGTCAAACTCGCCCCCAAAATGGTAAACAAAATTGAGGGGAGGTTGGTGGCATTCTCAAAACTGCCACACGAAAAAAGAAAAAACAAGTTTATTTTTTTGATTTGGTTATTTTTAACGCAATTTAACGCAACGGCATGTTTGTACTTATTTCAATGCATTTCACATGGTGATTCTAAATATGGTTATGAAATTTCATAATTTTGACATTTTTGAAATAGTTTGAAACATTTTGGAATGTCGTCTGCAGACGCCTGCCGCGTGGAAAGTAATATTAACGTCATGTATTCTGAGATCATTTTATCTCTCTCATCTCCACAGAACAAGGTACTCCATTCAGCATATGGGGCACAGGGTCTCCACGGCGACAGTTTATCTACTCCATGGACCTGGCCCGACTGTTCATATGGACATTACGAGAATACACAGAAATTGACCCGATCATCCTGTCCGTAGGGGAGGAGGATGAGGTGTCGATCAAGGAAGCGGCGGAGATGATTGTCGGGGCTTACGAATTCAAAGGAGAAGTTGTTGTATCCTTGTATGTGTTAGGGGTCGTCCATAATTTTCGCCATTTTCAGTTACGTACAAAGCGTACGTAAGAGGGGGGAGGAGGTCGAAATATACCCCAACCGTACGTAACTTAAATGGCGATCTTGAGAGGCGGGATTTTTTTTTTTTTAAGTACAAAATAAAATAAAATTTCGCTATTTATTGCGTATGTAACTCGAGGGGGGTAAAAAGTTACGTAAGTGAAAATGGCGATAATTTTGGACGACCCCTTAGTGATGGCGATGATGTTGATGGGTTTTTTCATGAATTCATGCTTTTACAATAACTGTAATAGTTTGTGACTGGTTTTTTGGAGGGGGGGGGGGGCAACTAAATATCATGCTGTAAGTATATATGACCAAAGATTTCCAGACACATTCCTCAATGTAAATTTCCTTTATAGCCCAAAATCACCATAAAATGAAGATTTTGCGTGTTTTTCTTTCCAATTTGAGACCCTAAATGAGTAAAATAACGACAGGTGTGTGAAAAACGGACTCGTTTTCTTGAAGATAGTCGATTTTAGACCCCTATACATGTTACGTGCGTAGCATACACAGTAAAAAAAACACCCGTCATTACATTTTATGGTCACACATGTTGACAGTGTAATAGTTGACAGGCCCCCTCTGGTTTTATTTTCATCAACAAACTCTGATACAATATAAGGCAATTGTTACTAGCACACCTATGGAAAGCGATAAAAGTAGTGACATGGTATATTCTGTGTGAGAGCCTGTTGATCTAACATGGGTGTAGTAATAAGGCCAAACAAATGTAATACTTTGTCTCAGCGACCCGCACGGACGCATTGCTAAAGACAATTTATGGTGCAATTCAGCAAAAACAGGACTTTTCTTTCTTCGGAATAAAAATAGTTAACAGCTGAAGGTAATTTGATCTCCACCTTCTTACACATGGTAAATTTAAGATTGGTTCATGAACATAAAAGCCCTTTAATTTGTAATGGGAAACAGTAGACACAGGAGACAGACAATGACTGGTTGGTTATGTGATGAAAAACTAAGGTATGCTGTGGTTGCGCAAGACAAACTTGTGAAAGTCTTACTTACAGAAAGAGCTCACACGGCTGTTTGATCCCACAGAATTTGTCCGATTTATTCTGAGAACACCGTAACTTGCTGGCCCGGTTCTGGTTTTAACTGATTCAAGTACCTGAATATACTAGCCATCTTTTGTAGAAATTTCAGAACATTTGTTGGTGCCAGTTCTGAGAAATAGAGCTTTGAATATTATTATTTACTATAATAGCGCCCTCATCGGCCACATTTTCCATAGAGTTGCATGTAAAATGTGTGTCAAGTAGAAAATGCCGATAATTTAAGAAGGGCCCGTACAATTTTCTTGAAATTGTCACCGTATACTCGTATTCAGTAGCGCTACCTAAATCAGGTCAAACCATAAATGGGCCACTATATAATCTTTTTTTATCCCATAATTTTAATTATAAAGCGGACAGTCAAACAGCCGTGCTCATGGTATTAATCCTATACAGCAATACAAAAGAGTGATAGTAACCCAATCTCATTATAAGAGAGATGAGCACTTGTCTCTTGTGTACACAGGATTGTCCCTATGCTGGTTCCTGCACCCTGGATCCCCCAGCTTCGCTGCACCAACTTGTCCATAGATGCAGGTATAGGCTTCTCCATTACTTACGCAAAGAATACAAAAATGGGGGGTGAAAATCAATTTTAGAGGGTGAAAAATATTTTTACCATATAGCGACCGTAGGCTACAGGTCCTGAAGTTGGGGGTCTGATTTAACCGGGAGTTTCCAAAAATTCCAATATGAGGGGTGAAAATGTGAAATATCATTTGGAGGCCTATTCACCCCCAATCAGGGGTTAATGCTACCGTGATGACCGTGTATCTTTGAATGATTTGTGCGGAGCCCATTGATGCAGGGAACCAGCATAGATTGTCCCTGTACAATTTTTACCTCTGTATTTATCATCCTTTTCTCCACTTTAACACCTTAACGAACTAATCATAGTACGACACAAGCAAATCTGACGGTCAATTCAAGAAGACGGCCAGCAACGCAAAGCTGAGGAAATTACTACCAGACTTTCAGTTTACACCAATCAAACAAGGTAAATACTAGATTTTTTTATCCAAATTTGGGTGTTTTTTCTTCTTTTTAGGTTGTATGTAAGCTGTTCAGTAACCTGCGAAAGGGTTGAATTGGGGTTGCACATTGAAAGGTGGATGTTCCGTCACTTTAGCATTTTTTGCCCATCAACATATTTTGATATAAGAAAAAAAAACATATTTGTCTCATTATTTCTGTGAAATGTTTGGAGCAAGACACATTCCATTTAGACGTTATGGGCCAAAATGCAGTTAACCACTCGGCCAGTTTGTGTACTACTCTACGGGCAAATTTCATGTCCCCCTGTGCTTCTAAAATAAGAACCATTTAAGTTATGCAACTCAAACTTTGGAATACCACTATTTAAAGAATTACCCTTCATTTAGAATAGGAAACATCAATCGGGCAAGCAATAGGAATACCTACCTTTAAGACCTTGATTGAATGAGCATAACATTTTAATCAAATCAGAAAAACATCCACTAAAATGCCTCTGGTAGCTGATATATTACTAATTTCACAATATCAAACATTACATCAATTTAACTTCTATTTTCATTCCATCATTCCATAGAGATATAAAATAAAATATAAAAGCATAAATTTAATGTAATCAGCGTGTTACAAATATTTACAACATAATGGTTATAGCATTAAATATACACCTTGCACATAAAATGCATAGGTTATGGGCTCATACCATCATATACAGTGACGACACCAGCATCAACATTTGGGGGTGAAGGTGGGTGGGGGGGGGGGGCAAACACAAAATCTGGGGGAACAAGAAAGAATTGGGGGAAATTGCAAATTTTGGCTTAAAATTGCCTTGAATGAGCTTAATTTTGTCTGAATTAGACATTTTAGGACCATTTCAGTCCAATGTTTAATAATAATAATAATAATAATAAACTTGAATAGCGCATAACACAAAAAGCTTCTAGGCACTTTACACAAACCATGAAAATGCAAATACATCGAAATTAGATATGCTTAAGGAATAGTACAAAATATAAAATAACAAAGTTAAAATACTGCATAAAAATTGACACCAATGACACATGGTTCTAGTTAACGTAGTTAAAAGATGTACAACTATGACAAATTGATAAGAAAATAAAAAAGCTAATTTTTAAGCTAATTTTGACATTAAAAGTCAACATTCTCGATTGTTTGGGTGACAAAATGGGGTGGGACTTGAGTTGAAAAGTTGGAAAAGGTTGTGACTTGGTGGGGGATATTCCCACCCCCTGGGTAGAGCTGCCACTAATGATGTAGTGACATTTGTATTCATTGTTATGTGTCTTAATAATTATATGATAGAAAATGGTTCATCCCCTGACCCCCATCTTCTGGTCTGGTTTTCTGTGTGTTCTTTTCAATATTATGATCTTGTATGGAGAAAAAAAAAGGCTCACCTCAGCTTCCCACATGCAAATTACCATTTCTGTGCACAACCTTATCATGATTTCCTAATATGTTTTACATGAACCAACTTACATCTTGTTTTGTTTGTTTGTTTGTTTTTCAGCAATCAAGGAAACAGTGGATTGGTTTATAGCCAATCACGAGACAGCACGCAAGTAACTATGGTAACAGAACACAAGCTTGTGTTGTTCTTTACAAAAAATATAACCGATAGGTTGATGGAAAGACAACAGTTCACTTTAAGGACAAATTGAGGGTGAAAATGTAACTGCGGAACCAGGCTCTGCCCATACAAAAAGTGGATTTACATATTGCTCTTTAGTGTCAAAGGCTTGTTGTTAGGCCAAACAAAATAAAAGGTTCGTCTCAAAGCTTGCGCGCGCATTGGTTTTGAAATGCCAAAATACCGCATCTGAAATGCAGAAAATTGTCAAATCAATTTTGTTTTCCCTACAAATTTTTATTTCGAGTTTTTATTAAAAATATCGGCAGATTTTCCTTTTCTCAAACTTTTACATGACTCAGTTCTTCAAAAAACGCTGCACAATTGTTCTTATACACAACTACATCACAATATTCATTTCAAATAGAAAAAACAAATATCAGAAAGTGTCAACGGTTGCAAATAGTAAGAGTAAAAATTGCCACACACAAAACAAACAAAAATGTAAAATAAAAATAAAAATGGAAGACAAAAAACAGCGCGCGTCGCCCGATTTTGAAGCCTTCGCAAGCTTTGAGACAAACCTTTTTTTTTTTTGGGCCTTATCCAGCTATATTTTTGTAGAAAGTCAAAACAATGGGATCGATGTGGTAATAAGGGTTTGGTTTAGTACGAATCATGGTCTGACACGGTTTACTAAAAAAAAATCAAAAATATAATATTTTCAATTAATATAGAAATGTATTGGTGTACATTATGTAATATACAGTCCAACCCCGGTTTATCCGACCCCCGATTATCCGGACGTCATAAGCTGTTAGTTTCTACGAATTCATTTTTCTGTCAATTTTTATTCTCAAAAATAATATTAACACAAATATTTGCAGTCATTAGCAATCGTAATTAAATCGTTTCTCATGGCGTGGTTCTTGCTTTTGAGAGTCATTTTCCAGCTTTCTTAAAAATTGCCCGCAATTTCAAGAAATCACATGTTTTCCTTAAGAAATATTATAATTTCATTAAATTTCCGTTACTTAAGTTTATAAAATCGCTTTTCTTGTGTACATGTCAACAGTTAATATATTTCCCATATCCTAAATTATCACATATCCGGCCACCAGTCGGTCCCGACTTGTTCGGATAACTGGGGTCGGACTGTAATTGATATTTGCTGCTCCGGGAATAGATTTGTATAGCTTTTATTTTTGTTACGATAACAATAATTTTAGGGGCAACACATTTAAACTATTATTACAACTTTCACATGGGTAAAGTCGACAGTTTTCGGTCACGCCTATTTTCGGTCACTTTCGCCCAAATCGTGTAATGAAAATGACCTCGTCGTTATAAACTGACGGCTAAAAGACCGCCGCATAGTTGATGCCCGGTATTGCTTTAAAATGGCGACAACCGATGCAATTACACAATTTGGGCGAAATGACCGAAAATAGGCGCTGACCGAAAACTGGCGACTTTACCCTACTGTAAAAGTGGTAATTAAATGTTTGCGCTTTGCCGACTTTCAGCCATTTGGCTTGTTTAAAAATTCACGATTTGAAAGTTCATTACATAGACTTATACACAAAATAAATATGTTTGTGTGTTTTTATTTTCGTGGTAGCTGCTTGGAGCGCGAAAAGCGTGAAAATTAATTATTTATCTCAATTTGTTTTAAAAGAATGTCTAATATGTCTTTTTAGGGTGAATTTTGGGGTCTTTTTCCGCATTATTTATATATATATTTCAGTATTCATATCATGTGCTATGTATCCTCGTTCGGCAGGGAAACTACCTTTGATTTCTGATGTGTTTTGGCCCTTGAAAATGTTTAAAGAAAAAGTGCCTAGAGATTTACGTGGCCATTTTGCATTATAAACAAGTTCAGGTTTGGAACAATAGAATTGAACTCACTTGCAGCTGATAATACACCGTCTCGATGATCGATCATAATTTAAATTGATCGTCCTTACGTAGGTACAATAACAGTTTCTATGATGAAGAAATTGCAACAAAAACGAACAACTGCTTTATGTGAATCGAATAAACCAATTAAAGGTAGGTGTTCCGATTGCTGGCCCGATTTTCAACTTGATGTTTTCTATTCTTCATCAAGGATCATCTTTAAGTTCTATTCCAAAGTTTGAGTTGCATAACTCCAATGGTTCTTAGAAGCACAAGTGACATGAAATTTGCCCATTGGGTAGTATGCAAACGGGCCGGTGGGTTAAGAAACTTTGGCGGTAATTCACTGCATTTTGGCCTATACCATCTAAATAGAACATATCTTGCGCCAAACATTTTACCAAAGTAATGAGAAAAATATGGGGTTTCTTCTGATATCCAAATAATTTTGATGTGGCAAAAACACCTAAAGTGATCAGAACATCAACCATTAACTAATAATGAATTAGTCGCCTATAAGGCAAAAAAAAAAAAAGAGTTGACTTGCCCTTTCCGACCGACCCGAATTTTCAGAAATCTAGGGTCGCTATTTTTTTTTTTTCTTCAAAAATTGAAGAAAAATTGAAGAAAAATTGAAAGAAGCACATAACAATAAAGAAAGATGAAAACATGTTTTTGAGTAGTATCTGCTTGTTTAAAAATAAATTTAAAAAATCTTTAAAACGTGTTTTTGTGCACTAAATGTTCAAAAATTTTCAACAACAAAAATAAAATAAAATCCGACCGTCCGAACCTGACTTTGACCCTGAAAGGGCAAGTCAACTTTTTTTTGTTTTTGGCCTAAGCGATAATCGATACAAGTATGATTATCAGGTTAGTGTGTAAAGGCTCATTGTTGATACATAGAGTAACAGTCAGCGGGATTAAACTTGCTGTAAAGACCATTTCAAATCAAGATCAGAAAACTTCGGGAAAACAGGTCACGTGGACTAGGTGCGTAGTTCATTCTTCGTAACGGTTGATAGCATTGGTTGACTACCTAGTGGTGTACTATGTTTACATACAAGCGTACACCCATGAGAAGTAAAACTAGTAGTTAAGATGTATTTTGTTTTTATCAAAATTTATCAAGCTGAAGGTAAAATGTCAAGATATTTCCACGAATCTCTTTTATCTCTTCCGTTTTTGATACTGAAACAGCACAAAATATTTTCAGTTGATCACTTATGAGCCATCAAACTGGTGCCAAAAGCTCTTGGCTATTTTCGGATTTGAAATGGTTTGAAACTCCAAATTAAAGGCGTGTGACCCATCAGTTTACTTTTTTCCATCAAAGTTAAGATTTTGCCATATGCAAAGAAAGCCCATATTTTTTTCTCATTTCCTTGCAAAATTTAAGGCTTGATAGATGTTTTGTTTGGATGCGATAAGCTTAAAGGGAGTAATTCTGTTATACTCTTCACAAGGGGTACTCATAGTGCGTGATTTTATGCCGCTTAAAGTAGGGATTTATCTCAAGGTATATGGTTTATCCCAGAAATGTATGTACTGCAATGCAAATTTGAAGTGAATTTATCATTAGGTAAAATTAAACTCAAATTTTGGAATGTATTTGTGACCAGTCATGTCAAAAAGGACATGTTGTTGGCAAATACAATTTTGAGATAGAGGCCAATATATTTGGTGAAATATAAAGAAAATGATCGAAAAAAATATGCTTCTTCAATTCATATTTTGTGATTACAACGTCTGATTACCTTCAACATTGTATCATTTCAAAGCATAAAACATGCTCTTTCAAGTCATACCAATAACTCGGAATTGATGCGGGCCTCCAACATGTCCATTTGTGAAGCACATGTCACATTGCAACCACCATGTGAAAAATATTTGATCCCACACCTTTAATAGGGTATGTAATACATCACTTACATAATTACATTTATACACCTGAGGAGTGCAGCCATATTGGTTGCATGAAACAGTACTGTAGTGTAAATGGAATAAACTAGATTTAATTTTGATTATATTAGGCCAAATTAAATAAATTTTGTCTCAAAGCTCCTCTCCTGTTGTAAAACTAATGCGGAATGCGGTGCTTTTTTCATTTTTATTTTTTTTCAATATAAAATAATGAAATCCTTGTAAAAGTGAACTTTCGTATTTAAGATGATGTGATCAATGAAAATCTGAAAAATCGGTGAAATTTTGGTTTTGTTTTTTTTTTTTTGGAAAAAAAAAAAATAGAAAAAAAAAAATATATAATGCGCACCAATAAACTAACGCGCGCGGGAGCTTTGAGACAAACAATTAATTTAATTTGGCCTTACGCTCTACTTTTAGTATCGAGCACTCTGTACCAAATGATCTGGCTTTACTTTGTTTTAATTACATTTATATATATTTATATATACATCATATTGTGTGCTTTATCCTGTCAGAGAGTTGATTCTCACTTGGCACATTTCCAACGATCAAGTCTTTTCCCTCTGGGCATCTATCTATTGTAGGAGTCTCATTTTCGAGTCTCAGTTTTTTAAATCCTATTTTTTATCATTTCTATTTATTTTATGTGCACATTGTATTTGTATTATGTATTAGGAAAGAAGAAGACTAGATCAATAAAACTACTGGTAATAAGTACATTTTGCATAACATTTGTAAAATTGTGTTGACTTTATCCATTTTGTGAGTTGAAAAAGGTCTTTAATTTAGAACTAAGAACCTATGCTACAAGCGAATAAGTTGTTCAAAAAAAAGTGGGTCAAAAAAGTGAATTTTGTGATTTTCTCAAAAAAAATCAACATTTTTGGTCTAAATTGACACCAAATTTGGATTCTCTGATCCATCGCCTTTCCAAAAATGTATAAATCAAACACTTCCTTGAGTCCCTCCTTAAATAAACTCTGGATTTTTTTCATCTTCAATCGGCAATTTTTCAAATATTTTGCGATTTATTCATATCCATGGAAAGCTGATGTGTTCTTCTTTAAAACAATATCTGTCGTAAAAATCGGTGATTAGCCACCTGCTTGAGAATGTGGGGGCATTCTCATTCAAAATAAGCCCAATTCACCACTATTTATTGCTCAAAAAAACAATTCTGTCTGTTCTTCAACGAAGTGTTAGCTGTTGACTTTTGAGCACAAATCGGTGGTAATTTTGGAATATTCGGATTGAGATCTCCCAATATTCTCAAGCAAGTGATTGACACTGAAATAAGCAGATTGCTATCAATTTGGTATCAATTTAAAGATGAAGCCAACAGCTTTCCATTGATGTGAACATTTTTTTCAATCACAATTTGTTCAAATATCCCGGGATATGTTCATTAAGTTTTATATATCCATGTAAAGCTGATGTGTTCATCTTTACAATGATACCAAATGTGAAGCAATCCCTTGCTCCAGTGCTGAGCTACTTGCTTGAGAACATGGGGAGGTCACAATCTGAATGTGCCAAAATCAACACTATTTCGTGCTCAAAAGAACATCTTAGTCGTCTGTTCAATGAAGTGTTACATTGACCAATACATTGTAGTGTGATGATCTATTGATTTTAAGCACAAAATAGTGTTGATTTTGGCACTTTCAGATTGTGACCTCCCCATGTTCTCAAACAAGTAGCTCAGCACTGGTGCAAGGGATTGCTTCAAATTTGGTATCATTGTAAAGATGAACACATCAGCTTAACATGGATATATAAAACTTAATGAACATATCACTCGATATTTGAACAAATTGTTATTGAAAAAAACTTTTTTTGAGCAGTTTAGATAAAGATGTGTTCTTTTTCCATAACAGAACAACCACACAATAAAAACAGGACCACTCATTTCTATATTTAAAAATCACATTTATTATTACAATTGTCAAGGTGTGTTAGGTGTCCGCATCTTTTGCAATATTATACATATCACCATGGTTACGTACCATCAGTTAATAGGCATGTACAAACATACAACATCAGGTCATTTCTATACATGTACAACATAACAAAAAGAAACTACCCAGTATTGATTGAAATGGTTATAATCACAAATTTGATTGCCCGTTATTATGGAATTTATTAAAATAAACATTTAATAGGTTTTATTAGCTACATTGTGATTTACCAAAGACTTGTAAATTGTCCAAGACTAGCAATGGTTTATGAAAAATAATGGAGTTTAAAAAAACTTACAAATTCATTAACATGGAAATATTCATTAACATGGAAATATTACACCAACTGAATCACGCCACGAAGCATGCAGATTACTAGTTTTAGATGTGCGTGCATACGTATTATAGGTCTTTTGCATTTGGTTACAAGAAATTCTATGTTACTCTTGAAACGGCATCGTTTTTCATAAATTGAAGTTAAAGCGGGACAATTTAACGTCTTTGGTAAAAAACAGGGTATCACCATATAAACTAACAAATTTCCCACACAGTCTGTAGAATTATGTTATTAATAATAATTATTAATAAATGACAAATCTCAGTTAGCACCCCAATATTTATGACAAATCTAAGTTAGCACCCCAAAAATGGGTAGTTTCTTTTTGTGTATGTGTATATTATTATTATGCAAACTCTACAAATATTACAAATATAATTGTCTACAATCTTTAAAAATAACAAAACAAAAAAACCTGCAGTTCTCACATATTTGATATATTCAAAATCAAATTGGTAACATTTATATTAAGCTATCCACTTGGAATAAATAATTGAATACATACAATTTGGAATGAGCATATTTTCCAGCAGAAATGTTACTTTTAATTTTTGTTCGCGTTTGGCTTAAAACTGAAGTATTTTACATTATATATATTAACACTTTTTTATCATTTCAATTATTATTTGCTATTATATATAGATAGTGAATTCATCCAAAATTTGCAGCAGTTTGTTGGCCCATACCCACTTGGTACTCAAGGATCTGTAGCTATTCAATCATGACATAGGGTCTACGTATGAGCAAGATATTCATGAAATCACCTATATTGGGGAAAATAAAAAATAAAACATGTTTAGCATCCTGCCTTTTTGAAAAAAAGGAAGGGAGGAGGAGGCCCTTTTTTTCTTTTCTTTTTTCTTTCCAAAATGGCCGCCTAGCACATTTCGTCAAGATAGCTGGCCGGGCTATTTTTCAAGATGGTTGCCTGCTTTTTTTCAAAATGACCACCACTTGCGACTCAAGAAATTACAAATTGGCTTCTTATGGGCAAGATGAAACAGAAAATGAAACCAAAATGATACCTTGTCCCGAGTTCCGAGACGTAGAGAACCCGTTTATTTCATGGCGCGAACAGCTTCAAAAAAAAAATCAGGTTTTTTTTTCTTTCTTTTTTTTTCAAAAAAAGAAAAAAAGGAGGCGGCCCCTAAAAAGGAAGCGTGCGGGGACGCTAAACGTATTTTTTTATTTGGCCTTAAACCAATCGAAAAGCTAACATAACTCAATAGGTGTTATAATCAGTTGAATGGTGATGAGCTTCAATCCATTCATAAATATCTTGCTCAGAAGTATAACACCAAAATTGAGAATAATGGATTTTACCCTGACGTACAGTACAGTACAGTACAGTACAGTACAGTACAGTACAGTACAGTACAGTACAGTACAGTACAGTACAGTACAGTACAGTACAGTACAGTACAGTACAGTACAGTACAGTACAGTACAGTACAGTACAGTACAGTACAGTACAGTACAGTACAGTACAGTACAGTTATTGTACAGTACAGTACAGAAGTATGGGGTCAAGGGTCGGTCATACTAAGCATAGTTTCCAATACAGTGCAGGGGTCCTACTTCCATGCAGAGATACATTGCAGGTCAAACGAGGTCACCACCAATCAAAGCATTGTTAGCTGACATTATGTTCCACTGGCTTAACACTTTCCACGCAGCTTTTAGTTTTGCCATATTATACAAAACAAGATTTTTTTTCTTCTTCAGATACCTTTCCCAACTTTTAAAGTCTATCTAACAAATTACTGAACAAACACTAGGCATGCATGTACTAATGCATTTCTCATGGTAATTCCAAATATGGTGATGAAATTCAATAATTGTGACGTTTCTGAAACATTTTGTTGAATTTTGGAATATCGTCTGCACCGCGTGGAAAGTTGAATTTTGGAATATCGTCTGCACCGCATGGAAAGTGTATCACAGACCCTGAGGCCACAAAGTGTCTGTTTTTCCTGCTGTTTATCTGCTGTTATTGTTGACTATAAAGTAAGGCCATATGTGGGATTTACATCAAAACAGTGCTTTAATGCATGACCACTGGCCTGCCTAATCTAAGAATTGGAGAATTTATGACCGGCCAGTAGCTACTTTGCCAGTATAAAAGTGATTAGACAGTGAAACATGATGAAAGCCAGCCACGTGTGCACGTGTGAGGAAACGTGAGAAAGTCTGCTCCAAAGACAGTTGAATACTTTGTAATTCCCTTGACAGAATACTTCCTAATTCCCTTTACAATAACACACTGCCTAACATGGGCAGGGGAAATGTATAGTCTAAAGATTGATCATGCTCTTTACTCATTAACAAAGTAAACACACTGTGTTTTGATGTTGGGTAAAAAACTGTCATGGAAACGAGACGCTGTAATTGTTTTCAAAGTGGTTTTCTCTTAAAATGCACTTTGGTGCTCCAAATACATCTTAATTGATTAATGTGTGGTCCTGTCTCAACATGACATAAACACAAACAGGCTCATTCATATTTTATCAAAAGGTCTTGAAAATGAATGTACAGGTAGATATCTCAATACATGTTATACATTTGGTATGGGTGCGATTTATATCACATAATTTAGGCTATGTTAAAAAAAATCATTTAGTCTCAAAGCTCCCGCGCGCGTAAGTTAATTGATGCGCGTTAGAAAAACAAAATTATGATTTTTCAGATTTTCATTGATCACATAAATACAAAAGTTCACTTTTACAAGGATTTTAATATTTTCCTCATTAGGTTTTGAAAAACTGAAGAGCTTTGAGACAAAAGATTTTTTTTAATATAGCCTTAGTATGTGCTGATGGCTCAGTACTGTGCTGATGACAGATGCATGGTACAATATGATATACTACACCAACAGAATAAATAACGGTTCCAATTTTATATGCCCATGGCTGAGAAAGTATTCCTACATCAGCACACTCTGCATTTATGTTGATTATCCCCTAACAAAAAGAGGAGTGTAAAATGAAGACAGGCCTTCAATGGAATGTGTTATAACAACTGACATATCTATCTTAACTACACTTTATTTCACCACAAGCGTCTTAAACTGTTGCCATTTTACTCTCAATCCACTATCAATGTGACATGACGCTGTTTTATTAAAACCCTCAAACACTACCATTAAAGGGACACTAAGAGATGTGTTGGCGGCTGCGCCCTCAATTATGATAAAAACTGGGATTAGTTTATTTTTATAATTGTATTACATGTATGAACTTACACCTATAAGGATTAAGAAAAATCAGCCCTCTTTGTACAAGAAAACGCCGATTCAAAAATGCTCGTACAGCCGGGACGAGCATTTTACGTCCGACAGTATCCCCCTGCAGTACGTGTGATACGTAACGCGAGCCATATTTGCATAGAGGGCGTTTTTCAATAAATAGCGATGATATTGTTTTAATCAAGTTTTGCTGTGTTTTTGTTAGTAGAAACAACAATAATGGCAATTTTTAATGTTCATCTTGAATTCTGAAGTAAATTTTTAAACATTTAAAATGTTCAACACCACTTAATGTCCCTTTAACTTAAAAGCTCTATTTGTCAACATGACCATCATAGAACCTCTCCCAAGTCACCACTAATAACTATGCATACACTGGTGGTGTCTCTAGTTGCTAAGGTGTTGGCATCTGGTTGCTAAGCAGAGTACATTATCCAATTACGGCTGTCAAAACATTCATCCAAAACTATGCATTTATTTGCACTGGTAAGCTTGCGTGACACTCACTGGGGTCTCTAATAAGTTAATGATAAATACAATTTGATGGTCTCCCCTGGAAGGATGGCAAAGCACAATCATCACATCAAATCTTTTGCAATTGCTGCAGAAATCACAGTTATGCAGCATAATCTTTTTGCAAATTTACATATTTACTTTAAGATATTAACTCTAGTCGTCATCATTTAAATGCCTGATAAGACGCAAACACGTTGCCAGTATATAAACTGGGTACGTCCACTGGACTTGATTTACTCTACCATAGTTTAATCAGTTCCAAATTGGCAAGAAATGTTAGGTTTTTATCTCTCCGCACACAAAAGTAATCCAATAGTAATCCGCGCATGGTTATGGCCACATGCACACATTTTTGGCAGCATGCACATGTCACACATATGATGCACAGTGCGCTTGATACCTTCACGCACGCCTGCATCCTTCTGTATTCATTCGCTGCTGTAAGGAGGCTTCGCCAATTTGGAACTGATCAAAACTATAATAGGATGTTGAATGAATTGCAATAACAATAACACCACATACGCTTGACTTTTGGGAAATTTTACCCAAAGCATTACGATGGCGGCTTACATGAAATGGAAAAAATGTTACCAGCGTGAACATTATGCAACTGCTTGCCCGTCCATCTTAGTTACAAAACCACTATTGCTGCCGGGTGCTATATAATGCCTCTGCCTTACATTACACCTTGACAAATGGTAAAAATCAGTAAAGAGCAGCTATAGAATGTTTATTGTAGTATGCTGTAGCTGCAGCTATAGTGAATGCATAGATATTCTCTCTTTTCCTCACATAAAGTGTTATTTAACAAATGCAAAGTTGTCATTAAAGTGGTCGTTAATAATTAAGTGGGTGGGGGTTATTTGAAATGTTCACTATAACTGAAACCATTGGGCCATGTATGAAATCCAAATGACTTTATTCTATATTTATTTCACCTTTTCGCTACCCCCCCCCCCCCTAACCAAATAACACATTTCGGCGCGACTGCAGAATGCAACACACCATTGTACATCATAATGTTGTTACACTTAAAATCCATCTTTTACTCGATAAAAATCTAGCAACATTTTGATAGATGTGTGAATGGCATTCAGCAGTTACTGCTTTGCAATAAACGCTCCACTATTACATATCTACGTCTAACATCCGAGAGGAAAAAAATACAAGCATCTTATTTTCATTTTGTACAAAACAACTGTACATAATGCGCAACTATCGATACTATGTTCTGAAAAATTGCTATGTCACAGTTTATTGGTAATAAGGTTAAGTATTTTAGGCATTGGGAAAATAAAATGGTTTGTTTGGAGTAACTGACAAAACTGGCAGTCAATTTTTCCCCTTCATTCAAATTGCAGATATATACTTTCTCCATTGTATGTCGAGGGATGAGCGCCAGAAGGCCGTAACTCGAAGAAATGCTTTTTTGAGATAATCGACTTTCAAATATTTGGGACTCATTACAATACACTGTAGCACCCAACTTATAACTCTAATTTTAGTCAAATTAAGAGTGGTTTATGAGTAACTCTTTATGGTTCTGAAAATCTACATTATATGGATTATTTATGTACCAAAATATAAATTTGCCCAAAAGTTGAGTTACGGCCTTCTGGCGCTCATCCCTCGATGTGTTGTAGACAGAATAGAGTAAAAAGGTGGTTAGAGTCTTTTAAGGTTAGTCACGTTACACCAAACAAAACTAGTATGCCTTAGTGGCCACACACAATACAATCACAATTTTAAGTACAGTAATTCACATTATATATATATTATATGTCTATATTACAATGAAAAAAAAATCTCAAAAGAGATTATTCAGAAAAATTGGTAGGCACAAGTGACCAAGTTTATCGTAGAAAAAAGCACTATACATTGACACGAGAAAACCCAACTAAATTTGTTGGATTTTTTTTTTAAAGTACATATTCTTATTTTAAGTACATATTTTTTGTTGACAAAAAATCATTTGGTATTTTCAATTTTCAAGGTAAAAAGCTCGTTTTGGTGCGGTACCTATAATGTTAAGCAAGGTATTTATATTAATTATTATACAATTATAAATATACAATATTTTCTCTTGTCTTATTCTCAATTCACAGCGTATCCATGCCCATTTACTTAATCATTCAACAATTTGAGACACCAGCAGGGCATATATCCACCAAACACTTCTGCACACAAAGATTCCCATATGGGTCTACATTTGTTATCATATTAACATTTAGATAATTTAAGCCAGGCAATGTGTTTTTTACTATTGCCAAGCTCAAAACAATCTAGGTATATAAAAACGAATACTAACTGCTGGAGGGGAAAGTAAATGCTATTACACTGCAATGATCTTTGCATCTCAAGTCTACTACTTTCACGAAATAGTAAGCCTATGACAACGGGTAATCCTTGACATTTCCAGTATGGCATCACAATTCGCACCAACAAATAATGTCTTTTGGGATATAAAATGCTAAGTCCGATGCAAAATTGGGATAGACGTCTTTGTAACTTCAAAGCTGTTGCGGAATACAAATTGCATCTCATGAAAATGAATATTTGCACTAAATCTTGAAAAGTGATGCAATTCGAAGGGTTTGGAGTCACAAAAGGCCTGCCGTGTGTAAGATTGCAAGGGTGCACCATATAGCGTAATAATAATAATATAGCATAATAAGTATTATAGCATATGGCAGCTATTACAGATAGTGACTTTTCACAATACTATGTGTCTGAACCAAAAAATATCATATTTGCAATAGCTGCTCTGCATTAAATTTAGTTATCAAAATTGCTCAGTATGTTATAAACTCCATGTCATAAACTCCATATATAACAAATGGCAGCTATTACAGATGGGGCCTTGTGGCAATAAGCGCTTGCATTTTGCATCTCAAGGGAACAAAACAAATTCCAGATAAAGTGCAGCCGTGGGGAATAGCTCTTACTATCCTCCCTTATGTGAAGTGAATACTATGCAACAAATAATGCCTATCAGTGTTATGTCAAGAAAACAAGATTCTATGAGGCTCTGATTTGCAGACGACTGACCAAGATTAGTTAGAAATTTGTCAATGGTTGTGCGAATCCGCTTAGATTCTTGCACTATGTTTGTGAGGTCCATTTGAATGGTGTGGTTCACACTTCCTTTTTTCGAGAATCAACTTTTCCGTACAAACTACACTCGATATAATTATCCAAGCCAGCAATCAAACTTTTAAGATAAAGTTTCACACCAGCATATTTAGACACTTAGATTTAAGGTTTAGTTATAATTGGTGTATAATAACAGTATCTCTCCCCGTACGATGACTTTCACAGGGAGTCATCAATTCCAGGTGTTTCGCTCAATCTTATTCAAGCAATAATTAACGTAATAAGGAGTAGGAAAACATATTGTTAACACTTTTCACGCGGCTATTGGTTTTACCAATATACAAAACAGATTTTTCAGAAACCTTTCCCACCTTTCAAGGTCTATTTCAAGGATTACTGAACCACTGCTAGGCATGTTTGTACTTATTTTAATGCATTTCTCATGCTGATTCCAAATATGGTAATGACATTCAATAGTTTTGACATTTTTGAAACATGTTGTGAAATGTTGGAATCAGACGCCTGCCGCGTGGAAGGTGTTAACAAACAAAACAGGTATTCTCAAAACATCACTGCTGGCTACAGATACAAAATTGGCTCCCAACACCGCCCCACAAAATTCCATATACTAAAACAAATGGTTAAATAAACAAAATAGCCTCGTCAAATTCATCATTTGAGAAGTCAATTTACTTTAGCAGTACAAAAAATAATGAAAAACATGTCCTATACAATATCAATACTTAGTATAATATAATAATGTGTCCCCCCATATCTCTCCATTCGATATAATCTATTCTACTAAATGGTGCACACTTCACGATGAAAATTCCTTCAAAATTCAGAGTCAGACGGAATTGTAACAAGCTTGCCTCGGTGGCATATTATATTACTAATAAAAAGAACTGCTGGTTTATCTTTCTTTCTTTGTCCATTTTTTGTCCAAATTCCTCCATTTAACAAGAGTACAAATCAAAGACACACAATATTAGTTTCCCCCACCCCAGTTGCTCTCTCAAACCTCTAATTAAAATGGGAAGCGTTTTGGCACAAATCAACCATTATTTTCCAAAGTACCGCCACAACTTCCTACATACAGGGAATGATTTGATTTTTCATTTTTATTAATAATAATTATACAAGGAATACTGAACATTACAATGCCTGCATGTGTGTAATATAACTGGACGGATACGGATAAAACATTTCTACAGACTGGATGCGTGCGCACAGCAAAAAGGTGTATGTCAGTTTAATTCCTACAACGAAAAACCAAACCTGTGCAACAGATATGGTCAGTCGGTCAGTCGAGCGACTCTTTTTTTTTGGGTAAACATTTTCCAAGACTTTCAGAATTTTTTAAGAATTTCTCAAAAATTTCGAAAAGATATCAAAATTGATCTAATCTGATTTGCTTCTCTTTTCCATAATAAAGTTACAACAAACAGGACTTTAACAAAAGGAAATATATTATTATGTAACCATGTGTGACATACACCCTTTTGCCAGCAAAAATAATTCCAGCCAATGTAGACTCTCTCCAGACTCTGTACTTCAGTGCAATTCAAATTCTGTTGGATATTCAAAAAATGTTTGCGATTAAAACACAAAACGATGAGACAATTTTGTCTCCTCTTTTTCGTGACATAATTTAAATTTCGCAATCTTGCCTGATACAGCACTGTTGCTACAGAACCTATAGGGTGTTTCACTTGCCACAGGGTGGTCCAGAGAAACTCTACAACATAAACAAATTAAATGCTGAATATCAAACATAATATTGCAATGTAACCACCACCAACCATTTATGTGACATAGGTCCATTTTGAATAATACAATAATAATGATAATTATAAACACGACAAATTAAGTAATAACGAGCCACAAAAATCCAAGTTCTACATAAATGATACTTGCAAACCACATTACAGCGAAAAAGTTCATGATTTCATGAACGAGGCGATCGCAGGAATGAACTAATGTTTCATAGGTATAGGTCTATTTAATGGAATACAATATCTTGGTTGTAATATATGCGACTGGTTTGAATTAGGCAAACTGAGAAAACTCAAAGCGCACAAATATGGTCAATTACTATTTATTTGTATGATTTCAGGGGATCTTGTTTAAAGGGGTGCTCCCAACTTTGGGCAATGTATTTAATCGACACCCCTCTCACACTTCATGGGATAATCCATGCATGAATTTGTCACAACATTTCACAATGGAACTGAAATAAGGGGTAACATCATCAACTACACATCATTTATAATATCCATCAACCCTAACCCGCCTAGAACCTACAGATCCCGGTCGCCCGGTCAATCTCGTGCCGCGCTCTGCCAGCTGATCAAAATGCGAGAAAAACTAATGGTTTTTTTAAAGCTCACCTGTATAGCTCAGTCGGTAGAGCGTCGGACTTGCACGCACATGCCCCGGGTTAAATCCCCGGCACATGCGGAGACTGGTTTCCCTTCCCCCTCCCAAATTTCATCCATTTTCTCCCCTGATAGGTAGATTCACAACGAAATGCCCGGAGAGTTAAGGTTAAAGAACCTACTTGGTACTGAACACATGGTATGAAAACTTCAAAGATGTTTGAATACATTTACAAATAATACTGGCATACATACATCCCTATGGGTATAATACACACAAAAAGGGACTTGTAAGAAATCTTCTCTTTTACATTCTATGTATGGTATCAGCTCTAAGCAATCACCTTTGGTCCTCTAGTTTATAGTAAGATATTCTGTACACATATCAGAACTCTTACAAGTACACATTTCTCTCTGTATTCATTCCGCTTACAATGCAGGTTTTTTTCAATCCCAGTTCCCAATACACCTCACAAAAAAAAAGACTGGCTCATTTTCAAAAAGGAACTTTACACAGTGGATGCAAATCCGAAAGTCACAGAGATGTTCACCCGGATTTGATCATAAATTCCAACAGGTACTCATCACTATATAGTTTGATCCGCTCAAAACTGGCCAGTCTCCTCTCAACAAGCGAATTAATACAGGAGGGTGCAGACACACGTAAATGTAACAAGCGCACTCACTGTCCATCATATGTGTGATGCATGCGTGTGGCCAAAATCGCAGTGGTATGTCCAAAATTGTGCACGTACGTTTGGATTACTGTTGCGCGGGGAGAGCGATAAATACCGCGTATTTCTCGCAAAATTGAAACGGACTAAACTATAGAGTGGGTTACTTAAGATAGCAAATAAGCCTCTGTGGGGAAAACACCGTAGGATACAACCTGATGCCTTCGTTTGGTTGTGGTTGTCAGCAGGGCTCAAATTAATCTAAGGCATCCACCTAGATGCCTTGATGCCCTCAATTTCTGGCTGTTTTCACTTCATTCAAAAGTACATAATTGTAATTGCTTTGGGGGAATGTTAGTAGTGACCCTTTTAAATTGCAGTGGCCTCTCCATTTCTTAATTTGAGGCCAGGTTGTCAGGATTTTTCTTAAGCAACAATAAATTGCAAAGAGAGACCAATGCTTACCTGCCTTGTAAGAAGGATTTTCCCTCATTTACAATTTTTGCTGGCTGCTGATTTCAAATAACTGAAGGCTTTGGTGAAATTTGCAAATGCACTCTTGTGTCACTTGCCATTTATGTTGTTAATTTTTGCACGAGTGTCTTGGCGCTTTTAAGAAAACGGAGTGAGAATTTCCATCAGCAAAAACAGTGTGCAGCTGCTTCACAATACTGTCAAACCAGAAATGTTCGTGTGCATTTAGATTTGGCTAATTTCACGAGGAGCACTTTCTAGCGAAAATATCATGCTGCAAATATTTCCAATCTACCTTGTAGCGGTGTATTGCAAAGGTACACATTGTAAACTCCCAAAGTTTACATTCGGGAAATGTTCATGCTGTGAATTAGGCCAGTATTGCTGATTCATGAAATTTGAAAGTCACAAACATTTCTGTTTTTACAGTATACAACCTTTATAGCACTGAAGTGCGTGTTTCTAATGATCAATTGCTGATTAGTTCAGCGACCTTGAAATAGAGCTCCAATTACTGTAATTCTTTTTTTTTCACAATTTAAGACTAAGTGTGAATTCTGAACTTGACGATTTTCTTCTTATAGACACTGTACAAACGTGAAACATTTAGCCTGCAGGCAACCTGCCAATCCCTATCAAATATTCATTCACAACATTTCAGAAAAATAAAATGCATTGTGCAAAAATAAGTGCTTACAATTAATATTAAAAACAAGCGCCATTCTTTGTGTTAGCATTGCATCATAAATACAAATGCTAAAATGAACCACCCACAGATGGATGCATTTCATTGGCAAAATAAATCGCAGATGCACTTTCTCCAAGTAAGGGCTTCGTCTCTTCTTACAAATATGCAGTACCCGTCACGCAAAATGTTGACTTAACTCTTGGCAGTGTGAATCAAACCTGTGATTGAGCTTTCTTTTCAAGACCGAAAATGTCAACCAAGTCCGTTTTGGTAATAACAGCCACCCGGAATTAACTTTTCGTCCATGGTTATCACACAAAAGCGCACTAGTCACAATGTTCAAGTACACGGCGGCTTCAGTACCCCTCGGTCTTGATGAAACAAGAAATAATTCCATTCGGAGTTAAATTTTTGGCAAGCTTGATCTATATTTTTACCACATACGTGTGTGCTCATCCTACAGCAGCACATTTTTAGTAAAACTGGTCAAAACAATCCCGTCCAATGATGCTCTTAAACACGGGACTATTCCATTTTGTCCACAGGTAAGGTGTGAACACAGACTGTTCCATTTTGTCCACAGGATAAGGTGGAGTTGTTGTGATAAGTGTCCAAGTTGGGTATTATTCGCACGCCAGTTTGCCATCAAAGCTGCTGAGGGCGATGCCCAAGGCTTGCACGGCACACAGGGGGTAGTTGAAATCCATGGTGAAGACGTCTTCAGCGACGCGTCCAAACTGCATGATGATGTATTCAGCTGTGGTTGGGGGGAGAGAAAAGAAACAGAATGTAGGTTTTATTGTTTATGTAAAGTGAGAAAGTGGATGATGTCCTGCAGGAGAGATCTTCTTTTTCTTGAGTGTGTATGTGTTTGCCGTCAAACATAGACGTTTTGTTATGAAGGAACACCTTACTAACAACGGAGGTACCTGCAATTGGGGATCGTCCGCATTTAGCGGATATGTGCAATGGACTACAAACAGCCTAAACATGCATTTGAGAGTGTGTCCCCTATTGTTCATATAGGGTATGTTAATCGCATAAACAGTTGTGTATCATTTGTGCAACACTCGTCAACGTCCTCGGTTAGGCACAGAAAAACATGTCCCTGTTTGCTGGTCCAGTACATGACCCCCGTTTGCCGGCAAGTACATGCAAGGGTGTGTGTAGGGGAGCAGTGATTTATAGATAGAAAAATGCCTCATATTGAACAGAAATAGTTGGGCGGTGGCCCAACAAAATGTAAACCTTTTAGTCAAAGGTCAAAATCAAGAGCTCCTGGCTTCAAGGTACAACCAAATCCCCCCCACCCCCACCCCCGTGCTCAAAGTAAGGCTCTACACAAGAACAAGGTCAGAGGTTCTATTAAAACAAAAATGTTACTCACAAAATCTAACCATTACCATGAAAAATCCACAGAACAAATAATATCACTTACGATCATTGTCGTGGACAATTTGGAAATTTTTCACGGAGGCTTGCGTCACTCTCCCGTGGAAATTGAGGACGTACGACTGAGTATCTGTGAAAGAAAGAAGGAAAAAAAGCTGGTTAGTAAAGTTACACATGCATGGCAGATAGACATTGATATTGCATAGTCAATTCCGTTTGTGTATCTTACATTAAGGGACCAGTCTAAATAAGCATATTTATAATCAAAACAAATAATTGTCGTGATACGAGCGCTCGCGTTCATCCAAAGGTTTAACACGGTCTTGTGACGCACTGCATACCAAGACTACAGGCGTACAACGCTGTCGTGGTCACACAGATGTTGCATATTATGTGAGGGAGTAGTTTAAAATGATTGATAATTATTTGTTTTCAATATAGTACTAAGCTTTTCAAAGCTGGTCCCGTTGAAGCTCTGTATATATTACAAGATCCACAAAATGAAGTAGAAGCATGCCGTAAATAGACCGCGAGGCCTTTGGGCTATTTTAATAGTATGTTTCTACTTTATTTTGTAGAACTTCTAATATACTTTTATTATTTATGCCGACATAGCCACATTTCTCTCCTGTTGCAGCTGGCCCACTTGTTGATTCCTATAGTTTTGATCAGTTCCAAATTGGTTAAGCCGCCTTACAGCAGCGAATGAATACAGAAGAACGTGGGCGCACATGAAGTCAACAGTGCACTGTACATCATATGCGTGCAGCCAAAACTGTGTGAGTGTGGCTAGTATAACATAGCATATTATTATGGACACAGGACTGAGTCTAGGCTCGTTGACACACTTTTTAGCTAAATGAGGTTTTTGCCTCGGTGTCATCAAACCTCATGCAGCAGCAAGTGGTGGTAAGTGTCGATCCCCAAGATAAGATTACTTTAACACCAACTAAAAATGTCCACTTCTTTAACAGTATCTCGTTACAACACAGCATAAGCAACATACAGAGGAATTAACCTAATGCTAGTATACTGTAAAGTGGAAATTTTCGCGCTACGGTTATTTTTGCGCTTTCCGCGCTAAAATCAGCAAGCGCGAAAAATAAAAACCATGAGAATATATTCATTTTGTATAAATGTCTATGTAAGGTAGCTCACAATCACAAACAAAAAAACAAGCAAAATTGTTTAAATTTACATGCGCGAACATTTACACTTTTACAGTAATTGGGAAATGATTGCTCAGTCTGAATCCAGTATGGCCTATAAAAACAAGAGGTTTGTTTGCCCAAACAAGAGTTGAAAAAAGTGGGTCGGTAGGTCGATTACCTTTTTTTTTTTCCTTTTTTTTTCTTTTTTTTTTGGCTATGGACACTTTTAGAGAAGAAAAAGACTATACAATTTGATGTTAATACACTTGAATGTTCTTTAAAACCCTAACCTTCCTACACTACGATTCACTAAAGCAAAAACAATGTCCACATGCATTCTACAATGTATAGCATATGATTCGATGACGTCACCAACCAAGCTCAGTGATGTGTGTACAAAATCGCTGCCCAGGTGAGCGTTGGCAGGTTAGCCGAGTGGTTAGGGACGCGGCGCGGTGATCAGAGGTTCCGGGGGTCAATTCCAAGGGGTTTCACGGCGATTATTTGGTTTAAAAATCATACTTTGTCCCCCTCCCCCCGTTTCCACACCGTACGAACATAGCCTGGCTGGTTAGGGCTAATACATGTATTTTGTTTTTAATACATAGTGCAGCCTGGCAGCCTGTAGTATAAACCATCAGACCATGCTGGATGGTCTGACATGTTCTGTTTTTCACGAGATAGTGGTAGGATCTTAGATTTGCATCTCCTTAGTGTTTTAAAGGGCAGATATGTGGGTGTAAGTAAATTATAGGGCAGTTTAGTTGATTAGTTTGGCAAATTAAGATGAAAATATCATTTAATACATAAAACATTATTTTTAAAAAAAAGGAAATCTCAACAAAAAAACAAACCAAAAAAAGGCATGGGGTTTTGAGATTTTATGGGTCGGTAGTGTTTGGGCAAACAACCCTCTTTTTTTTTAGGCGTAAATTGTTGACACACTTTAGCTAATGAGGTTATATCGGTCTGATCTAAAGATCCCACTACTTTTAACAGTAATATCGCCAGACCTACAAATTTCCTGTATTGCATCGCAATTTGCGCCTTAAAAACCACCAAATGCGATACAACTAAATCAAGTTGCTATAGCGATTCACCTAAAATTACAACTTGACTTGAAGGAATTGTACCACCTTGAAAATTCCAGCACTGATTAATTATCTCATTACTAAATATTGGTAACAGCAGAGGAATTGACCTAATTTCTCAGTTCCAAATTTGCGAGAATTATTCGATTTTTATCTCTCCGCGCGCCAAAGTAATCCAAAGGTAAGCACATGATTTTAGCCACACGCACACGGTTGGGCCACACATACACGTGCCACGCATATGACGCATAGTGCGCTTGTAATTAAGGTGGTTTTGCCACCTTGGAACTGATCAAACTATAACAACTGTAGCATAATTGGCACATAACATTTCATTATGGCCACTTAACTGAATCTAGACTCGTTGATACACTTAAGCTAATGATGTTTTCCACTTGGTTTGATCAAAGTTCATGCAGCATTAAGTGTTGTGTCCCCAACAAAAGATCCATTTACCAACAACAAAAAATTCCGCTACTTTTAACAGCATTATCTCATTACCAAATATTGGCAATGGCAGAGGAATTGATCTAATTGCTATACATGTAGTTTAAATTGGCGAGAAATATTCATTTTTTATCTCTCCCGCGCAAAACTAATGCAGCATATGCACACGATTATAGCATATATGATGCAGTGCTCTTGTTGCCTTTATGCACGCCCACATCTTCTGAATTCATTCGCTTCTGTAAGGAGGCTTTGCCAACTTGGAACTGATCAAACTAGAGCATAATTGGCACATAAAATCCAGACTCGTTGACATACTTTAGCTAAAGGTTCACGTAGCAGTAAATTGTCTAGTTTCACCGATAAAACAATCCTGCGTCCTACAAAACGAATTCAAGCTACTTAAACAGTATCCTAGTATCACAGAGTGGCTACCGAGGGAATTGACTTAAAGCTAGCATAATCCGACACATGACATTTTATAATGGACGCTCGGCTGAGTCTAGGCTCGTTGACACACATTAGCTAATGAGGTTTTCCCCTCGATTTCATCAAACCTCATGCAGCCTTATGTAGATGCAGCAGCAAGGTTCAAGTATCCCCAACATTAGATTCCTTTTACCAACCAACGATTTCCACTACTCAGTGTCTTGGACGCACATATTATAAGCAACAAGCATAGCATAATTGGAACAACATTTTATTATGGACGCTCGACTGAGTCTAGGCTCGTTGACACACTTTAGCTAAAGAGGTTATTCAGTCGGCTTGATCAAAGTTCATGCAACCTCAAGCAGCAGCAAGTGTCTCGATTCCTCAAGAAAACATTCATGCTTCCGACAAAAAAATCCTGTTACTTTTTTAACGTATCTCGGTATCACAAAGCGACATAAACGAGGGAATTGACCTTATGCTTGCATAATTCGACACGTGACATTTTATTATGACCACTCCGTCGAGTCTCTCCTTGTTGACACTTTTAGCTTAATGAGGTTATCCACTTGGTTTGTAGGATTTTACGTTATATCAGTGTCGTGAGGCAGCAAGCGTCCAGGTTTGCCAACAAAAATATTTAATAAAGTACTCGATTTGTGGTGAAATGTTTAATAAAGTACTTGATTTGTGGTGAAATTTTTAATCAAGTACTTGATTTGTGGTGAAACGTTTCATAAAGTACTCGATTTGTGGTGAAATACCAGGAATATTTATACTTATTTGTATGCATTTTTCATGACATTTTTGAAACATTTTGTGTAATTTTGAAACTGTTGTCTGCAGACGACTGCCGCATGGAAATGGTTAAGTTAATATATTTCATTTTGTCTAAGGGTCCCCTCCCCTCATCTTGTCAGCCCTCTTGTTAGGGATTCGTTTAAGGTTTCAATTTTTTTCTCACTCTGATCTATTATTAATTAATTAATTAATATTGATGAATAAATTGAATTGAATTTCTTTTTTCTTTTTTTAAATACCCTGATATTCTACCAAATTTTTACTCATTCTCTTCTGCATTACCCTAAATTTCTTGTAACCTTTCTTCCTTTCTTTTTTTTACTCTTTTTTGAAAACTTACCCTCAAACATTTCCTATGCCCTTGTGGATATGTTACATGAAAAAAACTTCATTTGGAAATTTTAATGTGAAAAAAGTAAGTTCTGACGTCTCTACTTAAGCTATAAAAAAACCTGTTAAGGCTTCCCTCTTAGAATGACTGAACCCCTATCTCAAAAAGAATGCCCGCCTCTGGGTATGGCTTAGATTAGGGACTTCAGGAGTTGGTAATTAATTGAAATGTTATACTTCACCCGGTTAACGCCTCCGTACTCACAAACAGTAAACAGGACATTTCAATCGAACTATAAACGCTTATATTTATAAATAGTCTGGGCTTGTTGACACACTTTTTTTGTGTTTAAAAAGGTTATCCATTTCGGTAGGGATAGAGTTTCATCAGACTCTGTCTACTGAAGTATTTATAACGTGGGCATGCTGCGCAACCCGCAGCCCGTGAGCCATGTGCGGTCTGCCTGGCCTCTCCAAAATTTGGACTTTTTTATATAAATGTTTTCAAATTGAATTATCCAGATTCGTAACAAAAGTATCCGCAGATTGGTTAACCAAAGACAAGGTAATAATTTCATCAATATTTTTTTCAATGTTGAGACATTTTTGACTCATGAAAAAAATATCTTCACTCAGTTGATAATTCTAAAAATCACAATGAGCTATAATTTTAATACATGAGCTTGTCACATGTCTAATTAATAGTTAGCCAATGGATTATTTACCTCCTCCGCAGCAAGTCTGTTACCTTCCCAGCACTGAAGAATGCCGGTACCCATTTAAATACACCTGGGTAGAGAGGAGTAATTGCGGTAAAGTGCCTTAAACTCGAACCCACAACCTTTGGAGCATGAGTTCAGTGCTCTACCCACTGCGCCACACATGCCCATTACAATGTGTAATGTTTGCTCACGACTTGGCTGAGCACTCATCCATGCTTTAGGCAATTCAAGGATAGGACCAGGAAAACACAAATTAAGCTAGAAGGGTTAATCCTAAGAGTAATTAATCTGCTTTTCTAGATGAGGAGTAGAGGTACTTAATATCAGATTCAACTTGACTTGTGCTAAAGATGGCCGGAGGAGTCACTGACCTTTATCAAGCTAAAGCGGGGGTGGTCAGACATGATAAAATAGTGGTACAGAATCGTTGTGCAGGATTCACTTCACAACTTGAAATTGAAAATAAAAATAGCCCAGTTAGCACCAAAAGAATTTCTAAACTAGGAAATAATTGAAATAAGTGATCACATTAATTTAACTAAATATATTATATGAGATCTAACTTGGTAACAAGGGAGTAAAGGTACTATTAAATATATGAGATCTGACTTAGCTCCGACAGATGGCCAGGAGTCATTACCAAGCTCAATAAAGGGTTGTCAGACATGATGAAATAGTGATGTGTTACTGTTGTAAACAGAATCGTTGTGCAGGGCTCGCTTTAGAACTTGAAATTAATAGTGGAAATAGACTAATTTGCACCAAAATAGCAAGATGTCCAATACAATATTGAAAATGAGATCTACTTCAACCCCCTCCCCCCAATAGGTTACAATGCAGTGGTGCCAGTAAAGGTTCCCAATCTAAAAGTAATCTGGTATAGTACGCTTGGTACTAAAACGGCAAAAATTGCGTAGCTGCTCTCATTTATCTGTGCACAAAAGGAATCTCACCCAATGTGCACTTAAATCAATGACAAAGTTTGTAATACCTATCACTCTCACATGGTTAATAACACTTGCATTGTGCCTTTTAAAAATTCAACCAATGAATTTCTAGTACAGGGATACTTATGTGCACCAAGTTGTTTGAAGTTATGTGTGTTTTGGACCAAGATAAAGACCGTGTAGTATTTAGCCCTGTCATGAAATAACTCAACACCAAGTCATCAATAAATATTCACTCTCGTTCCCTGAACGATTGCATCTATATTAGTATTGATTTGAACATTACGCACACATTATCCATGTGCGCGTGGGTTCGAGTTAAATTCTATAAAAACACTGGGTGGAGATCACGAGTACCTAAGAAACGAAATACTGTAAAAGTGCTACATTTATTTCCGCGCTTTTCACACCTAAATCAGCAAGCGCGAAAATAAAACATGCAAATATATTCATTTTTGTATGTAGGTCTGTGAAAGGAAACTCAAAATTGTTCAAAATGTGCAAAGCGCGAAAATTTCCACACGCTAAATTTCCACTTTTACAGTGGGTAGAATTCAACCAACATTATTTACCCATTTAGGGTCTGTGTCGAAAATTGTTATAATTTTGAGTGCCGCCCCCCCCCCCCCCCTCCCCCCAGGTCCGTCCCCGTATCATCCTTTGTATAAAGTGACCTACCATCATTCCACACTGGTGTTTTGTTGTGTAATTCCAACAGATTCTCCAGTTCTTTGCGCTTAAATCTCTCCAGTAGCGACTCATGCTCCTGTAACAATAACAAACAAATATAATTAGAGTGTTGAGAAGCGAAAACTGATAAAAACATCCCTGGGAAAACACCCTATAGTTTGATCCGTTCCAAATTGGCGAGAAATATTTGGTTTTGATCTCTTTGATGATTATAGCTACACGCACACAGTTTTGGTCACACGCACAGTGCGGGTGTTGCCTTCATGCACGCCTGTATCGGGTAAGATGATGGGCAAGTTCTTCATGGTGGGCAAATGTTAACAAAGGGACACACTGGAACAATGGAACAGCCCAAAATGGTGATTTCTAAACAAAAAACAGTTTCTTTTAGTGCAAAACCCTTCCAGATGGGTGCATTTCTCCCTGGAAATATGATGACTCATCAAAGTAAGTCGGGGTTTCAAGACTTGGAACCAACTCGGGAAACTATAAGATACACAGGTATGTGTTTGTAAGCGCCGCCAAACGTGGACCTTTATGTGTTAAAACACCTTCAACCGTGGACACACAGTCAACCGTGGACGTCCGCAGTTGACATAGGCTTTATCTGAGCTCAAGATGGTCGATAGATTGCGCTCGTTGAAATTTGGGGTATTTACAATACGTCCGCAGTTGACGGTGAAACCTTTTTTTTCCTCAACATACACACGAACGTGTGTAAACACCGCCAAACGAGGACATTAATGTGCTTACACACCTTCAGCCGTGGACTATTTTAGATCCACGGTTGACGGTGTGTAAACAAGGTCCTCGTTTGGAGGGGCTTACGCGCATGTGTGTCTTTCCACTAATTGGCAACATGTTTACTTTTCACAGCTAGTATTTGCAAAATCCAGAATGTACCATTTTTACATTATATGTACAAAAAACAATTTAATTTAATTTAAAGGATTTAATTTTTATAATGTATTGCTGTTGAACAAAAATAACACATAGCAACATATATTAATCACCCATTGACTTACATTTCTTGGTCTAACTGCTACTCTTTCGTGATCTAGACTCATACCAGGAATGACGACTGTCATCTTGCGTGGACCTTTAAACCCTAACACATTGGTTTCCTGAAATGTATAAACAAAGAGGGAAAAGAGAACTTGATTAAATGACATGGCTCGAATAAACACTACCTAAGCCTTATTTCAATCTTATATGCAGCTATCAACCGCAATAAGAAGAGATCAAAATTACAATATGATGCATTACAATATTTCCCCTGGCGATATTTTGTCGCCGTACCTTTGCGCCGACCTTTGAAACCAGAAACGGCATTCGCTTGAAATTCAAGATAAAACCGTCTTGCTCTTGCAATCTTAACTGAAAGAGACTTGAGATTTAATCAAACATGCGATATGATATGTGACGCGATCAAGAGGAATGAGTCGGATGTCGGGGAATCCCAAATTGAGATATGACCAATTTAGTGTGAGGGGTATCCATAAGTTTTGATGGAAATTTGTGAACTTCATTTGACATAACTTTATGACAAAAAGTCGTATAGACATGGGGTTTTCAGTTTCTGAAAGCTCTGAGTGTCCTCTTTAAGACGGGATAAAAAACTCATTTTCGACCAGGGTCGACATCCGACTCGTTCCTCTTGATCGTGTCACATACTGCTGCTGTTCACTGCAACATGTTCACCTGTGATGTAAATGAGATTAGTTTAACGCCAGGAATTAACGTTACATTTCTGCCGGCAGTGGAGAATTTGCGTTGTATCTTGTCAAGGAGGGGACGATGCCATATTCAGGCACATAGCCAAGGAGCAGGGGTGTTTTGGGATTTCAAATACCCCAAAGAACTTTAACACTTTCCATGCGGCTTTTAGTTTTACCATATTATACAAAACAGATTTTTCAGAAACCTTTCACAATCTTCAAAGCCTATCTATCTCAAGCATTACTGAACCAATAGGAATGTTATTTTAATGCATTTCTCATGGTGATTCTGCGTGTGTTAAAATGACATTTAATTGTTTTGATATTTTTGAAACATTTTGTTAACATTTTGAATATCGTCTGCCGACGCCTGCAGCGTGGAAAGTGTAGAAGGGGTAAATGGGAGGGAAAGAAGAGAAAAAAATAGCATGCGGCTTTAACAACAAATTTTATCTGATAAATAAATCATCATCTAATCATGACTTTTTTTTGTAAAATGCATCATTACCTCTCACCACCCTGCACGCCCCCCCACCCCCAATCATATGTTTAAAGGGCATTGAGAGATGTATCGATATACTAAATGAGCAAATAACGTACAGATATTCATCAACATAGCCCAAATCCAAAATATTATACAATTCCGACATCGCCTTCATGCCAAACAAAGCAAATAACGGCACTTCCGGGTTGAGATTTGCCGCGAAAGTCCGTGAGTAAAACCTAGCATAACTTCCAAATTCATCACCTTAGTTTCGATATCATCATACCGAAACTAAGAAAATCATGAAATTTTATATGATAAACGGCGAATGTTAGTTAACTGTTTCAGACGGTAGTTAGTATATGCCTAAGTATTACTTTGATGCAAAAAAACTGATTTCCAGGATAATTGAGGGCGCACTCCCATAGGTATCTCTCAATGCCCCTATAAGCCTGTTGTACAAGGTAAGCTAGTGAATATCCACCATGAATTTGGTTCTGGGAATGCATGTACAATCCAATAACAGCACTACTGTTTGTGCATGTAAAGACTTTGAAATGCCCATCCAAAGTATGTCTATAGTTTAATCAGTTCCAAATTGGCGAGAAATAGTCTGCTTTTATCTCTCCGCCCACCCCCAACCGGTTTGGGTCGCACGCACGCACACGTCGCGCATATGATGCACAGTGCGCTTGTTGCCTTCAAACAAGCACACATTCTTCTGTATTCATTCGCTACTGTAAGGAGTCTTCGCTAATTTGGAACTGATCAAACTATAGAACCATGTTACTTCCATTTCAGTTGTGATAAATCTCCCCTCCCTAACTCCTGGGGGGGGGGGGGGGGAGGCAGTTCAATCGCATATCTTGGGGGTATGCAATATATAGAGCTGTTAAAGGGGCATTGAGAGATACGTATGGGAGTGCGCCCTCAATTATCCTGGAAATCAGTTTGTTTGCATCAAAGTAATACTTAGGCATATACTAACTACCATCTGAAATAGTTTACCAACATTCGCCATTTATCATATAAAATGTCATGATTTTCTTAGTTTCGATATGATGATATCGAAACTCAGGTGCTGAATTCGGAAGTTATGCATCGTTTTACTCACGGACTTTCGCGGCAAATCTAAACCCGGAAGTGCCGTTATTTGCTTATTTTGGCATGAAGGCGATGTCGGAATTGTATGACATTTTGGATTTGGGCTATGTTGATGATTATCTTTACGTTATTTGCTCATTTAGTATATTGATACATCTCTCAATGCCCCTTTAAGATACCCCTTTTCAAACTCAAATTAAACACTCTCTACCCAACCACCCATTTTTTCTAGAAATTTCAACCAAAGACACCTCTTTTGGAGGCAGCATTTTAGCAAACCTCTCATGTTGCACAATCTCTCTCACTGAATTCCCCCGGGGTTTGAAAGTGCCAGCCTTACAGCCCCTATCAGTTTCATACTTGAGTGCACCCCCCCCCCCCTCCCCCTCCCAAACGAAGTATGCCCTACCATCACATTATCAAGGAGCACTTATAAATAATGGTTCACATGTGGAAAGGTATTCTAAAACATACCTCCACTCCTCCTCCTTATTCATTTGAATTAGATTAACCAATATCAGTAGAATTCCAAGTACTGCAAACTTGGCTTGTATCGTGAGGAGCAACGACACCTAAAACATTGCGCTCAAAATAATTCTCGAGAGAAAAAAGAATGACAAAAATTATAGACAGAGAACATAATCTATCATGGGCTATGATTTATTGCCAATTGACAATAAGCAAAAAACACCTGCCGTGCAGATCCGAAGAGGCATTCTCACACGTCGGATTCCAATATGGCAACATTTCACACCAAAAAGAAATTGTCTTCCTGATATTCTCGATTAAATAAATCGAGATAGGAGATAGCAAAATTTATATATGGCCCTGAAAAAAATGTTTGGTTGTCCTCCTTTGTCTGCTCCACATTTTAAGAACTGAGACCATTATTTATTTTATTCAACCATATTTTGTTCCAACTCTTTTTTAAAAAAAAGAATATATTATACATATATTATATAGACTCGGACAAACTAGTGTTAATTAAATTAACAAAGACCTTAAAAATACACTGTCTCGAACCTGGTCCCTCTCACATTCGCGGCGATAGGATAATCTAAGCACCGATATAAAATGACTAAATGTGCAGCCCGATTTAAACTGACAAAAAGCGCAGCCCGATTATGCAAAATGCGATAAAAAAAGGCCTAAATGCACGATTTAGTGCTTTTTCGCCAATCCCCCCGAATAACAAAGTTTTGTTTTGATCCCTGAACCGGAAAATCACATATAAAATATCACTCCTTGAATTGTATGAATTTTTCGTAGAATTCCTGATGAAACTATTTCATGACTCCTTGAATTCTTCATTAAAAGTATATAAGCTTACTTTCAGTCCGATTTTCTTACCTACATGGCAACATATTAAATTTTCTAAAGTTATTCCTGGAACAGAGATTTCATAGTTTTCATTTTTATTCCAATTAATTACTGCCGTATTTAGACTTTTATACACCGCCGGTTGAAATGGTTTTTGTCACGTACGACGCCATTTTATTTTTGACTTTCTGAATGTATCCATCATGAATGTTTCCAATATTAACATCTGGTGCCTGGTGTGGTGTGACAAAAAAGTGATATAGAGGGCGGTAGAGAGTCTCAGTCTATATTCTTTAATAATGGGGTTTTTTTCACTCCAGTTATTCACCAGTAAATATTAAAATAAATACAAAAATAATGATGGCGAGAGATCGTCAGTGTTGTCGGGAAAAACAGTCAATAGTTCACAATTAGTAAAGAGAATTTATGAAGAATATTGTAGTAGAAAAGAGTTAACTTTTTGATTAACATGCCTTTCTGATAAAGAAAAAGTATGATTTTGAGGCTTATCATTCTTCAAAATTCGGCAATGTTATGAAAGTTTGTAAGTAAGCTTACCATGTCAAAAATGTAGTACGGACTTGTAGACTTGTGCTCATTATTTAGATAACACGTTTTCATCCATTTCAAGACAGTTTGTGTCTCAGATAAAGGATTTGTTGCCAATTAACCACTCAAATTTTGAATTTCTGCTCATTTTTAGTAAAATTGGACCTGAAAACTTTTCTTTCTTTTTTCTTCAGAAATTGACAAATGCGCCGCAAGACCTGAAATGCATGTATTTTGCGTGATTTGCGCTATCATGCAAACTATTGGTGCTAGGATAATCCACTAGACCCGCAGGGACTGTGTTTACATGAATACCACACGAACGAGCTATTATGTATACAAAGTCTTTGTTGAGCGCCTCTAGCAGCCGAAATACATGAGTAAATATTAACAATTTATAATGGCCTATAAGCATGATTCTAGCAGAATCTATGGCAAGCGAAACTTAATTAAATACACACGAGGATCGAGCAAATGATACAAGCTGAGTATTTCTTTTAAATTAACTGTCTGTGTCTTTGGGTCATTCTTTAAATCATTTAAATCATATGATACTAGGGTTTGCTATCAGAATTTATTTTAAAGAAAATCTTCAAATATTTTGATATTCTTACTGGTTCTTTTTAGATCATAAACAATACACTATAGCAATGCAGATTGGATGGGTAAAACATGAAAAACAAAAATCACTTTTTTAACAAAGGCATTACAAAAATTTAAAACCTGTATATTCCACATGATTACAAATTGGACTTGCTTGAAATAGCAAAATTAGTACCATAAGGCTTTGGCTAGTTATATACATTTCACCACCGTTTAAAAAAGGGTATGAATTGAGAGTGGGGGGAAGAGAGTTTTCCCTAGCTTATTTGTGGGAAACCTTCAACCAACATTATATAATAACACAGGCAACGAACAACAATATTTCCTTCAGCAATATATTTTAGCGCATAATCTCGGCAGATAAAAGTGGCTGATCGGACCAAGCAATCTTTTTCCGGACAATTTGTTTTTCTAATAAAACATCTCTGCAGGGCATAGAGACAATTTCAACCATTCTAGGAAATGTCAAGCCAATTACAGCATATATCAGAAGTTTGTGTGCAAGTCAAAACACTTTTGTTAATACTGCTTGAGGTATATATTAAGCTGTCTTTTTGATGCACTCACTACTGAGCATTAGCAAAACATAATGATAATCATTCATAGAAATTGGTGTCAATTACAGTATTTTTTCATGTGTTCCCTTTTTCCCATCTTTTCTATGCCCTGCATCTGTGTCTCCGTCTTTCAGTGCTAGAAGCTTAATACTTACCACACGACAGACGTTTGCAGACGACATTCCAAAATTTCAAAAAGGTTTCAAAAATGTCAAAATTGTTGAATGTCATTACCATATTTGGAATCACAGTGAGACGTGCATTAAAATAAGTACAAACATGCCTAGTATTGATTCAGTAATCCATTAGATAGACCTTGAAAGTTTGGAAAGGTCTCTGGAAAAAAAAATCTGTTTTTGTGTATGGTAAAAAATGTAGCCGTGTGGAAAGTGTTAATACGAGGTAAATGTCCTGATTAACTTGCTGCGAATGAACTTATAATATACCAGCCTAATGATAAGCATAAGATTCATGATCAGTACTTTACTGAACAAGATTACATACAAGTGTAAAGTGCAGTGCAACGATATCAAGGGGGAAATCTTACTAGAAGTAAAAGCAAGCATCAAGCTTAAAAGATGTAAGTCTTATTTGCATACATGAGGGAGAGCAAGGGGAGCCTAACACTGAGTTGGTAGAAATGTGTGCTCCCTGACTAAAAATTAATTTTTCAGCATCACCTATTCCATTGTAATATCATCTGTAAAAGCCTGCTTTTCTGGAAACTAGAAAATCATAAAAACATATTTATTTTTAAGCCATACTTTTGCTCCACATTGGGTTTTGCCTAAATTATATGGCGAACATGTCCACTGACCACTGTTATACTTTTAAAATCCCCCTCCCTTTTACTCACAGAGAGATTAAGCACAGCACACACTGCTATAGTTAGGTCAGTTCCAAATTGGTGCGAAACATGCATATTTTAAACGTCCGAGTGCACGTGCACGATTTTGGCATACGGGTGCGTCATGCATATGATGCACGGTCCGGCTGCGAGTGCGAGTCTTATGCGGGGCCCACGCCATTCCATATCAATTCGCTGTTGTAAGGAGACTCGCCAATTTGGAACTGACTGAACTATAGTGTAATTTTGCAATGCGATATTAATCTAAATCGCTGCAACACTTATATTGGTTCATCATCACGCTCACCACGCAAGCATACAGGTTGATTGTGAAAATTAGCCTGCTGCCAGCTAAGGCAAAAAAAAAGAGTTGTGTTGCCCTCAGCGACCGACCCTAAAATCGTAAAAACTAGGGTCGCATTTTTTTTTTAGATTTAAATTTGATTAAAAGTGTCTAAATGTTACTATTTCTTGCTGGAAATGAATAAATAAGCCTAAATAAATGTTTTTAGACGATTGTCACACTAGAAACATTAGTTAAATTGACATATGGGCACACTAGAAACATTAGTTAAATTGACATATGGGCATATACCAATTTTGTCTTGACATAAACCATATATTTTTCAGCCCAAAATTTTTTTTAAAAAATTGAAGAACAAAAATTGAAAAAAAATTGAAGAAAAAAAAAAAAAATCCGACCGACCGACCCAGATTAAAATTTTTGGCACTTGAGGGCAACACAACATTATTTTTTTTGCCTAAGTCTGGCGATATGCTACATGCGCCATAATAATTACCTAACAGGATTTGGCATATGATATCAACGCCAATATTTTCCTTAATTATACACTTATCATCCAGATACAAAAACTGTATGATACAGTACTTGTAAAAAAAACAGAAAATATGAATGTGAAATGCTAGACATATAGCCAAAATGCTAAAGTTTAGGCCCGATTCTTTTCAGGGTTGAAAGAAGGGTATGATGTGAACAATGACGATTCAGCGTACAAGTAATAACAGAGCCAGAAATTCGTCAAAGGTTACAGAGGATTTTTGCGAGAATCTGCAAATTCTCCTCTATTGAAATAGAGTGATATCATATTTCAAGAATTTACTTGGATATCGCAACTTCACTGGCATGTACAACAAATAGGGTCCCATTTTTCACCCTCTGGTAACTTGATGACCCCTTTTCAGAGCCAATTTTGTTAAATGAATTTTGCTGTTTTTCGCTGACATTTTAGCAAAATCTGTCAAATATATTGGAAAATTATGGATTTCTGGTAAACATATGGGTCCATTTTCACCCCAAAATTGGTAACTGCTTGGATCAATTTTCATTTTGCTGGCAGCACATCCCTACCAAAATAATCTCCGAGTACTCGTTCCCCCCCCCCCCCCTTCCCGGCATGCATATCAGCTAAAAAATTATCACTTTTGGATGGCCCGACAACGGTGACCTCTCACAAGATCTGCGTTGTCCCATAATTGGATAAATATTAATTAAGATTGATTTAGACTTGTGTCTCCATGACGATTTGGGAAAATGAGATGTTTCATGGAATAAAAGATATACGTCTAAAACAACTTCCCCCTCTCATTTTCAAAATCAGTTGGCGATCATATTTATTTTAATTGAATTCCAGTAAACATTAAAGGGGCACACTGATAGCATTACATAAGGGAGTGTGCCCTAAAATTTAAAATTAGGAACCAGCCATTATGACGGCACATTACTCCCGAATGTTGGATATGAAAAAAATAGACTGAGACTCTATGCCGCCCTCTACATTTTGTAGCCACCGTTACCTTATGGTAATAGACCATTTCAAATCCGAAAATATACGATCGGTTCCGAATGTTCCAATTAACCGAGTGATTTGACGCTCGGTTACATGACCTGTCAGCTCACAGGTCATGTCCATGTGCCGGAGAAGAACAAACGTGTTTTTCACCCGTCTGCTCGTGTGGTAGATTGCGCTGGTGTTGGTGATAGATTGTATCCCTCACAAACTTGATGTTGCTGCATTTCAGTAACAAAAACAGTGAGATGAAAGAGATTTGGGGTAATATTTTCACTTTTTACCATCTGCTGGATACATTTGGAATTTGCCCGGCAATGCTATTGTTGACAAAAAAACCAAAATAGTCTCGTTCCACGTTTTACTTCTCATGTGTGCACGCGTGAATGTAAACATAGTAAATCACTAGGCGGACAAGCAACTAGAACAATGCTGTGAATGCGATCAACTGTTGCGAAAAACGCACAACGCACCTACTCCACGTGACCTGTTTTTCCGAAGATTTCCGATCTCAATTTGAAATGGTCTATATTGAAGATCTACTGGGGATGTAATCATAAAACAAGATGAAGATGGCGATGCGCATGTACGACAATAAATATTTCTTTGACGTAAAAAAAAGTCAAATTGGCAGAAATTAATTGGAATAAAAATGCAAATTATGAAACCTCTCTACCAGGTACTTTTTAAAATGAATATATTGTCAAGCAGAGAAGAAAATTGGGCTATAAAGTAAGCTAGTATTCACTTTTTAAGAGTAATATTTGGGAGGGGTTTTTCGGTCACAGTTTTAGTCGCGATTTCTCACATTAGGTTCATTTTCGCAGGATTTTTCGGTTTTTGTTGCAAATAGCGAAATCACGATTTTAGTAAACTTAGCCTCTCGGATTTTGCCTGGTTGGGTGGTAGCCCATGTTTCTGTGGCACGTGTGCGGTACCAACACAATTTTACGCATGGTATTATATCGCATGTTTTGACTCTGTAAAGAATAATGATAATAAATAATGAAAAAAGTGAACGCTTCCTTTTTTTTAAACCTGCAACAGGAGAACTATGAATCCATTGTGAAGGGCCTTATCAGATAATGTTCTTCATCACTTTTTTCTTAGAAACAAAACAAAACAAAAAACAATCACAAGTTTAATTTAAAAAACACAGGGACTTTTTCTAAGAACTTCTCCCACATTGATAAAATAAAACGCTCAGTACTTCACTAAAATAACATAAAAAGCTATTTGTGTAGTGGTGCCGTGTACCCTTAGAAATTATTGTCAATAGAAGTCAATCAAGTGCAACACTCAATCAATGAAAGGAATATAAAGAGTTTAAATGCAAAGTTCAAAAGATGCTATTTTTATTTATTATTTTTATTTAGATGAGTCGTTCATCAAAAAGTCCATGACATGGCTCAGTATTGATGTGTGCATTGTAAAACCAAGTAAACTTAGTCCTGGTTCAAAGTGCTGTTTATAAGCAAGTACCCCGATCTAATGGTTAAGGCGACCGTCTAGTGTTCGGAGGTCCAGGGTTCAAGTCCCTGCCAGTGAATTTGAATGTAATTTATCGGGGTTGGGATATGTGCAGGTGTTTGGTAATATTTGTTGTTTGTTGATATAGTCAAAATTCCACATATTTCCCTTTTTTAATATCTTTTTATTGGAGTTGCTTTAATTTAAGGTCTGAAGTTTACCGCGTTGCGGAATTTTCGCGAAAATCGCGGAATTGAGGTTAAACGCGGAAAACGACATTTTGATGAAAAGAAGAAGAAGAAAAAAATGTCCAAAACACACAATTTATAAAATAATCTTGGATAAAACAATATAAAATGGCGATATAGAGAGTCGGCTACAGCCGCTACAGTAATATAAGGTAAGCCTAAAAATCAAAAATGATGTGTATTTCTGTAAAGTGTGTTTATTTTGGTTTTATAGATCGTAAATGTTAAGCTTTCTTGGGGAAAATTACATCACAGAAAAATGCAAAATTTACAAAGCGGAAAAACGCGGAATTCGACAGTTACAAAGCGGTAAACTTCGGACCTTACTTTAATTGCAAACTGATTCACATTGGATTCTGAACATTTAAAGGGGTGCAATCATTCTGTCTCCCATTGCAGCTGTATACTGCTTGAATTACCTACATGTTACTTACAGTCATAAAAAAAGTAACTATACAGGTAATAAATGGGCTTCTAATTCTAAAAATATATATCCTACCTAAAAATATTAAATTGTAAAGTTGTTGAGAAATGTATCTTCTTTAATATGGGATATTGCATGCTAGGATCGGTTGAATATTGAAGAAGTGACAATCCAAAAGGTAAAGTCACATCTTCATTTTCACATTTTACTTTTCAACACGGGGGAGAGTATGACAGGTAGCGTTTGTGTGGTGTATTGATCCATCTGAACAATACGGCCGACTGTCCAACCTGCGCATGCATCCCCAATTGCACTACTGGTAATCGATTGAATGTACCCATAGCTGGGTCCGTGTGTAGAAAAGAAAAATGTGAAATTAAAAATCGGACTTCACCTTACATTTTGGAGTGTCACTTCCTCAATATTCAACCGATCCTAGCGTGCAATATTTCATATTAAAGAAGATGAATCTCTCAACAACTTTATAATTTAATATTTTTAGGTAGGATATATATTTTTAGAGTTAAAAGCCCATTTATTACCTGTATAGTTACATTTTTTGATGACTGTATTGCAAGACACACACATTAATAATACTGTAAAACACTTAAAATTAGCGGGTGCTCTATTTCGTGAATAACCGAAAGCCAACATTTTCATAAGGATTCATTTTTGCGATTCCAAAATTTAACTCAGATTTTAAGCTTTTTCCATAGTTTATTTTCGCAAAATTAAATACGTCACAAAATGAAGTGGTTTTATAGTATGTACTTCTGGTATTGACAAGGACCTCTCAATCACAGAGACAGAGAGAGGAGAGGATGCTCCTCTTCCCTAAACCATGACGACCGACAGGAAATTAATTGCCCTACGGCTTAATTACGAAGTCTTATTACTCTCACGCCAGCCCTCAAGATATTCATTAATTCACCTGTTTAAACAGCTACCCATGCCATATATCAATGTGTGATTTATGCTTTACTTTGCTCTTCCGCACATTGGCTCTATGAAATTGTGAAAATATCTGGTCTGGATAAGATTTTGTTTTGTTTCAAAAGGCGAGCAATTTAAAGATAAACAGGGTAGCTCTGGTTTATATCACCCTTATAACTTATTTACACGAGAACACTCTTCCTATACACACTAGTGGTGATCGGGGGTATTATTTACAAATTGATGGCTATAAGTTTGGATATTAAATCTCCATGGACATGTTACATTCATTATGTACAATGGGATGGAAGAAACTGCCCAATTGTGAAATTAAAGAAATTGTGACAATATCTCGTCTGGATAAGATTTTTCTTTTTGGTAAAAAAGGGCACGAGAAGTTAAAGGATAACCCGGTAGCTCTGGTTATATCACTATAGACCAAATTGAGATCGGAAATCTTCGGAAAAACAGGTCACGTGGAGTAGGTGCGTTGCGCAACAGTTGATCGCATTCACAGTCTTGTCCTAGTTGATTGTCCGCCTAGTGATTTACTATGTTTACATACACGCGTGCATGCACACATGAGAAGTAAAACGTGGAACGAGACTATTTTGTTCTTTTATCAACAATGGAGTTGACGGGCAAATTCCAAATGTATCGAGCAGACGGTAAAAAGTGAAAATATTAACCTAAATCTCTTTCATCTCACCGTTTTTGTTACTGAAATGCCGCAACATCAACTTTGTGAGGGATACAATCTATTACCAACACCAGCGCAATCTACCAAACGGGCAGACGGGTGAAAAACACGTTTGTTTTTCTCCGGCACATGGCCATGACCTGTCAGCAGCGTTCAATTTCCAGCATTTTTTTTGTGTAGCAAAAAGTGTGATACACTATTAGTTTTGTGTAGCAATTCACAAATTTTGTATAGCACTTTTTCTTTCTTAATAAAATTAATAGTTCATCAACTTTGCACGTTCTACATAATCTGGCATCCGCCCGTAAGCAAAATACAGTATACGTAACGTGTACATGATCTAGATTTTATAATTTCAAACTAACACATTGTAGTAATAAAACACAAGGAAATACAGGCATTTTTTCGCTCACGAGTCACGATGGATTTCATAATTGTTTACATCATCTTCTTACTAAGCGCCATTTTGTAATGATTCCTTCAAGGAATTTCCTGGTGTCCGTGGTGCACCACTAGTTTTATTCCAAGTCATTTTTGTTGGCGCCTTTTCGATTCGCCTTTTCGTAACACTCGGCGGCATGGGAACAAGACTAGTATCAAAAGTGACGTCATGATTATAATTCATAACATTGCTCCGATGTGCGCAGAAACCGCCATTTTTAAATTTTAAACCGACAGTAAGACTTCTGCGCACTAATGTAAAGCAATGTGGATTTTGACTCTGACGAAAACGAAATATGAACTGCCGATATTTGAGGATTTATCATACTTTTTTTAGTTATTTGAAGATGAAACTCAATCTTTTTAGGTTTGGTTTCGATGGAACGTGATCAAATATCAAGTAGGGAATCTTCTTGCGTCGCACTTTTAGCTACACATTTGTGCAATTGAATAGCAATACTTCAAAAGTGTGGAGCATTTCGCTAAGCGACACCGGTTATCATGAACGCTGCCTGTCAGGAGCTGACAGGTCATGGAACCGAGTGTTTACACTCGGCTAATCGGAAACGATCGTATATTTTCAGATTTGAAATGGTCTATTATAACTTATTTACACGAGAACACTCTTCCTATACACACTGGTGGTGATCAGGGGAATTATTTACAAATTGATGGCTATAAGTTTGGATAATCTCCACGGAAATGTTGCATTCATTATGTACAATGCCTATGGGATGGAAGAAACTGCCCAAGTGTGAAATTAAGAAATTGTGGCAATTCTGTGTGGGGAAAAACAGTATTGTAGGAAACTTGTGCACTATAGGGTCAAAGCATGTATCAACTCTCCTACATAATATTAACCCTTTCGACGCGGCTATTACTTAGTTTTACCATAAACAAAACAGATTTTCAGAAACCTTTCCCAACTTTCAAGGTCTATCTCGAGGATTACTGAACCAATACAAGGCATGTTTGTACTTATTTTAATGCATAAATATAAATAATTCACACAATAAAAGTAGAGCAACATGATCGTGAATGAGTACATACTCAAGTAAGCTAATAGGACAATTTCCGCAGCGCAGTGGCACACACATGCTAGATAGAGCAAATATCGGCATTCAACGTAATCAAATTTCTTGTATCCTGCTGAGTCTGTCCGTAAAGCGGTTAATGTTATTGCTCGCAATTTACCCTACACTTATCTAGATGAGCATTTATAACGACTTTCAGTGACATTTTGATTGCGAGAGTGGAGGTCCCAACTTTGAAATACGCCTCATCGGTATTTCATCAAAACACAGAGCCATCAATGGGTTATAGCAAGCGGTGGGTTAAAAGTAACATTCGCCCTAATTGAAATACCATCAGTTTGTCTCAAAAGAAATTTCATGCTGCCTGCGCACAACACAATCAGACCCGGTTTTTGGTAATTAAATGTCGTACGGAAATTACCAATGTTGAGGGGGGAACAAGCATGATGTGATCGCACTTTGCGCTGTAATAGTGCAACATTGTAAATTCTTAATGAAATACATTGAATGTTCACACTTGCGAATCTCCCACTGGCACTTTTATATCAAATGAGTATTACAATGCTCCAGAAGTGTTGGTGTGTGGGTGTGAAGCCAGGGGACGTCTGTCCGCAAAGCGGTAAATGTTTTTGCTCTCAATTTTTCCGACACTTTATAGACAAGCCTAATGATTTTTAGTGACATTTTGTTTACGAGAGTGGAGGTCCCAAATTTGAAATATGCGTCATCAGTATTTCATCGAAACACAGAGCCAAAACCGTGTTATAGCAAGCGGTGGGTTAAACGTGACATTCGCCGTAATTGAAATACCATCAGTTTGTACTCAAAAGAAATTTCATGCTGCCTAAGCACACGACCAGAACTGGTTTTTGATAATTAAATGTTGTACGGAAATTACCAATGTTGAGGGGGGAACAAGGATGATGTGATCGCACTTTGTGCTGTAATAGTACAACATTGTAAATTCTTAATGAAATACATTGAATGTTCACACTTGCAAATCTCCCACTGGCACTATTATATCAAATGAGTATTATAATGCTCCAGAAGTGTTGGTGTGTGGGTGTGAAGCCAGGGGAGGGGGACAGTCAAGCAACATGCTGTAAACATTCGTGCCCGATGGATTTCCAAACAAACCCTAAATGCGTATTGCCTCTGAAGCCAAAAATTGTGTTTAAAAAATGAGGATTTTGTGTGATTTCTCCCACAATTCCCCCCCCCCCCCCTCCCCACCTAAAAATCGACAGGATTTTGACAAACAAACCCACCCTTTTCTTGTAATTGATTGGTCACTTTTTAAACCACTTAACATGTCACGTCCAATTAAAAAACACCCCCTTATTATGCATTTCTTTGGGGGTAGCGCATGCTTACAGTACAATAACTGACTGCCCCCCCCCCTCAGGTGTGAAAAAAGGTCGGGGAAGTGTGGTGGCAGTGTGTGGGGGAGGCAGAGGAAGTCAGAGAGGTGTGATGGGAGGAGGCACTGACCAGATATTGTATTACTTCAAATCTTTCATATTGTAAATAGATACCTAGATTTGGAAGGAGGTAGGAGTGATAATTGACAACCTCCCCCCCCCCCCCCCCCCCCCCCCCCCCCTCAAAATACTCCCTTATACAATTATGCATGTAGGGTCTTCAAATATGTTATAGGCCTACCACTTGTCTTCTTTTTCACGGACATAGCTTAAAGAAACATCCCTAATTTGGGGAAATCGCTGACATGATATGAAAACTCCCCATCTTTCCCCCAATTTTTGGAACGACCACTCGTACCACAAACCAACGGGAAACCAACGGGAATATCTTACAAAGTCCTGCAATTTTGAGTTGTCACCCAAGTCACAGAAAATTACTATATTAGGGGGGGGGGGGGGAAGGTAACGGAATATTTTTCACGATCCGCCCATGGAGAAGCATAATATCTGGCTTTATAGCCAGTCTACCAGTTTGGAGGGAGAGTCAGAAGGCTCAATACAAACACTTTCCATGCGGCTATTAGTTTTTCCCATACTAAACAGATTTTTCAGAAAGCTTTCGCAATTTTCAAAGTCTATCTCAAAGATTACTGAACCAATACTAGGCATGTTTGGACTTATTTCAATGCATTTCTCATGGTAATTCTAAATATAGTGATGCGATAAAATCATTTAAATATTTTTGGAACTGTTGTCTGCAGACGTCTGCCGTGTGGAATGCGTTACAACCTAAATATATGGTTGTGAAGAAGACAAGAATATAGATCAATTCTCTCTGTTGGGGGACCAAATGTGACCAGTCGCGTCAAAAAGGACATGTTGTCGGCAAACACAGTTTTAAGATTGAGGGAAATATATTTGGTGAAACATAAAGAAAATAATAGACAAAAATATGCTTCTTCAATTCATATCTTGTGATTTCAAAGTCCGATTACATTCAACATGGTATCATTTCAAAGCTTAAAGTGTTCTCTTTCAAGTCATACCAATAACTCAGAATTGACTCGGGCCTCCAACATGTCCATTTTGATGTGATGGGTCACAAATGTGTTCTTGTTGTTGTGCAAAAAAAGGGGAACTATGTAGAAAGTGTCCTTAAAATGGTTAAAATAAGTGGGTTTTTTTCAGGCAAAGAGTCCTCTTTTTAGCACGCAAAAGGAGGTCAAATTAGCAACATTTTTCTTGAAGCGCCACCTCCTGGGACGATCATGGATTACCCCTTTGAATACGAAAGAGAAAACACCGAGCGGATATTCCTTGACCTGTGGGAGTCTATCCCTTGACAGAGCCTGCTTGCAAATCAAATTACGTTAACGTTCACCACCTATCAGATAATTACCGGTCTTATATTACCGGTGTGCACTGCTTTCGTCTTGGTACAACAGAAAGTGAATGGCTTTCTAAGATATCAAATCACGCATACACTCTTATAGGTGGAACATGATCTTTTGATTAAGACTTGAATAGACACCTGGGGGTGGGGGAGGGGAGCAAGTGCTCTGCCACATTGATCCCGATTCTTGAAATTGAGAGAACTGATTATTGTCTAAACGTTTCTCAAAAAAGTAGGGTTTTAAAAAATGAATTTTCAGAAACGATTTTTGAAATGTTAGGACTATTTGAATAGGAAAAACAGCGCCACAGCAGCAAGGCTAAAATTTAAGGAGTCTATCAAGGCTATAGCCAACAACACGTTTGGGGTCTATTTCTTGGTCCCTGAGACCTTATTCAAAGCATTCTTCAACAGATGCTATGCCCCTTTAGTGTGCCCTCAAAAATTAAAATATCTATATACAGCAGGATGAAAAATTGGTCTTCAGAACTAACAGAGAACTATAGGATGAAAAGGGTCTCCAAACAGCATATACCCATTTTTTTTAAACATCTGCAATCCCCCCCTCCCCGTGGCAATTGCTTGCAACTATAAAGGAGACCACAATGGCGTAGTAAACGGACCCAGTAGAAAGAACGAGCTATAATTACAATTGTACTCAAAACTCTGTACACACAGATTTGCTGATTGATATATTTGCAACTATTCCCGGTTGGTTGAACCGGGCAACAGTTTATCTACTCACAAATTGCCAAAAATAGATCACAGAGTCTCTATTGCTTAATGCTGTTATTTCTAATTTCCCTCTTTTTATAAGGCAATTTTGATCAATTTTCAAATTTTGAGGAAAAAACATGACTATCGGTCAAAGCAACCCTTACTGTGAATTCAGGTTGAAAAAGACACCCTTATTCTCTGAAATTGGTGATTTTGATACCCTTAGGCACAGGCCCACGCTTGCCCGTGTTGTGGTCGGAAAAAGCACCCTTAATCTGTGTTTTCGTTCACGCAGATGATTATAACATTATACCCGACTGGCCCCCTCCCCGGGTAAGGGGGGAGGGGGATCCAGAGCCATAGTATGATAACATTGGGGGGTCTGGTGGGGAAGGGCATCCAGAGCTATTATAGCAGAGATGGGTTAAAAAGTGGTACTACAAGCAGGCTTAACAATACTAGTTTCAATATCAGTACTCCCCCTTCCCCGGGCATTGGGTTTCCCCTAGAGGAGACATCAAACAGCATTGTAAACAGACCCAGTAGTAGAAGCTATAATTACAAGGCCAAAAAAAGAAGAAAAGTTGACTTGCCCTTTCCGACCGACCTGAATTTTCGGAAATCTAGGGTTGCTATTTTTATTTTTTATTAGAAGCTATAATTACAAGGCCAAAAAAAGAAGAAAAGTTGACTTGCCCTTTCCGACCGACCTGAATTTTCGGAAATCTAGGGTTGCTATTTTTATTTTTTATTTCCCCCCCCCCCCCCCCCCCCCAAAAAAACCAATTAAAAAAAAAATTAATTTTTAAGGAAATTTGAAAGAAGCACATAACAATAAAGAGAGATGAAAACGTGTTTTTGAGTAGTATCTGCTTGTTTAAAAATCAAAACAACAAAATCAACAAATCAACAACAAAATCATCAAAAAAAATCTTTAAAACGTGTTTTTGTGTAGTATCTCCTTGTTGAAATTTTAAAATAAATAAAAAAATCCAACCGTCCGACCCAGACTCTGGCCCTTAAGTCAACTTTTTTGTTGTTGGCCCAATTGTACTCATCATCACATTGTACACACAGATGTCGTCCTGATTGATATTTTGTAACTATTCCCTGTTGGAACTTAGATTGTATTCTTCTGGTCGGCAAAATTTACACACAGCTCCTGGCGAGGGTGATCAAAAGTGAAGACTGAAAAGAAAATACAGTTCCAAAAGTGTGCGATGATGAACTTGAGATTATTCACGCACTATCAAGCCACACTGCGTCAGTGGTTTCACGCAGGTTTGTGCATCGCATGACACGGTTGGGTGCATTGATTTACCTCCCACGGGGCAGCGTGACGATCGTGAACAAATGTTACAGTTTAAATTAGACCAATCAGGAGCGTTGACGTTGTTGTCGGGCAGACTTGCGCATCAGCAGTTAAGTTAGAACTGACCGGAAGTGTCGTGACTTCCCACAACACTTCCATTCCCTTTTTTGCTGTGTTCTTTTCCCAGTCCCTCGATTTAGTCAGCAATTGTTAAAGATGGCAGCCAAATAGAGGGATGCGGGGAGCCAGTCTATTTGGGACTACAGTTTAGCTACTGTCCATTACAGCAGAAGGGAAATGACCAAAATGGATCACGGCGGCTTATTTACTTGATATCATTTCCACGCTTTCACCATTTTGTGGGGTATATTCATTAACCAAATTATGTCTTTTTGATCAGTTCCAAAATTGGCGAAGCCTCCTACTGCAGAGAATTAATTTAGAAGGACGCGGATGCGCACGAAGGCAACAAGCACACTCACTGTGCATCATATTTGTGACGGGTGTGTGCGGCCAAAACCGTGTGCATGTGGCCATAATCACACTAGTACGCTTAGATTACTTATGCGTGCGGAGAGATAAAAAACAAAATTTCTTGCCAATTTTGGAACTGATTAAACCTACTGTAAAGCAAATATTTTCGCGCATTTTTATATCATAGACATTTCACAAATTGGTTTTTTTCGCGGGCGACCTTCTGGATGCACTGCATGAATGTTAAAAACAATATTTTCGCATACAAATATTTTGCACGAAAACCGCGAAAATAAAACCTCCGCAAAAATGTCAGCCTTTACAGTATATGTTTCGTTCCCATTGACAAAATATTACATACTCTCTCTTTATATATGTGTCTATTTTCAAGTAGGAAAAATTGACCACAAGCTTAATTCCTTTTGCCAGATCACAGGACTGACCCATAAACTCTAGAGAAAAGTGTAAATGGAAGACAGCGAGGGAGAGAACAAAACCACATCTGTAATTTGGCGTATGTATGATGGATACGATAATCAATACAATCAGAAAGCTCCCTGTTTTTGATTAAAGGTAAATGGCATTACATTTCACGCTAGTATTAAAGGCATTTAAAGGGGCATTGAGAGATACGTATGGGAGTGCGCCCTCAATTATCCTGGAAATCAGGGTTTTTTGCATCAAAGTAATACTTAGGCATATACTAACCATGATTTTCTTACGTTTTGATATGATGATATCGAAACTAGGTGCTGAATTTGGGAGTTATGCTATCGTTTTACATGGGGCCTTTCGCGGCAAATCTCAACCAGGAAGTGCCGTTATTTGCTTATTTGGCATGAAAGCGATGTCAGAATTGAATGACATTTTGGATTTGGGCTATGTTGATGATTATCTTTACGTTATTTGCTCATTTAGTATATCGATACATCTCTCAATGCCCCTTTAAAGTAATCATACATGTATAGCTAGGCAATCACAACAAGCCCTCAAAATATAAGCACTTGATTAAGATCCATGTGGACATCTTGGACTTAACAAATTATCTAACCCTCCTCGTAGGGCCACTAAAACCAGCCTATCCTGGGAAATATTATACTAAGATAGAATATAGAAACACTGAGTCAGCCATCCTAGCTGAGCTAAAACAGGGCCTATTCCCGGTTTGATAGCAGGTCTCAGATTGGGAGCCGATTGGAAGCAGATTTTCTAAGCTTAGACAGAGTAGTCCTAAGGTTGGACTACAAATTATCATGCTATGTAAAAACACACAAATATGAAAGCCTGTTGCACGTGCTAACTCACATTCACAAATTAAATACTGAACGACACACACATTTGGATGACGAATGCACAAAAATAAACACTTGTACGGTTCTAATAATGAACTCTCTCTCCTGTGCATTAAAGATATTTAATCAACACATATCACTATCTTTGCCCTTGACCAACATATACTTTTACTCGAAAATGATATCTAGACAATCCCCACCGACTAACATGTCACACAGCATGGCGTTCTGTCGGAGCGGTGATGGCATTCTATTGAAGCATAGCGATGATGGACAGGCTTAAGAGGATCAATAACTTTTTTATCAAATCATGCATCGGTAAGGCAAAAAAAAGTAATGTTGTCCTCAACTGCTTTCAGAGGAGGGGCGGGAGGGCGGATTTTTTTTGATTTTTGATTTTCTTATACCAGCGGAAGCTCAAAGTTCAGCCAACAAGAAGTTGTAATCACTCTAAGAGTCGCACATATATGTTATAAACACTTAATTTAATATTCAATGCCATTTAAACTGTTTTTAAAAAATCTGGAGAAAAAATCTGGGAAAAAAGAAAATCGGTGCGGCCCTAAATCTGACGAGCGGGCGGTCGAAAACAACATTACAATTTATTTGTTTGCCTAATAGGTGCATCGTTGCTATTTATAACGCACACATCGCAAGCGTACATGTATCCTTGAGTTGAGCATGATGTTTGCAAGCAGGAGAGTTCTGGGGTTGAATGGACGGCAAATGATTCTGACAAGACCTGTTCAATAATATACCGGAAATCTGCACATTTTTACCTACAAATTTAATTATAGTGGGTTTAGTTGTTGTTGGGTTTGTTTGGTGGTGTTTGGTTGTTTGGTGTGGGGTGGGGTTTTTTTTTTGGGGGGGGGGGGTGTCAAATTTACAAAATGATAGGCCTGGGGGTACTCAGATACTTTTTGGTAGGGATGTGTCGCCAGCAAAATGAAAATTGACCCAAACATGTACCCATTTTAGGGGGAAATGGACCCATATATTTACAAGAGACCCATCATTTTCTTACATGTTTGACAGATTTTGCTAACATTTCTGTGAAAAACAGTAAATTTAGGGATTTTAGACACATATATTTACCAACAATGGCTATGAAAGAAAAGGGGTCATTCATTTACCAGATGAGTGCAAAATGGGACCCTATTAGGCGGCGCATTCCTGTGACCTCATATCCACTAAGTATCCCCCTCGGATGATAGAGTGGTTTTTTTACTCCACGCCTCATGCATGTTTATGTTCAGGAACACGCCATATTATTTAAAATTCAGCAGAACAAAATATGAAAGCGCATAGAAAAACAGCTCTTTTCACAGTAGTTCTATGAACTGTGTACGTTGAAGTATTGAATTAAACACATCATCGTCAATTGTAACCTTGACCGATATATCAATTTTTCACTCGCAAATGATACGGCGATAGTAGCCACTGACTAATGTCACAGCATGGCATTCTGTCAGAGCACGGCATTCTACTGAAGCGTGGTGTTCGGATGGCAACGCTTACGGAGGATGAATAACTTTCTTACCAAATGATCCATCAATAATGTGCGAGTCGTTGTCATAACACAAACAACACACGTATCTTTTGAGTTGACTATATGATATCCTATAAGCCAAAGGAACCGGGGGTTAAATGAACCACAAACGATTCTCTCTGCTGTGATTGACATGTTCAATTATAATGATATCAGAAATTGCCCCAAGGCTCATTTTTTTAATATAAAATTTTATCTATAATAATCATACATCTAGCTTTGCACTGGCTACTGCAGACTTTATTATTATCAATATAAGGAAAATGCTGAGGGGATGCCAAGTTATACCCTATAAACCCCAAGATGATAATATCTTGATACTTTTAAGGTATGACAAGTTATACCCTATAAACCCAAAGATGATAATATCTTGATACTTTTAAGGTATGCCAAGTTATACCCTATAAACCCAAAGATGATAATATCTTGATACTTTTAAGGTATGCCAAGTTATACCCTATAAACCCAAAGATGATAACATCTTGATACTTTTAAGGTATGCCAAGTTCTACCCTATAAATCCAAAGATGATATTATCTTAATACTTTTAAGGTATGCCAAGTTATACCCTATAAACCCAAAGATGACAATATCTTGATACTTTTAAGATGAAAAAGAGGGGAAAATACACACCCCAAAACACACACACACACGTGAAGTAAATTTGGAGGTAGGCTGCAAAAAATGTAGTCAAGAAAAAGTCTAAATTCAAGTAAAAAGCCTGAACAACGACATCTGCGACATAAAGGATGAATCAAAATACATCAAAGAGTGAATTTGGAGCTATACAGCAGATCATTAATTTGGTATTAAAAAAACCTCTAGATAGGCTTGACATATAACTAGAGAAATTGTGGGTGTGAAAAAGCCTGAATTTATGTAAAAAGCCTTAAAAAAGGTAGCATTTCTGATATTTGAGATAACTCAAAATACAGTAAATTGATTGACCCCATTATCAGATAGAAATTTGTAGCGCACACTCTTTTGCAAATAATCTAGGTGTTTACGTCATACCCCGACTGAAAAATCATAAAAATGGAGAGAGCGAAATTCAATATGTGCAATCAACGCTATACGGTTTCCATTTCCATCAAAGTGTAAATTGAATTTCAAAACATTATTTTTAAGGTCAACAAAAATGTTGTTGATATTCTCCTGACAGAGCAGACGACAAATTGATACAACGAGAATCAACACATGGATTCTTCGGAAAGATAATTGTCGCGTTTCAATTTTGATGCTCGCATTATATAAATACAAGTCTTGCAAACCGGCTCATATATCCTTGCCGAATCTCTCCCGTGGGACAATTCACTTGATACTCGAAGAAGATTTTAAAAAGACACCACCACAATGCATTGCGTTTTTTGCAAAAATGCCTTAATTCTGGTCTCTAATTTGTCTCGGTTCCTATAGACATGTCACACAATCATGGCTTCATAGCACATTAATCATTGGAGTTCTTAACGCTTTCCATGCGGCAGGCGGCTGCAGACGACATTTCAAATGCTCACAAAATGTTTCAAAAATGTCAAATTTATTGAACTTCATTACCATATTTGGAATCACCATGAGAAATGCATTGAAATAAGTACAAACATGCCTAGTATTGGTTCAGTAATCCTTGAGGTAGATCTTGAAAGTTGGGAAAGGTTTCTGAAAAATCTGTTATGTATATGGTAAAACTAATAGCCGCGTGGAAAGTGTTAAGTTCTAGTTTCCATCAATGAATAAATTAGTTATCAGTGTTCCTTTTTCTTATTTCTAAAACTTCAGAGCTCGACAAATGCATCATGTGGAAAAAGCTTTTAGTTGGTTGGCGTTCGCGCAATGCATTGTGGGATACCTTAAAATCTTCTTCTTTGCCTGATATTACCATTGTGCAGTGAAATTGCACCCTTGATGAATATCAAATGTTGAAACTGATTCAACTGAAAGGATATTGATGAGATATTTCTTTATTAGCTACTTCCATTCGCCTCAGGAAAAGTTTGGTGATTATGTCCATAAAAATGATCAGGGTAAAAAAATAACCACATTTAATTATTACCAACATACATCGCAGCATTTAGCTGCAGTTATCAATGATGAGAATGGTGATTGGTTAATGACAAGAAAATAAAACTATTATGATATCAAGAAGTATATGTGAATTAAAGTTTGATGGACAAGTCCGGAAAATAGCAAATTCCGGATTGATAACAACCCATAGGTACCATAGATTTCATATACATACTAAATAGGAACAGAAAATAGCACCTTGAAACAACAAATATTTGCATATTATAAATATATTCTTTAAATTATACGGGCAAGAGAGTTTTAGATTTGTATCAACCAAAATATAAATATCAGATATACTGAAACCATTAACTTGAGCAACTTGCACACCTGACTGGTTTTTAAAAAAAAAAATTATTCTAGATAAGCAAAGTCTCACTAAGAAAGCCTTGATGCATTCTCATTAAGCTTAAAAAGTTGTTTGTTTGTACAAAAGGTAGGGTCGGTAGGTCAGATTTTGTTGTTGTTGTTGCTAGTGGTTGTTCTGGCCCAGACCTAGCCAGCACGCGGAATTCAGAACCGTGTCAGATCTTTTGGATGACCCATACTTGACCCAAAATAGCTCACATAATACTATTCATGGTATGGGGTCAGGTGGGGGTCAATTTAGGCCATATATGTGACTTTGACTAAAAGTTGAAGAAAATAAAATTTAAAATTGAATTTATTTTTTTGACGAAAAAAAACAGAAAAAAGTTACAGTCGGGCCTATAATAATAGTACATGGTCGGTCGGACGTGGACAAACAAACAATGAATTTTTTGAGCCTTATCATGATAAACCAGGTCACCTTTTCAAGTAGACTTATCTGTGCGAGATCTGAGATTTTAGATGTGGACTGTAACAAAATCCCAGTTAAAGTTCGGGTTTTTTTTAATTTTAGATGAATCACAATCTCGCTGAAGCCTTGTATTCTTCTTAACGTAAAAAAACCCACCAAGGTTAGATTTTAAAGAAGATTTATGTGAGCGTGAGATTTTCGATGTAGACTATGTAACAAAATCCCAGTTAAAGTTCGTTTTTTTAAATTTTAGATGAATCACAATCTTGCTGAAGCCACGTATTCTTCTTAACGTAAAAAACACCCCAAGGTTAGATTTTAAAGAAGATTTATGCGAGCATGAGATTTTTAAAGTGAACTGTAACAAAATCCAAGTCAGAGGGTTCAACGCATCTTTTAAAATCTACATGAACCACAATCTATTCTTCTTATCGTAAAAAAACACCACAAGGTCATATTTTAAAAGAAGATTCTCATGCGAGCATGAGATTTTTTCGACGTGAACTGTAACAATATCACAGTAAAAGGTTCAACGCATCTTTTAAAATCTGCAGTAAATGTTCTACGCTCATGAATATTCCCCCCAGGTGGGGTTATTGGAGGAGGGAGAGGTAATTGGAGGCAATCAACCTGAGTGGGATATACGATACCGGATTTCTTTTGATGTGAGAGCTTGCGAAATGATTTTTCAATCTAAGTACATTTCAGTGTACCACTTAAGGGTCTTTATTGATTTGGTTTGTTTTTTGCAGAAAAAATATTGCATTTTGATTAAATTCAATGCAGTTCTTAATAGGACTCAATTTTTTCTTGCAAGATCTATAAGCAAAACAACTAATTGTCGATCATTTCAAACCATTTCCTAGCGTACTATGCGACTTCAAAACTTCATGCACAGCATGTTTTGGAATGCAGTGCATCGCAAAAATCGTGTTCAACATTTGGATGAACGCAAGCGCTATATCAGGCATGAGAATGGAGTTTTTGAAAATAGCAGAAAAAAGCAGGAAAGTGGTGAAAATTCCTGAAAAAGCATGTGAATTTGGCCAAAAAAGGCCAAAACCAGGCTGAAATTCAAAGGAAGTGCGGAAATTTGGACCCCAAAAAATCCTGAATTCAGTTTTAAAACTGAACATTCTCATGCCTGCTATATTCTTCAGTGGTGCAAGAATATTCTATGCCCTAATTAAATGTTAACTATGGGGGAGAATATCGCGACCTGATATGACATCAGTCATGTCATCTTTTCAGAAACTCGTACTTAGAAAATGTCCACGAATGGATACTGCATGGCCGGCCATCAGTTTACTTTCCCCCCGAACCCTCCTCTCAAACAAATTGCACCCGGGATTCTATTAATTTTGGGATAGGAAAGTCAGTCCTATACTGCGCATACGTAAATAACAGGTCACATTTTCTAGGCTTTTGAGTTCATTAACTTTTGAGTGAGCATTATCATGATGGCGCCGTTTGTTGTCTGCTTAGGTATAGACTTAATTGAAGTTTAAACGGAATTGTTTGAAAAAGTCCTGAAAAATTGTGCAGTTTAGAAAATTATCATAAAAACCGTACGTGCTGCAGGGTTTTTACCAGCCTGAATTGATTAAATCACGTTTAATTGTTTGTTATACATTTTTAGCTCAGTTTGTCACTTCCCTTTAAAATATATACCCTGGTTGTTTGTGTCTGACATACTTGCATACACAAAAGCAGATGAGACAGCGCGCTACAGCGCCACCAAGACTATGCTCACGCAAAAGTTACAGCTCCCAGATGCAGTTTCGGAGTAATTCTGTTATACCCTTCACAGGGGTATTCAGATTTTTAAGAATGACGCATACTACCGATGTTGGTGTGTAGGATATAACAGAATTATGCCGCAGTTTCCGATCACCCATCTCCAGCCCACAAACATTTCTCATTATCAAATACTCACATAGACACATGCTGCTAACTCTTCTCTTGCATTAGATCCGTCGGCAAGCGTTCCCGGTTTATTCGGACTGATGCCATTGTCAAAAATAGTGAAACTAGTCCCCATGAAATTGGACCTGAAAAACAACAACAACAATAAGATCAATTTTACAAGTACAACAGGATGGCTAGTATGACAAAAAAACCCGCTGACAACCTCTATAGACGAATCCAATAAGCTGAGTAATGGTCGGGATTGATTCGGTCATAACTAGGGGCCATATCCACATCTGAATTGATAGCATTAGTGCCCAATTAGGTGGAGAAGATCGTCTTATAAGGCAATTCTTGTATTGCATTGCACGTAAGGTCTATTCATTCTTTTGACAATTTGTAGCACAAGTTTCCAAATACAGTTTACAATTCCCGTCAACTCTTCTCTTGCATTAGATCCGTCGGCAAGCGTTCCCGGTTTAAATGCGCACCACTTGGGTGATTTCATTTTTGAAGAAGAAAAAAACAATTTTTAAATCTTTTAAATTTCAAAAATTGTTGAAAATTCACCAACATATTTTTTGGGGGGATGCCCACCCGACTGACCGGACCATACCTGAGAGGTCCGTTCTACGGATTCAACATCCTTCAATTACTTTTCACTACTTCATTTAGGTTGTGTCTTTAAATTGATAGCATTGTAACATTTAAACATGTAAGGGTATCTATCAATTGAAATGAAAGACAACTGATTCATGCCTGTGAAGTTTGAAAAGCTAGGGATTTCATCGTGGTCAACTCTTATTCAATTAAATCATGTTATGTTTTGTAGACGCAGCACATAGTATGTATAAATATTTTAGAAGAAAGGAATTGGACATTTGAGGCCATCGGTTTGGTTCGATGATGCAAAAACACCATTGTTCATCAAATAGGTGGCCAATTATACTTCGTCCTGAAGTATGACATTTACCGGTAAGGCCAACAACAACAAATTGGCGTAACATGCCATTGAAAGAAGATAAGAATTCAAATACGAAGTCAAACTCATGGGTGCGCAAGCAAATAGGGGTGAAAGAAGAAAAGGGACTGCTAGCCTAACTAAGGAAGAGGAAGCTTGCAAAGTATGGTCACTGGAAGTGACGTGCGGATAGCATAGTAATAGCTACTATTGAAGGAGAGGTAGAAGGGAAGGCTCTACCAGGACGCAGAAAAACTGCTTGGGCAGACAACATCAGAGAGTGGGCAGACGGCGGACTGGTAGCAGCAAGAGTGAAAGCACGCAAGAGAATGCCAACGGTTCTCTGGAGGACGAAAATTAGGGTAGGGCAGGAAAAAATAAAAACTCTTATTTTACTTTAAATTTTGAATTGTATATGTATCGCAATCAAGCGGAATGAGTCCAATGTCGGGAATATTGATTTTGAGTTATAGGTAAAATGAAGTAACAAATGCTTATGTTTTACATTGTTTTCTCAATTGGTAAATTCTTTGAAACTCAAAGTTCAATTTTAATGGGGTTTGGACCATACTGTAGCATTTTTACCTGCTTTTAAAAAATGATGGACAAATATCAAAATTGAAAACGGCCGACATGTGACTCACTTCGGTTGATCACATCACATACTATAAATTACCAAATTTGATCTCACAGAGTCAAATAAATCACAAAATATCATATGGGGCCATTTGTGATTGTCAGATGTGCTGTGTACTGTATTCCTTTTTGATGAGGAGCACCAAAGATTTGTTTTTTATTTTTTATTTGCTTGTCATTTTTGTTTGATTTTTTAAATATTTTTCTTCTGCCAAAAAAAAAGGAAGAATATAGGGTTGGGTAATTTAGGGTTGGGTTGGTTACGCCAATACAAACAAATATTGAAGTATGAATGTATTCTCAGAGTGTATTTAAGAGTGTATTCCAGTGTGATCACGCAATCATAGTCCAATCACAGGATTATCACATAAAATGAAGCATCTAACACTGGAGTGGGCACTGATGCAACATTTCATCACTGTTCTGTCAAACCGTGTAGGGTTTTCCAGCCCTTCAGCATGTATAAAGTAGATCTGCCCAACGGTTATGCATAAGAAGTGTTGCTTATACATGTTTAGGGGCAAGAGCACTGTTGATAGATGTGTTTTTGGCCCTCGAACATGTTTAGAGCAGACTGGCCAGAGGTTTTACTTCGGAGGTATTACTTTATACATGCTGAAGGGCCGGATGGTTTGTACTTCAGGTGAGATGAAACATAGCCAAATATGTGATGCAGCACATCAAAAGGGGGGCTTTGCAGGTGAAGTCAATTTTGAGTTTATTATGTGTGCTCTCATAGCATTTTCTAAGCTTTAAAATGACACCAAATTGATCAAAATTGATCAAGGCATTCAGATTTGAAAATGTGAAAATGACTTAAAAGTGAAAATGAGGGACTCAAGGAAGTTTTTGACTTGATTTTTTGAATTTTGTGATTGCTGTAATTATTGAACAATTAATCAAATGCATATAAAAGTATACATTTTTGGAAAGGAAATGGATCAGAGAATCCAAATTTTGCGTCAATTTTGATGAAAAGTGTTGATTTTTTTTGTGAGAAAATCACAAAAAAACCCACTTTTTGGGGTCAAAAAGTTCAACAAAAATAATTTTGAGTAAAAAATTCCCAAATTGCTAGACTATGATGTAAAGACACTAACTTAGGGACGAGCCTTATTTAATATTTTTTGAAATTTTGACCAATCACCAATCCCTACCTGAGTTTTCCTACAAAACTTTCTCCGCCTCTGGACAGGTCAGTTGGGTCTGTAGACATCAGATAATTAGATGTGGTGCTCTTCTTACGCCTCCTTGCGGCCAGTAAAAATACCTGGATGAAAAAGATGAAACGTGTATATAAATTAACGTTTTAACCCTAATGTCCCAGGGTATCTACCTGGATGAAAAAGATGATATATGAATATTAATTCAAGTTTTATCCCTAACGTCCTAGAGTATCACAAAATATGGCAAACCTGTGCTGGTAGCCTTACATTTCATCATGAAAGACTGTGTATGCTGACAAAAAATGATAATTTGGGGAGCACAACTTACATGGCTATGTGGCCTAGGACTTTGATTCTTACCCTGACAACCAATGTGAATACGTGAATACAGAAGGACGCGGGCGCGCACGAAGGTACTTGGCGCACTGCATCATGTGCGTATAGCATGCATGCGACCAATATCGTATGCATGTGGCCATAATCGCGTACTCTTGGATTACTTTTGCAGGCGGATAGATAAAAACCGAATATTTCTGATTAAACTATAGTCTAGTCAATTTTAACTTGTGAGTGCTTTTTATTGGCAAGGACGCTCTTTCTCTTGCTTTCCCTCTCTGATAAAATGACCATATATTATGTCTTCCCTAGAGCATTCACTGCCATGTCTCGCGCACCCACGCACTAAACAGTGACACATGATCTCAAATCTGGCACCTATTAAAGACGGTAATCTATAAAATCTCTGTATTTTACATTAACAGCCTCCGGTGCTCTATGGTCGTATTACCCAACACGGTTGTTATGAAGCACTTTCACCTAAATGCAAGTCGACATACCATTACATTCTGTCTGCCATAAACGATGCGTGGCGTGGCGTGATCTTTGTTTAAAGATGGTGTTTATCATTATTAGCGGTTTTGGCAGGGGGAAGAAAGGGAATATTTAGTTGAAATAGGTGAGGTGGTTTTTCACAATTGTTAATATCGACGTCATTTTTAAAACTGAAAATCTGCTGGATTTGAATCTTTTTCAATATTTTTACAAAAAATAGTACATGGATTAATAAAAATGCACAAATTTGGTAGTCAAGCCCTCTCATTCTCTGAATCCGCAACTTATCGACCGATTTGGAATCGGAACGTCTGGATACTGGCAGCCCAGAGTATGTGTTTATAATACGTCAGACACTAAGTAAGATGCACCATTTTTGCCATGACAGAGTTGAGATACACCTGTCTGCTCTGACAAGAGTTGATATACGGGCAACCTCGGAATTGAACTCTAGAGAGTGGCGACGATGTCTTTATTGCCCTATACGTCTTCGCATGTTGTTGTGCGAGTAGGGTTTGATAAGTGATGAATGTGTCTTGTTACTACACTGAATAGTAGCAGTTTGTCTCTTGCTTTTGACGGTTTGATGTGTCAGTAGGTTTTTTGTATGGCTAAGTAGAAAGGGGATAGGAAAAAGAAAGTGCTAATCCAATCATATTCTAGCATGGTCTCGAGGATTTTCATTTAATTTAAAAGAATTCAAGGACATTTCTCCATATTTTCAGAAAATATTACAATTAAGTTGTGGGGTTATGTTTTCTTTCTTTCTGTGTTTGTTCGCTGTGTGTTTTTTCTGTTTTATGTTTGTTTTGATAAGGCAACAGAAAAAAGAAACCCTGTTGTACAGGCCCGACTGACCCAATTTTTTTAGAAATTGGTGAAAAACTTATTCACATGCAAATGAATACGACCCAAAATATTTATTTTGTTTGTCAAAAAATGGCAAAATCTTTACATTATTTTTTTTTGGAATCGATCCGTAAAAGAAGAAAAAAGCCTGACCAACTGATCCGATGTGAGGTCCTTTTGCTTGGTTTGAAACCATGAAAATAACAAGAATGAACTTTTTAGTGTGTCCTATCATTTTAAACATTTTTACAACCTTTCAAAAGAAAATCTACAAAGAAATTCAAAAAAATAAAAATTTAAAATTTAAAATTCAAAAATTCAAAAATTCAAAAAATAATAAAAAATTAAACGTACCCTCTTGCCATCATCTCTCTCCATGTGTAGGAAATAAGTGGGATACATGGTTCTGTCGACGCCCTTCTTATCTCTACTGATTCGACACCTCATGGTGACCCCCTGCGGCGCTGGTGTCAGGCAAAAACGATCCAGGTCCTCCATGTTCATTCCACCCACGGCTCCGGGTGATTTGGTTTCTACTGGTGCCGCCTGGTGATGTGGTGGTACCTGGGAAAACGAGAAGAGGGGAGGGGCGTCGTTAAAGGACAATTTGAAAAATGCAAGTTGTTTCAGGTGGGTGGAGCTAAATTACGATACAAATGTGTACTGTTGCGACAAAGGGAGGCGGTTGTCGGTAAAATGCATTTTGAGATATTGATGGAATTAGGCATGCAAAGAAAATAGAGACAATTTTACAGTAATGTTTCGCTTCATAAAATCAGAAAGCAATATCCAATCCAAATTAAGGAGTCATTTTGAAGCATTCAAAAATCTTCTTTTGTGGGTATAAAGAGCTCAACTTTTTCTGTGAGAGACAACTGCATCTTTTGCTGCGGCTGTACACAAATGTGTTACACCAACCTTTTTGGTCAGATACTTCTTATCAAATAGTTATAATAAGGGGGCTGGCTGTTAACCCAAAAAACATGAAATGTATCAAGCGCTGTAAATGTTGAACTATTAATTGTGATGTATATGAATAAGCATTTTTGAGATAAAAAATCTTAATTGTTGGCACAATTTGGTCAAAATGTTAAAAAACGAAACATATTTTTAACCAAATTTACATTTTTTTAAGTACAAAAACAAAACGTCCCTATAGAAGTGTCTACCGATGATTTTGGTGCCATTTCGGCATTTTTTACCAAAGACCTGATTTTGCTACGTCTGCATCAAATTTTGAGCCAAAAAAAGTCATTTTTAAAAACCTGCAATTTTAAGTGAAATTTGATACCAAAAATGGATTCCCCCGGCTCATTTCCTTTCCAAAAATGTATACTTTTATATAAATCACATTAATAGTTCAAAAGATACAGCGCTGGATAATATTCATGGTTTTGGGTTAAAACGTTCACATCTGTGAATGCACTTTCAATATAATCTTGCTGATCCCTTTCTGTCTGCCTCTAGATTTTAAAGCAGCATCAAATGGATTTTGTTTGAAATTTTATTTGAAATAATGTGTAAAGGTGTTAAAAACCACAAAATGTTGTACTTGCACTTAATATTGACCTTTTCGTTGAAAAACAAATAAACATTATGATAAATAAGTGTTTCTTCGGTAGAAAGCACAGGCCCATCTGCCACAATCTAAGAGAAACAATCATCAACCCTACAGCGTAGGTAGCAGCCGTTATCACAGAGCAAAATGCTACATATTCTTGCAATGTTGCTACTCTTTTGTCAAGTGTATAGGAAAAATACGCTATGCCAAAAAAGTGACTAGATTAATTATTAGATTCATTATTAAATTCATTAATCTTACAATCAGACATGACTATCAAAGATTTTAATTGCAGTATTGTTCGTCCAGAAGCAGATCAATGTTTTAAAAATCGGCAATGTTCAATAATAAATCATCAAACTTGAATCTTTTGTCCGACATAATCGTAACACCGTGTAGCACTTTTTGTGTAGTACAAAAAGATAATGTCTTACTTCAAACACTGAAGACCCTAATCTTGAATTTTTCGTCCGACACAATCGTAACCCCGTGTAGCACTTTTTGCTACACAAAAATATGTCTTACTTCCAACACTGAACCCTAACCCTACCCTAATCCAAACCTACAAAATATGATACAGGAAATTGGTTATATCTTCAGAGAAAACAAAATCCAAATAAACCTACAAAATATAATAAACTAATGCTATCTTCAGTAGATAGCTGCACTAACAGACCAATCTGCAGCAGTCTAGAGAAACAGCTAACCATACACAAAATCTAACCCGGTAACATAATATAATAAACTAATGCTATCTTCAGTAGATAGCAGCACCCACAGACCAATCTGCAGCAGTCTAGAGAAACAGCTAACCATACACAAAATCTAACCCTGTAACATAATATAATAAACTAATGCTATCTTCAGTAGATAGCGGCACTCACAGACCAATCTGCAGCAGTCTAGAGAAACAGCTAACCATACACAAAATCTAACCCGGTAACATAATATAATAAACTAATGCTATCTTCAGTAGATAGCAACACTCACAGACCAATCTGCAGCAGTCAAGAGAAACAGCTAACCATACACAAAATCTAACCCTGTAACATAATATAATAAACTAATGCTATCTTCAGTAGATAGCGGCACTCACAGACCAATCTGCAGCAGTCTAGAGAAACAGCTAACCATACACAAAATCTAACCCGGTAACATAATATAATAAACTAATGCTATCTTCAGTAGATAGCAACACTCACAGACCAATCTGCAGCAGTCAAGAGAAACAGCTAACCATACACAAAATCTAACCCTGTAACATAATATAATAAACTAATGCTATCTTCAGTAGATAGCAACACTCACAGACCAATCTGCAGCAGTCTAGAGAAACAGCTTACCATACACAAAATCTAACCCGGTAACATAATATAATAAACTAATGCTATCTTCAGTAGATAGCAACACTCACAGACCAATCTGCAGCAGTCAAGAGAAACAGCTAACCATACACAAAATCTAACCCTGTAACATAATATAATAAACTAATGCTATCTTCAGTAGATAGCGGCACTCACAGACCAATCTGCAGCAGTCTAGAGAAACAGCTAACCATACACAAAATCTAACCCGGTAACATAATATAATAAACTAATGCTATCTTCAGTAGATAGCAACACTCACAGACCAATCTGCAGCAGTCTAGAGAAACAGCTAATACATACACAAAATCTAACCCTGTAACATAATATAATAAAACTAATGCTATCTTCAGTAGATAGCAGCACTCACAGACCAATCTGCAGCAGTCTAGAGAAACAGCTTACCATACACAAAATCTAACCCGGTAACATAATATAATAAACTAATGCTATCTTCAGTAGATAGCAACACTCACAGACTAATCTGCAGCAGTCTAGAGAAACAGCTAACCATACACAAAATCTAACCCTGTAACATAATATAATAAAACTAATGCTATCTTCAGTAGATAGCGGCACTAACAGACCAATCTGCAAGAGTCTAGAGTAACAGCTAACCATACACAAAATCTAACCCTGTAACATAATATAATAAAACTAATGCTATCTTCAGTAGATAGCGGCACTAACAGACCAATCTGCAAGAGTCTAGAGTAACAGCTAACCATACACAAAATCTAACCCTGTAACATAATATAATAAAACGAATGCTATCTTCAGTAGATAGCAGCACCCACAGACTAATCTGCAAGAGTCTAGAGTAACAGCTAACCATACACAAAATCTAACCCTGTAACATAATATAATAAAACTAATGCTATCTTCAGTAGATAGCGGCACTAACAGACCAATCTGCAAGAGTCTAGAGAAACAGCTAACACATACACAAAATCTAACCCTGTAACATAATATAATAAACCAGTGCTATCTTCAGTAGATAGCAACACCCACAGACTAATCTGCAGCAGTCGAGAGAAACAGCTAACACATACACAAAATCTAACCCTGTAACATAATATAATAAACCAGTGCTATCTTCAGTAGATAGCAACACTCACAGACTAATCTGCAGCAGTCAAGAGAAACAGCTAACCATACACAAAATCTAACCCTGTAACATAATATAATAAACCAGTGCTATCTTCAGTAGATAGCGGCACTAACAGACCAATCTGCAACAGTCTAGAGTAACAGCTAACCATACACAAAATCTAACCCTGTATCATAATATAATAAACTAATGCTATCTTCAGTAGATAGCAACACTCACAGACCAATCTGCAACAGTCTAGAGTAACAGCTAATACATACACAAAATCTAACCCTGTAACATAATATAATAAACTAATGCTATCTTCAGTAGATAGCAGCACCCACAGACCATTCTGCAACAGTCTAGAGTAACAGCTAATACATACACAAAATCTAACCCTGTAACATAATATAATAAACTAATGCTATCTTCAGTAGATAGCAACACTCACAGACTAATCTGCAGCAGTCAAGAGAAACAGTTAACCATACACAAAATCTAACCCTGTATCATAATATAATAAACTAATGCTATCTTCAGTAGATAGCAGCACCCACAGACCAATCTGCAGCAGTCAAGAGAAACAGCTAACCATACACAAAATCTAACCCTGTAACATAATATAATAAACTAATGCTATCTTCAGTAGATAGCAGCACTCACAGACCAATCTGCAACAGTCTAGAGTAACAGCTAATACATACACAAAATCTAACCCTGTAACATAATGTAATAAATCAGTGCTATCTTCAGTAGATAGCAGCACTCACAGACCAATCTGCAACAGTCTAGAGTAACAGCTAATACATACACAAAATCTAACCCTGTAACATAATGTAATAAATCAGTGCTATCTTCAGTAGATAGCAGCACTCACAGACCAATCTGCAACAGTCTAGAGTAACAGCTAATACATACACAAAATCTAACCCTGTAACATAATATAATAAACTAATGCTATCTTCAGTAGATAGCAGCACTCGCAGACCAATCTGCAACAGTCTAGAGTAACAGCTAATACATACACAAAATCTAACCCTGTAACATAATGTAATAAAACTAATGCTATCTTCAGTAGATAGCAGCACCCACAGACCAATCTGCAACAGTCTAGAGTAACAGCTAACCATACACAAAATCTAACCCTGTAACATAATATAATAAACTAATGCTATCTTCAGTAGATAGCAGCACCCACATACCAATCTGCAACAGTCTAGAGTAACAGCTAACCATACACAAAATCTAACCCTGTATCATAATATAATAAACTAATGCTATCTTCAGTAGATAGCAGCACCCACAGACCAATCTGCAACAGTCTAGAGAAACAGCTAACCATACACAAAATCTAACCCTGTATCATAATATAATAAACTAATGCTATCTTCAGTAGATAGCAGCACCCACAGACCAATCTGCAGCAGTCAAGAGAAACAGCTAACCATACACAAAATCTAACCCTGTAACATAAAGTAATAAATCAGTGTTATCTTCAGTAGATAGCAACACTCACAGACTAATCTGCAGCAGTCAAGAGAAACAGCTAACCATACACAAAATCTAACCCTGTATCATAATATAATAAACTAATGCTATCTTCAGTAGATAGCAGCACCCACAGACCAATCTGCAGCAGTCAAGAGAAACAGCTAACCATACACAAAATCTAACCCGGTAACATAAAGTAATAAATCAGTGCCATCTTCAGTAGATAGCGTGGGAAAGTATATTTTTTCTCCATCACCCTTTACAACTGATAGAATTGTGTTATCTTTAGACGCAGTGCATAGCAAGGGTTGAACTTTTTAACAACACAAGGCTACCATTGTTTCATTGTAGTAAATACACAGTAATATTTCTGTTGTCTAAAATTACACTATACTAAGGAAAAGTAAAGGCAAAAAGCAAGTTATACACAAATATGCTGCGTTTATTCTGTTCGAACAGATTCCAAACCAATCTTATTCCCTTTGGGTGTTTTTTTCACTCTTTTCTCCATAGTATTTACCTCTAATTTTTTTCATCCCCCAATGCAATTATTCACATACCAATGTTCTTGAAAGAAAACCTCATCTAACTTTTAATCTTGGAAAAAAAGGTCCTTGGAACATACATGTTTTGGATGGACATTTGTTCAGATTGGTTTTTGTTTATCTTTAAAGGATGTTTATATCTTGTTATCATTACTAATATCAACCGTTTCTACTTAAATCGAAACGTGCCTATCTTAAAATAACTGCGACAGTTGCCTCAGGCATTTTCAAAGTAAAATCGAAGAGGATTTGATTCCTTTTTAATTGCATTACACCTTGAATAACTGCTGAAGACATTAAGATTTCACAACAGTGCACAAGGGAGAGAGAGGGAGTGTTAGTTTATCATTGTAAACAAGTAACTGTTCCAAGACTTTTTTCCATGATTGCAGATTTCTTTTCATGTAAGTGCGGAGGATCCAGGACATTGCACTAAATTCAAAGATTGAAACTGAATGTCACATGGGAACAGACGGTCTAATAATTATGCATTTATTTATCGGCACGTATGTATGCATGGTTACGTTCACAGAGACGCTACTCACACAACTCGTGAAAATCCACACGAAATATAAATTTACAAAATTGGATATTAAAATTTCAGAGAACCCTGTAAACAAATAGAACAGTAAATACTTAGCGCATGCCAAGCTGGCAAGACAACCTTATTTAACCTAGATTTGTCTCCCTTTCGAAATATCATTGTAGAGGATCCTTGACATTAAACTAAGTTCTTATATAAGATTGAAACTGAATGTCACAAGGGAACGGACACAGTCTAATAATTATGTATTATGTATATGTAAATACATGGCTATCTATGCTTACAAAGATGCCGCTCTATCTGTGCCGATGCTAAAGCCTGGAACTTGAGAAAAGCCTTGTATAATAATAAGTTTCTGAATTAATTGCAGACCAAATAGTCTGAGAATCAATACAGAAATGCCTGACATCTTGCAAACGCCTGAAAAAGGCCACCTCTATGATTAACCTAATTAGGTATTGTCACGCGTGGGCTAATTAAAGAAAAGTTGAGACAATCGTTGTTAATCACAGGAGTATCTAGCTTCATCAGAGGTCATTTTGGTGTCCTTTTAAAAGTAATTCAAATTCAATGTTCAATCCAAGCAAATTTTTTGTTGTGATTATTTTTACTTAGGCCAACAAAAAAAGCCTGTCTCACGTACATTTGGGAAAATAGCTATGTGATATGAGATTTTTTGGGTAGATTTTTTTTAATAGAAAATATAGCTATGCTTAATGCGGAATTTTTTTTTGTTTGTGTGTTTTTGGCCCACTTCCCCCCCCCCCCACCTCCTTTGGACAACTAAAAATAAAACCCACCAAAATTGGTCTCATCACGTAGGGTTATGCGGCAAAAGTGACCCAACATACATGCACACGGGGTATGTGAGACAGAAGTGACCCAACATACATATGCGCGCAGGTATGCGAGGACAGATCTTTTTTATCTTCTTGGCCTTATCATGTCTCAGGTGAACACCGTCCTTTGATCAAATCATAGGTCCATGTAGCAAATTGAGAAAAATATAGAGATTTATCTGAATCACTCAATATGAGCACACTTGGATGGAAGCGTTCTTTGGCTGCTGTTACGTAATTGCTCATTTCTCCATAATCACTAAATCCAATCAAATGCAGTTTTCTTCAAATTGTAGCAAACAAATTCGACTTTAATATTTCGTTTTAAATGTTCCCTTCCGATGCTTATTTAAGCAGTTACAAACACCCAATGGCATGTTGTAATTTTATTTTAGACACCCAGTATAACCATAATGTTCATCATGATTACATCGTAGCATAACATGTACAAACACTGTTCTTAGCAAATCGATCACCGCAGCGAAGCAACCTGAGAGAGAAAAGCCGAGAGACACCTCGTCACAAAATCAATTATCCCCCCCAGCGCAATATTTCCAAAAATCAATTAGCCCCCTCGACACCTGGTTTGTTGTTGCGATGATTGGATTGCGTACGCCAACCTAACTGATGTTGTCTCGTTTGTCAATGTTGCTTTTTTTATCCCTCCGCCGATCGGATCGAGGGAAACACATTTTCAGCATGACTGTGTGGGAAATACGGTATACGGGGATGTGCCGCTCTAAGGGGTAGCTTTTTTGCAAAAAAATCCCTATACATGGGGTATGATTTTGTGCTGGAAAATCTCTAATGATGGGGTCACTTTTTTACAAATGTGGTCTATTTTCAAGAAAAATATAATTGGGTCTATATTGAAACAGAACCCTTAGAAATGGGTACCGTTTTTTCCAAAATCACCCTTAAAAATGGGTCAGGGTTTTGAATTTCCAGCCGCACACCCCCGACCAAACCAAATCTGAGTCCCCCCCCCCCCTCGGAGGATGAAGTGGTTGTTTTTTAAGACTGTCGCCATACTGCCTAGCCTAAGTAAGGATTATACATTAATCAAATCAACCAGACTTTTTATCATATTCTTTTTAGATTGATGGAGAAACTAACATTAACCTGTGGTCTTCTATGCTTTTGCTTTTTAGACATGATTTTCAAAATTAAAGGCATGTTATGTGATCTTTTTCAGGGGGCGCCCTCTACCCATGATTATTTTTCAGAAAGTAGATTTTCTTGCAGATTTACATTTCTGATCATTTATCATGAATATATTCTGAGTTACATAGTGATACGATTCCTAATTACTTCAAAATCATGGTTTTTAAGGGTTGAAAATAGATTGTCAGCTCTTTAACTGAACATCTTTTATTCTTGTAGAATTAATTTATTATAATACAGCATCTAGTAAGTACTAAAGATATAATTACCCCATGGGCCCTCAAACTAACATTCAGTACGCCCACACCACCAAGACTCACCCAAAATTGCACTTCTAGCGTGCTACGTGTGCCATAATAACCAATTGAGCCAAATGTCATCTCCACAGAACTATAGCGCCCCGTTATTAAACTGAACAGTTGCCATGGTAACTTTGAAGCATAACCACGAAACAATAACACTTTAAAGATGAGATTTTATTAAATTGTTCTCGTTCCCTCCCGATTTCACTGATTGATTACAATGCTGCATTTCCTCCTTGGTTTATTTCTTAAAGGTTCTGTTCTGAATGTTCAAATTATACAGAACTCAAATATGCGACATTTGGTCTTCAGACTGTTTTAATAAAAGCGTTTGAAAACACACACATTTTCACGTGCGAATTCCATTGGGCAAAAATGCATTTTGGGTCCTATTGCATACAAATTTAAGATTCATCTTAAGAAGAATTACTCTTCTTAACACTTTCCACGCGGCTATTAGTTTTACCATACACAAAATTAATTGATTAAAATGTTTAAACATTTCTTAATTAGGGCCTAATTAATTATGCAAATGGAAATTAGACAAAAGCTAACGTTCGTTTTTAGATCTTTAAGTGTTCTACCCATGTACCAAGTTACATCATCATAGCTCATCTCATTAGTCCACAAACTTTACTTTGCATATTTCATGCATACATAATTAGCCATAATTAGGACATTACATGGCAACTGGAATTGGAAAAAATAAAGAAAATAAAAAGAAAGTTGTTGCCAAAGCTGTTGGTTTTATGCCCCTTTGACCTACCATATCTCGGCAACCGAATGTCCGATTGAAATAAAAAAATTCAGTTCCAGAATCGTTAGACCAAGGGCTAGAACATTTTAAAGGAAATCTAAATTTTTCATCGGCCAATAGAGCCACCTTAAGGGATGCACCATTAGATACTCAGAGGGAGGGGGCATGCAAGTTTTCTGAAGAAAAAAACTTTGGCCACTATCCAGGAAACACGAAACTTTGCCCACCAACCAGGAAAAGAAGAAATAAATTGACCTACTGCTGAGTTAAAAAAATAATATCTGAAACACCAAACTCAATTTTAAGAAAAACATTAAAACCTAAGAAAAAAAACATATTGCCAAAAAACGGAGGCGAAGAAAAAAAATTGTCGCCGACTTCTGCGGCGAAAAAAAAAAAATTCCACTCGACCCCAACTTCCACGCACCCACTCCCTGAAATTCAAATGGTGCATCCCTTTCCTGAAATTCAAATGGTGCATCCCTAAGAAGAGGTAAGAATAACTCTTCTTAAGTTCACTTAAGATTAATCTGATCTTTTATGCAATAGGGCCCTGGTCTATTATAAACCTCCTTGTAAGGCTACTATTTCCAAAATCGGCCTACTCGAGGAAATACTAAGACTCGCTGTTGAGGAGGTGTGGCGAGCCCCACACAGCAACATTATAAAAAGGAGTGAGTCTGGCCCGATCTCTTTGAAAAGAGAGATGGGCACTCCGCTCCTGGGATTTACAGGATCAACCGCATATACCCCTTTTTTTAAACTAACATCAGATAGAAACAACGAGTCATGCCATCCTGGCTGTGGAAACAACTCGCAGGTCAGTTCTCAGGTTGATAACATGTCTTGGGATCAGACAGGGTAGTCAGTCAGTATTATTCAATTTATTTGATGAATCAGTTTCAGATTAAGGCTGCGACTTTAACCCTGGTACCCACCCATTGTACCAAATTGGGTACCCGGATACCCGAATAAAAAATTAAAAAAATTAAAAATTACTACATGACTCATATTTGACCCTTAACCCTAACTCCTGCGGCTATGGATGTCTCTGTTGTTTAGAACAAATGAAAATATATCTTTAATTATTTGAGGTAACATGGACATCCTTATTTCAGATATATCCCTATTCAGAGTTTAAGGATACACTTCCACATTTTATACTTCCAAACAGACCCATAACTAGGATTTTTGGGGGGGTGAAATTTGGTCAGAAGTCGGCCTTTTCCTCAAAAAAGTGGATTTTTTTTCACCAGGGGGAGGCAAATTTGGCAAAAGTGAACCTTCTTACCAAAATTTGGACCTTTTAAAACAACAAAAAAACGTAAACACAAAAACCTTTTTATGGGGATTTGGGCCCCCTACACCTCCCCCCCCCCCTCACGCCACCCTCTCTCTTGGTTACAAGTCTGCTTCCAAATAACCTGTAGAACTAAAATCGCTTGTTTCTCCCATTCCTCCCAAACATATATATAGGAACTATTGTTATTCGCAACCTTGACCGAACCAACAGCGAGACTCAGGGCGTAATAATCACATGCTTCTATCATGCATTGTTTCGTTGTTGTTGCCTTTCCTCTTTCTTAAAATCAAACATCAATTCCATGAGTATTTCTTGCATTAAGTATTTGCCCTAAAAAGTGGTTATAAATAAAATGCTAATTTAAAAAGCAATGTAACAAGAAGCTGAGAGAAACTCTTTTTTTTTCTTGGTTTAATTGTTGTTTTAATATCTGCATTAAGACGGGGGAAAAAAATGTTCTACTGATTGACAAATGTGTATTTTCGCGGCAAAAGGGTGCAGTTGTAGGTAAAATACATTTTGAGATATTGATGGAATTAGACGTGAAAAAACAAAGAAAATAAAGACAATTTTATAATATTTTGTCTTCATAAATCGGAAAGCAGTATCTAATCTTAACCACAAAGATGTCATTCTGAAGCATTCAAAAAGCTCCTTTTGTTGTTATTAAGACCTCAAATGTTTCTTTGAAAGACAACTGCATCCTTTTGCTGCGGCTCTACACAAATACACTTTCAAAACAATTTTCCGAATTTACATCATTTTTGACAACTTCAAAATCTGTTTTGATATTTTGAACATGTTTGATTTTTAAAAAAAACACAATTTGAATGTTTGAAAATTATGAAATGATTCCATAAAATTATTTGTTTTTTGAATGCCCAAAAGGTCAATCGTACGTACCAATGGCAGCCAGACAATAGAATATTTTTTTCCGTTGTCTAATGGTTTGTAATGAAATGATCCAATCTAAAAGGTCCATTATCCTTTTAAGAGGAAATGGAACAAATTTTTCAATATTGCCAATTAAGCTATTCAATCTAGTGTATTATCTCATTGGAAAAAGACTTATCATCTGATAAAATTTGAAGGGAAAAAAGTCGCATCCAATATACATGTCGCTCAACGAAAATAGACGAAAATTAGTCGGCATTCCATGTTATAATTGGAAAATTCAGCAGAAGGTTTGTATAAAAACAATCAAATGAATACTAGCCTTCAATTCAATATTACCACAAAATCTCTACAGAGCAAAATTGTAGATATTCAAAGTGGTTGCTATAAGATTATATTACTTTGATAAAAGGAAGTATATTAGAAGAAGACAGCACCACACGTACACCCTTTTGCTAAATGAGGCGATTGTTACTCTCACAATCATCCCTAGGGCCAGAGTTTGTGAAAAAAATATAGCAATTTTATTACAGAAAAATGTGATACTTAGTATTTTTCGAGGTAGTTTGCATGCAAATTCACTATCAGGTCACGGAATAGGGTCGTCTGAAATTTCAGATCAGAGATATTTTTTAACATGGTTTTTTTTTTGGTGTGTATGTCTTATCCTAGCTCATATTTCAAAACAATATAGTCAGAAAAGATAACTTCACAATCTTGCATTTCATTTCATAAACCCTATCCTTAAGACTTGCAAGTTTTTTTTATTCTCTTGCAAGCGCTGCATGCGTAACCAGCGTGAAAAATTATAGTAGCTTAAAAATGTCAAGTCATGCCACCAGATAAGCGCCTCTGGAAGAACTCTGAAAATGTAGCCAAAGAACATAGACCATGGTAATTCAAGGGTAAAACATTTAAAAGAAGAAGAGTGCGCCATAACTATCGAGTGTCTACGAGTACGGGTAACCATATAGCTTTGCACCGTCTGATAATATCTAGTCAGTCTTAACCTTTATTTTCAAGAAAATAAAACCAGAGCCTGTAAGGAGAGCAATCTACAAAAAACAGCCAAAAAGCCCTGTACAAAATGAAACTCTGTGAAAATATAGCCGAGGAACATATCGTCGCTGTTCTCGCAAAACCTTGTATCTTCATTTGGCCCTTCAGCATGTATAAAGCAAGAAAGATTGGCAAAACATCCATGGGAACAGCGTAGTTTTCAGGTCGCAGCACCTAAACTATGGAATAGCTTGCCTGAATATGTTTAAAAAATTCAAACTCTGTATATATTTTTAAAGAAAAACCTGAAGACATGTTTGTACTCACAAGCATTACTTGATGTGACTCTCATACCGTATTATCCCTATTAAGCGCCCAGGGCGGTTAACTAAGTCATTTTGGGTGGGCGCTTATTTGTATACTGATTTACAAAGTTGTTGACCGTCAAGGTTGCAAAATTCAACAACCTTTACGTCCCAAGACTGCAAAATTCTCTGTTTTGCAATTCAAGATGGCGGCCTCCACGAATGACAATAAACACGAAATGTGCGTATTTTTTGGATGGTTTCTGTTGCTGTTTGAAGGCATAGCACATGTTTAAGTTCGCTTTTGGATCACAAACAATATGTCAAGTATGTCTGAAGTTAAAATAACCACAATTTCCTCTTTATTTTCAAGCAATTTGTAGTCCGAGACTTAGTGTGATGTGAGTAACTTTTAAGTAAGCTTATTTTTTGGGTGGGCGGTTAATTAGTATATTTAGTCAGTCACCTGAGAAAAAGGGGGTGGGCGCTTATAAGGTCCTGGGCGCTTAATAGGGATAATACAGTAATCATCTTTGTATATTTCTATGTTATTTTGATTGTTATGCAGTGAAGAGCAGCGCAATGAGCTTCGCTTGCGGCGGACACCGGCGCTTTATATATAACCATTATCATCATTATTATTATTATTATTAATACTTCCTATGTATATCCTTTAGGCAGTCATAATCACGTGTGCCATAATAACCAATTGAGCCAAATGTCATCTCCACAGAACTATAGCGCCCCGTTATTAAACTGAACAGTTGCCATGGTAACTTTGAAGCATAACCACGAAACAATAACACTTCAAAGATGAGATTTTATTAAATTGTTCTCATTCCCTCCCGATTTCACTGATTGATTACAATGCTGCATTTCCTCAGAACTCAAATATGCGACATTTGGTCTTCAGACTGTTCTAATTATAGCGTTTGAAAACACACAAATTTTCGCGTGCGAATTCCATTTGGCAATAATGCATTCTGGGTCCTATTGCATAAAAATTAAAGATTCATCTTAAGAAGAGTCTTAGGAAGATTGTTTAAGAATTTGTGAGTTAATAGTCACGATATAAACCCAAGTCAAACTTTGGAATTTGGCTCTTCTACCTAAAGCTCAACTTAGAAAGAATTCTTAAAATATTCATATTAACCAGGCTTAAGAAGAGGTAAATGGGCAATAACTCTTCTTAATTTCACTTAAGGGGGGTGTGGACTCTCAGGTACAGCCTCCGTAAAACTGCCGTAACTTCTTTAATATTCATTTAATCTTCATAAACGTATACAGTTTTTTGCAGAAAAGGGTTCAATGAATCCAACCATGATAATGAAATTGACCATTTTGGAAAAAAATATATAAAAAACACCTTTTTAGACCCATTTTAGGTTTGGAAAAGATAACTCAAAATATATTTTGTTAAATTTTGTCATACTAGTTTTATGATAATCCTGATAACATTCCCTAGGAGCGTTTTTTTTTTTTTAATATCTTATTTTTTATTTTTTGAGTTACAGACCAAAAGGTGCCAAAAATCTGATCTTTTATGCAATAGGGCCCTGGTCTATTATAAACCTCCTCGTAAGCTACTATTTCAAAAATCAGCCTACCCAGGGAACTACTTAGAATCGCTGTCGAAGAGATGTAGTGAGCCCCACACAGCAACATTATAAAAAGGAGCGGGTCTGGCCCAATCGCTTTGAAAGAGAGATGAGCACTCCTCCGCTACGCTACAGGATCAACTGTCTATACCCCTTTTTTTAAAACTAACATTAAATATAGAAACAATGAGCCATGCCATCCTGGCAGTGGAAACAACCCACAGGTCAGTTCTCAGGTTGAAAGCATTTATTGGGCTCGTAGTCAGTCCTATGTAAGGACTACTCTATTATAAAATTTATTTGATTAATCAGTTTCAGATATATCCCCATTCAGAGATTAAGGATACACTTCCACATTTTAATATACTTCCAAACAGACCCATAACCAGGATTTTTGGGGTGAGGAAGGTGGAATTTGGTCAAAAGTAGACCTTTTCATAAAAAATGTGGATTTTTTTACACCAGGGGGAGGCAAATTTGGCAAAAGTGAACCTTCTTACCAAAATTTGGATCTTTTAAAACAAAAAAACGTAAACACAAAAACCTTTTTATGGGGATTTGGGCCCCCTGCACCTCCCCACCCCACCCCTCCCCACCACCCTCTCTCTTGGTTACAGGTCTGCTTCCAAATAACCTGTAGAACTAAAATCACTTGTTTCTCCCATTCCTCCCAAACATATATATAGGAACTATTGTTATTCCCAACCTTGACCGAACCAACAGCGAGACTCGAGGCGTAATAGTCACGTGCTTCTAGTATGCATTGTTTCGTTGTTGTTGCCTTTCCACTCTATAAAATCAAACATCAATTCCAAGAGTATTTCTTGCATTAAGTATTTGCCCTAAAAAGTGGTTATAAATAAAATGCTAATTTAAAAAGCAATGTAACAAGAACCTGAGAGAAACTCTTTTTTTCCTTGGTTTAATTGTTGTTTTAATATCTGCATTAAGACGGGCGGAAAAAAACTGTTCTACTGATTGACAAATGTGTATTGTTGCGGCAAAAGGGGGCAGTTGCAGGTAAAATACATTTTGAGATATTGATGGAATTAGACATGAAAAAACAAAGAAAATAAAAGACAATTTTATAATATTTTGTCTTCATGAATCAGAAAGCAGTATCCAATCTTAACCACAAAGGTGTCCTTCTGAAGCATTCAAAAAGCTCCCTTTGTTGTTATTAAGACCTCAAATTTTTCTTTGACAGACAACTGCATCCTTTTGCTGCAGCTCTACACAAATACACTTTCAAAACAATTTTCTGAATTTACATCATTTTGACAACTTCAAATTCTGTTTTAATATTTTGAACATGTTCGATTTTTTTAAAAACAATTTGAATGTTTGAAAATTAATTATGAAATTATTCCATAAAATTATTTGTTTTTTGAATGCTCGAAAGGTCAATCGTACCAATGGCTGCCAAACAATAGAACTTTTTTTTCCGTTGTCTAATGGTTTGTAATGAAATGATCCAATCTAAAAGGTCCATTATCCTTTTAAGAGGAAATGGAACAAATTTTTCAATATTGCCAATTAAGTTATACAATCTAGTGTATTATCTCATTGGAAAAAGACTTATCATCTGATAAATTTGAAGGGAAAAAGGTCACATCCAATATACATGTCGCTCAACGAAAATAGAAGAAAATTAGTCGGCATTCCATGTTATAATTGGAAAATTCAGCAGAAGGTTTGTATAAAAACAATCAAATGAATACTACTAGCCTTCAATTCAATATTACCAATCTCTACAGAGCAAAATTTTAGATATTCAAAGTGGTTGCTATAAGATTATATTACTTTGATAAAAGGAAGTATATTAGAAGGAGACAGCACCACACATACATCCTTTTGCTAAATGAGGCAATTGTTACTCTCACAATCATCCCTAGGGCCAGAGTTTGTGAAAAAAATATAGCAATTTTATTACAGAAAATGTGATACTTAGTATTTTTCGAGGTAGTTTGCATGCAAATTCACCATCAGGTCATGGAATAGGGTCGTCTGAAATTTCAGATCAGAGATATTTTTTAACTTGTTTTTTTTTTGGTGTGTATGTCTTATCCTAGCTCATATTTCAAAACAATATAGTCAGAAAAGATAACTTTACAATCTTGCATTTCATTTCATAAACCCTATCCTTAAGACTTGGGATTGTTTTATTCTCTTGCAAGCGCTGCATGCGTTACCAGCGTGAAAAATTATAGTAGCTTAAAAATGTCAAGTCATGCCACCAGATAAGCGCCTCTGGAAGAACTTTGAAAATGTAGCCAAAGAACACATCATATAGTAATTCGAGGGTAAAACATTTAAAAGAAGAGTGCGCCGTACCTATCGAGTGTCTACGAGTACGGGTAACCATATAGCTTTGCACCGTCTGATAATATCTAGTCAGTCTTAACCTTTATTTTCAAGAAAATAAAACCAGAGCCTGTAAGGAGAGCATTCTACAAATATCAGCCAAAAAGCCCTGTACAAAATGAAACTCTGTGAAAATATAGCAGAGGAACATATCGTCGCTGTTCTGGCAAAACCTTGTATCTTCATTTGGCCCTTCAGCATGTATAAAGCAAGAAAGATTGGCGAAACATCCATGGGAACAGCGTAGTTTTCAGGTCGCAGCACCTAAACTATAGAATAGCTTACCTGAATATGTTAAACTTTTCAAACTCGGTACATATTTTTAAGCAACACCTGAAGACATATTTGTACTGACAAGCATTTGCTTGATGTGACTCTAGACTCTACTCATCTTTGTTTATTTTTATGTTATTTTGATTGTTATGCAGTGAAGCGCAGCGCAATGAGCGTTGCTTGCGACAGACAGCGACGCTTTATATATAACCATTATTATTATTGTTATTATTATCTCACTAACAGGTACCTTAGGGGGAACGAGGTTTTTGTTATTCACTCATTATTACGTTAGGGCGAAAATAATCTTTCCCCCTAACGTAATTTCTTTCATAAACAATAATGCGCTTTATTCCGTTATAAATAACAAAGTAAATTACTATTCATGAGCTAATTAATTATGCAAATTTATTCAAATATTCAATAAATTTGCTTAATTTGTACGACGGGCTGTCTCTAACAGTGACTAAAGACAGCCCGTCGTACAAATTATGCAAATTTTGTGAATATTTGAATAAATGAGCATAATTAATTAATTTATGTAAATGAATGTTATTGTTAATTAATCTCATGTACTTATTCCCCTTAAGGTTAGTGTTATCATCATTATTATTATTATTATTATTATTATTATTATTATCTATATACTAATTTTCGGTCCCTCGCCTGATTAGATAGTTCAATAATAATTTTACACTCGCGTCCCTCTTCAATTGAAAAAGCGTGGTAATTGCGCCTCTAATAGACGAGCTAATTAGATAGTTCAATGCCAGTATTTTCCCGTTTTCAGACATGCGCAGAAAGGATCACAGATGATAATCCGAAATGTTGAATTTCTTTTACTCGGGTAGCTACTGTTCGGGCAAAAATTGTGGTTTTTGGAGTGAGTGATGACATATGGTCTTCACCCAAAATATTTTCATCAGGGATATAGCTACATTTCTGTATATGCGGCCGTTTGTTATTCTTAAAGATCGCATGAGTACAAGCATTTATACGTGACTAAGCGTCCGACAAATAACATTATTTTACGACATTTTCTAAATGTAAATAAAAACTCTTCCACAGATCTTAAAGTGACACTTTCGCATTAGTAACATAGATGAACGCGTAGTTTGCTAACGATAAAGAAACTGCGGCGGTACCATAACAACCTTTCTTATGTTGAAGCTGCGCGGCTGCGTTTATCATGGCGCGCGCGATTCGGCGCACACGTAATGACGCATACAAAGTGTACGCGTTTGTGGCGCAAACTGCACATTGTAACGTGGCAGGGTGAAAGCAGGCAGTCCGTACCACAGAATTATTTTTAAATCTATGGTTCGTACACTCTTAGTAAAAGGATACTGCAGGCTTCAGGGGTTATTGGCTGTCCCGTATGGAACCCTTTATATCACCTTAAAAGGTTCCAAAAAGAACCATTTTAAGGTTCAAAATATGGGCAAACATTGGTCTTTAGAACATCTAAAGGTTCTCAACAGAACCTTTTGGGGCCTTTAAAATCAAAGAACTAAACCATTATACGGGACAGCCAAGAACCCTTCTGAAGCACCCTTTTTTCTATAGTGTACCCTAAGCCACCTCCTCCTCTCCGCACTTCCCTTACTTGATAATCAATCTGGATATAAGGGCACATGGGGCATCTGGATAAACGGAGCGTGTGGTACATTATCGTGATTATTAAAGAGTGTCTGGATTATTAAGGGCATCCGTGGTATCTGGATTATGGGGTTCACTATAAAACGAGTCTCAAATTACCTGGATATACTTATGCGCAGGTGGGCCACCATGACAAAGGGACTACATACTATACGTTAACATGGTTAAGGCCCCACATGCCTATTGGAGGAATAATGTATTTACTGTAAATAGGCCAAACAAAACCCGGATGGCACACATTGTGCTCAAGTACAAGCGTGGAATGGTGCAAGTAATCTTGATGATAGACTCCGCTACCATAAAACTAAACGACCGACTATAAAACTATAACGCTCAGAACGTAGGCCTACTTAATTACCTATGTATGTGCATGGCCAGTGGCGACACCATCACCAAAATGTTAAAGGGGGAAAACGGGATGACGGGGCAATAAAAGAATCGAGGGAGGCATTTAAAAGCTAATTTTAAGTAACTTTCAATTTTGACATTCAAATTCAACTTTTTATTATTTGGGGTACAAAATAGGTAGAGACATGCGCTGACAGGAGGTAATAACTGGGGGTATTAAGAACACGTTGAGTAGGCCTACTTGGATTAGGAACATGGGTTTCTGTATTAATTAAGAGCTCATTGGGCCTATGCTCATGGTGTATTAAGGGCACCATGTCACTTACATTATATCAAGGGCACTTTACATTATATCAAGAGTACCTGAATTATTTAAGGACATACTCTTGATATTTATATAAACATTTATAACGCTTTGATATTGCTCACCTCTGCCTATTGTGATATGACCTTTACTGCCCGCTATCTTTGGCACCCGCGTTTAATTTACTTGACTATGATAAAGTAAGGGCACCTGGGTATCTCGAGATAACGGCACACTGCAGTGGGCCTACCTTGATTATGTGGTATCCGGTGCATTATTAAGGGCACCTGGGGTAACTGGATTAGGGGGTTGAGCTTAGGCCTATAAGGTCCCTGGATATAATGGGACAAAGGGTACCTGCATTTCAGGTTTATGGGAGGCCTACGTATGTATCTGGAAACACAAACGTAGGCCTATCTATAGATAAAGGCACATGTATACCTGGATTATCAAAAGCACCTGCGATATTCGGATTATTTAGGGCCCCGTTTGGATTATGTATGCATCTAGGACATGTTCTTGGTATTATTGTATCAAATTTTCTTACGCTTTGTTTACTTATTTCCCGTGAAATCTTCTAGCGGGTCCAGCGCGAAGCGCTGGTGCCCGCTAGTTATTATTAAAGTAATACTTCCTATGTATATCCTTTGGGCAGTCTGCTCTATAAACATGTTCAAGGGCCAAAAACACATCTATCAAAACCTTATAAGCGCTCTTACCCCTGAACATGTATAAAGCAACACTATGCATAACCCATTGGGTTGTTTTACTTTATACATGCTGAAGGGCCGGAAAATCATAAGAGGTTTTGACAGAACAGCATCGATATACGATAGTAAATCAAGAATAAAACATTTGAAAATATATTTGAATTATCAAATGTCTATGGTTAACGACAGAACCTAATCGCCTGACAATACAAACGATCGTTCATCTTTATTTCATGAAAGTAAAATCTAAGACTTTATTACAAGTAGTTTATTAGAAAGCCTTGAAAAAAATGAACCTCTGTGAAAATACAGCCATGGAACATATACAATAGTAATCAAGAATGAAACATTTGGAGAAAATAAAAAATATCAAATGTCTATGTGTATCATTATAACTTCAACGTCTAACTTTCCTTTTATGAAAATAAAATCTGAGACTTTATTATGAGACTTTATAGTGGGAAGTATCTAGATATATCAGCAAAAATAGCCTTGATCAAAATGAGACTCTGAAAAGAAGCACCAAAGGCACATCAGCTTCGATAAATCAAGAGTAAAACTAAAACATTTGTAAAAAAAGATGCCTGATAAATATCAAATGTCTAACAATTTTACCCATATTTTACCATTGTTTGACGCAAAAACAATCTGAACCTGATCACAAAAAGAGTGTCTGGGTGATTTAAAGCCCAAAACAAACAAGATCTGTGCTACAAATGAAATAGATTAAATGCGTAAATATGTAAATGCGTTTGCAGTATACATTGTTATTAACTTATTCAGCATTCATATCTCAAAACTGCATTTGCCGATAACTTTGAACACGACTGGCCCGACCCCCAATTAATTGCAAATATAATTGCAACCTGAAACTATCAAAATCAAATATTAAACACTTGAAATGGCAGCAGCATAAAAATTGGATCAGAGTCGTGCATTCTCGGAACAAATGATGAGATCTGTAAATTAATGGCAAAGTAAAAGGTTCTATGTTTCGGTAGAAATCTAAGAGAGATAGCGCTGGTTAATCTCCCCTTCACGACCCCCGGCCCTCGGGTAGTTTGTCTACACGAACACGATCCCCACTGACACCACAGGGAACGATCACGAGAACAAAAAAGCTAGCATGGCACGAACCCGGTACAGAGGCACATAGCATGCTCCCTGGAAACCTCTATATGGCTCGTGAAACCCTCACCAGAAATGGGATATAAGCCCTACTAGGCAAACGTATTCTCAAATCATGTCCCCGAGTCAACTTCTTTGCCGCCTGGCCACTATGCAATCTTCGACTCACACAGATGGCATTAACCCCAAACGTAATTACGTAATTGGATTTGAGTATAAACTGACATCAGCTAGCATTATAGCGGATGGTTGTCACTCCTCTGTATCAAAGATAACTGTATCCGACGTTCCAAAGTGACAGTATTTTCCCTTGCACAAAAACTACTACAAAACTTTTTTTGAAAGTGAATTCTCATGGTCAGTGTGATGTTTCACATAATGTATCTAATCGGTCAGAAAAGGCTGTAACATTACTCTCAGGACTATTCAATTGAGCATAAGTAATTAGCCAATCAAATTATTCAGTTTGATTATTTGATGAAAGAGCTTGTTATTTTACTATTACTCAAAATCATTCTTTTCAAATGTTATCTCAGAGAAATATTATTCTATCATCTTTGAAATGAAATAAAAGGCAACATTTCCATTTTTTGGTTTCTGATGGACGTAATTGTTTTTTCATGCTATATCGTGGGGACACAAAAATACACATATACCGTTGGTGAATTTATAACAAAACTGATCACTATTTCACACGAAAAATGGTATTACAAACCCTACTCACTGTTTGGGCCTCTTTTTATTGTGGGCCTCATAAACAGGTAAAGAGTGTTTAGCAGTCATTTAATGCTGGCAAATACTGTCTTAGACATTCAAGAGTAGACGTTGAAACACTACCGAGAATTCTACGTTCATGGATGTTAAAGGGGCATTGAGAGATTGCCGAGAAAAATGAGATTTGGAAAAAAGGAATAGATAAGGTATGTATGATCCCTGAAGTGTCATGATTTATGGGAAACGGGTTGAATAATCGTTCATGATTGGAATTTGGTTGAAGCAAGTTATATAGTGAGACTGAGAGATGATGATAATTTCAATGTAATCTACATCGAAATTATCAAATCGTGAAAGTTTTATGACAGACGGTGAATTAAGGTAAACTGTTTCAGATGGTAGCTACCGTGAAAATCATAATACTCGAATATATTTCTTTTGCGTAAAGGTCTATGTGATGAAGCTACAAACGGCGAATTTAAAAACATGCAGAACAAAGCAGCGAAAAATTAATTCTGCGGAAACTACCACTTCTGCAGTCTGTTACAATCCATGGTTTGGTTGGTGCACATTCACACAGGGTAGAAGGCAATACAGTCATCAAAAAAGTAACTATACAGGTAATAGATGGGCTTCTAATTCTAAATATATATATATCCTAGCTAAAAATATTAAATTATAAAGTTGTTGAAAAATTCATCTTCTATGAAATATTGCACGCTAGAATCGGATGATTATTGAGGAAGTGACACTCCCAAAATGTAAGGTGGGGTTCGATTTTCATTTTCACATTTTTATTTTCTACACGCGGACCCATCTACAGGTACCTTATCGATTACCGGTAGTGCAATTGGGAGATGCATGCGCAGGTTGGACAGTCGGCCGTATTGTTCTGATGGATCAATACGCCACACACACGCTACCTGTCATACTCTCCTCCGTGTTGAAATGTAAAATGTGAAAATAAAATTGTGACTTTACCTTGCATTTTGGATTGTCACTTCTTCAATATTCAACTGATCCTAGCGTGCAATATCTCATATTAAGGAATATAAATTCCTGAGCAACTTTATGATTTCCTATTTTTAGGTAGGACAAATATTTTTAGAGTTAGAAGCCCATTTATTACCTGTATAGTTACTTTTTTTGATGACTGTACATTCTCTATGCATTATTGTCTGGGGATAAATGGAAGTTTCGTCTGAAGGTAGGATAGATATCATTTGGTTCACCCGTATTACATCTGTGTGATATAATTCTTAACAAAGAATGACAATTTTGTTTTGTTTTGGGTACCTAAACCAGTATTCAAAACCTCATGAATATATGCGATACGTGTGTACCAATCAAATGTCGTCCTTACTGCTACCTACAAATAAGCGCAGGTTACTAACGGGGAAACCAAGTATCGCCGCGTAAACATTAGTCACCCTGCGTATAATGCATCAAGTTTGATTGTAAAAACAAGCTCGCGTAATGCCATGAACGCACTGCGTTTTTTAACAGCACAGTTGGTTACGCCACATGTGAGTGATTAGTTCGCACAATTTTCCGACCAGACCAGACCGATCGATTTGTAATGGGGAAGCATTGCAAAAATTCAATCAAAGGTAACTTTTTAAAGAACAATTAATAGTACCAGTCACATCCGTATCATTAACTGACTATTCTAATTAACGGTTATAAATCAGGATAAATGACTTTGAGCAGTTGTTTTGTCAATAAACTGAAGGAAAAATGTACTCTTCCCATGCAGTTACCTCTCAACAACTGATACGCCGTCATTATCCTTTATTCAATATCTTCAAAAGAAAAATGGAATAATGAGTACTGCTTCGTAAGGCAACAAAAACAATTCTTTGATTGTCCTCGTCTGCCCGACCCTCTTAATCATTCCGACCCAAAAACCTCTTCTTTTAGAATTTGTTTTGTTGTTGAAAATTTCATTTTTTTACAAATATTAGTTGAAAATTAAAATTTTCATTTTTCTTTTTTTAAGTGTTGAGAAAATAAAAATACTCATCAAAATATTAAAGATTTTGTTCCCCGTTTTGGTTACCACAACAAGTAAGTACATCTCATTTTACTTTTGGTACCTGAAAAACGGCAAGTGAGAAAAAAAGAAGGAAAAAAACACCTTTTCCCGACCGACCTACCCAACTTTTAAAAGTGATCTATGGACAATCAAACCTTTTTTTTTTTGGCCTAATGACCGTGCGGAAGAATTGAGTTTCCCTCTGTACAAATATACTAAATGTATAAATTCTCTCTAGTGTTTGCCTGGAGTCTAGACAATGCCATTTCTGTATTGGGAATCAATCATAATAATGCCAAGCCAAATTTCTACATCATAGCTGACTAACCAACTTAAGGGGGCTCGCTTTTTAAAGATTTGCTACTCGCAGACAATTGGAAATTCAATTAACTTTTGGACGATGATATTTATAATGCCATATTATTTGCCAATTCTTACCCATGTATTCCTGGGGGGCACTAGGGTATAATGTTGTAATCACCCGCATGAACGGAAACATGGATTAAGGGTTTGTGGTTTTTTCTACCACAACTACAGGTATAAAAATTGCCAAATTTGGAGATTAAAGGTATATTTTTTCAACCTGAATCCACGCTAAGGGTAGCTTTGGTTGATATGTAGTCATAGGTCATCATTGCAAAATTAGTCCAAAATGGCTAGGCCAGTAAGAAAAATTTACTAACAAAATAAATCACACAATTACTTCATATGTTCATTTCAGTCTAAACTCCATCTTGGGTACTGATTGCTAAGAGTATGATTCGTCGAGCTAAATCCTTGTTAAGGGTCACATTTGTCCCTCTTTGAGAATCTGTGATAACCCTAACCCCACTAGACCATACAAAATCATCCAAAATAAAACTATCTCCACACGCGTGCTGCTGCATTGGCTCGATTACGTCACCTACCGCAGGCATACGTGGCCACGAAGTTTGTGGCCACATGTGCGCTGGGGAGTTAGCTCAGTTGATAGGGGCACAGACTTGGGTGCGAATGGTCCCGGGAATCGAATCCCGGGGGGTACTCGGTGATTTTTCGGGTTAAAAAAATGGTACTTTTTCCCCCTCCCCCCGATACAGGCAAAAACATAGCCGTGGGAGTTAGGGTTAATTAACACAATTTTTCAATGTTCCATAACCCTAACCCCACTAGACCATACAAAATCATCCAAAATAAAACTATCTCCACGCGCGTGCTGCTGCATTGGCTCGATTACGTCACCTACCGCAGGCATATGTGGCCACGAAGTTTGTGGCCGCATGTGCGCTGGGGAGTTAGCTCAGTTGATAGGGGCACAGACTTGGGTGCGAATGGTCCCGGGATCGAATCCCGGGGGGTGCTCGGTGATTTTTCGGGTTAAAAAAATTGTACTTTTTCCCCCTCCCCCCGATACACGCAAAAACATAGCCGTGGGAGTTAGGGTTAAGGGTAGTTAATGAGAGTGCATTTACAGGGATGTTTACAACTTTTATACATGAGTGTCATCCACTGGCAAGTACTATTTCCCAAGGGAGATAGATTTGATTATATGCCTCATATATTGATTCCTGTCATTTGATTAGTGGGATTAAGAAGCTATGCCTTCAATTTCAATATGACGTAATGATAAACACCTATGCCCGGCGATATTATTTACCGTAAACAACATTTGATACCTTGACGGAATAAAGCGTACATAGTACACATGATGAGACTGATAATATATGTATACATTTTGGCCAAATGTTGTTTACAGTTAATGAATTCGCGCCCGGGGCATAGTCTTTTTCCATGACGAGTCAACCGATCCGCGACCCAGTTTGGATCAACTGACCCAAGTCTCCCGGATTGACGACACGTAATATTACGGCAAGCGATTTAGTTTTGAACACCCTGTATATTTCTTTACGTGATGATTGACACTGATGACCTTTCCGCGCATCAAAGATATCATTGATTCAGCTGACAGCCTAAATATAAAGCGTCAAGTTAAATACGCTGTCAGTGTTAAAATCTTGGAGTTTGCGGTACAGATATTATTAACGTGACGACCCTTCCCAATTCTAAAATTGATGACATTTTGGGCTGTTGTGTTTCACGCTCATAATTTAGCACACGCACGAGGGCCCAAGGCTCAAGATAAGCGGGCGCTGGGCGATTTTTACCCCTCGGTCCTTCTGCCAAAGCGCCCGGTAATGCTGAAAAATAAACAACCGAGCGCTGATATTTTGTCTAAACCAGCGCCCGGGAAGCTTGGCCAAAACATTGAATTGCGCTTATGCATATTTGATTTAATAAAAAGGTTAGCTCCCGGTAGACTAAAAGTAGCTCCCAGTTCTCAATAAATCCCCTGATCCGAGCGCTACTTTTGAAAAAAAGTAAAAATACTTGCGAGGGCCAGTGCTGTTCAGATCATTAGCACTTGCAAAACTATCTAGACTATCTCGCAACAGTATCTCTTACATGTAAGACCAAGCTTATTGAGACACCGGAAATGCTTTTTACCCAAATTATCAATATAACCCAAACAATTTCAAGACGATAAAAAACCCAAAAGTAGATGCAGCATCGAGTAGTATCATGCCTCTTACCTATTTCCCCTCAAGAAATTAAGTGAGAGTGTTTTTCAAATCAGCTGCATCGTAGCCATCCAATTTTCATAGCAATCATAATATAATAAACATTAAAAACAACAAACCCTTTCATAATATTAAAGTCTTTATCCTTGAATCTATTTCGATAAAAAGAAACAACAAATAACTTTCAGAATTCTGTAGCCTGTAGGCTTTAAAGAAATATTCATTTATAAATGATGTATTCTTGGGAACCATTAAATTATGCAGAATTGCAGTTACCAGTTTTTCTGATGGATTCATTTTCATTTTTAACGCAATATAATGCCCTTTTGCGCTTAGGCCAAATAAAAAAAAACATTTGTCTCAAAGCTCCCGTGCGCGTTAGTTTATTGATGCGCATTAGAAAAACAAAAATCGGAAAAAAACTTCTTCTTTTTTCATTTTTTTTTTTTCAAAAAAAATAAAACCCAAAATGTCACCGATTTTTCAGATTTTCATTGATCACATCATCTTAAATACAAAAGTTCACTTTAACAAGGATTTCAATATTTTATATTTAAAAAAAAAAAAAAAAGGAAAAAAAAACGCATTCCGCATTAGTTTTACAACAGGAGAGGAGCTTTGAGACAAACAATTAATTTAATTTGGCCTTACCTCTTGTGCTGACACAGGCGTGGTATACGTCGTCCCGCTACCACCATAATTGCTCCCCGGACTGAAATTTGTGTTGATGTTGGAATTGCTCCCGCTAAGGCTACTGGTGACTTGGGAGTAAGGCGGGGGCGCCCCGCTACCGCCCCGATCTCCGCCGCCGACGTACGATGACTGGGGACTAAGGTTGGAGGAAGGCACAGTGGGAATGTCCTCGACTTGGTCCTCGTAGTGAGCTGCCGAGGAGATGCCCATTGCTTTTAATTTACGCTCCGTTTCTAGAGAGAAAAGAGGGGAAATTGAATCCATTTGAACAATCAATCAAATATATATTATTACCCGTTTCCCCACACCCTGTTGGTATATATCTTGCTTTTACTCTTAGAATCAATCAAATACTAATACGCATGGAGAAATAATGAGGCATTTATTGATTTTTTTTCCTCCTGTAAATAAAATCTGATAACAAGGACAACAATTATACCTATATTTGGAACACTTCTCTTGATTTCTCTTGACCTTTTTCTTGATTTTTCATTTCTTTGCCCTATTCATGGGATGGAATAAATACGATAACTTGGTGAAAGCGAAATTGTTCCACATTCACCTCGTAAAAATGGAAAAAAATCTTAATTTTTTACCTCATGATCATATTTGTGCCATGCCACTTATATATTATCATATATTAAGCCTACTTAATCATTAAGTAATGTAACCCTCTTCACCTCAGCAATACTTAAATTACGCCACCGACCTTTTTTGATTCTCAAATGTTATGTCACGTAACAAGAATGCCACCCAACCACCTTTTTCGCTTCTTAAATGTTATGTCACATAACATGAATGCCACCCACCAACCTTTTTCGCTTCTTAAATGTTATGTAACAAAATTTCATTAGCATAATAACATCATTGTCAGTCTTGATTATAATTCTACATGTACATGTATCATTAACCTATAAATAAATCCCTAGTTGCTACACAGACGGGCCACGATTAAGGCCGTCGGCGCTCGCATCTGATGGATTTATGAACAAACGTGCATGAGGCGCAGCAAGCGATCCCTATTTTATAATCAACAACCGTGGCTAAAGTGTCATAAATAATATTTGATCTGGAGGCATTGTCTGTCAACACACGATACATCATTATAAGAATGCACAATCAATGTTATCCTGTCACTGTCACTAAGTAGTCCGAATTGGTGGCCCAATTGGGCTTCTAAGGCTAGTTAGGACAGTGTTGCCCATTATTTAATCACCTCTTGTGTCAGTTTATTCAACCATTGATGTCACTCTGTCGATGAGAGATGCACTCTTTAGCCAGGTCGCATTTTGAACCTAACCCACTGGGTCCCATACACCCTAGTTACACACGCTACTACTCTTTTGCCACGAAAATAATAAGGCTTTTAGGAATGAATTGGGCTAATATGGTCAATATGTTTCCTATTTCCGGCAACACTGCATCCACCTGACACAGGTTGTTACATAATTTCATAGACTATTTAATGCAACGCAATTAAGCGATTTTACAAGGCTTCAGGCTACATTAAACTCGGGATGTGTGGGGAGTAAGAGAGTGTTAGGGTTGCCTTGACGACACGGGCACACAAAAGACAATTGCAAAGAAAGGCAGCAAGGCAGGACAAGAGATAAATAAATGGACTGATGGGGATATGAAAAGATTGATACTTAAGGAAGAAGAAAAAAAGGTTGTCTCAAATGACATGAGAGACTGAAAATTTAGACCTGATCGTTATTTGTTTGGTCAAAAAGTTGGATTTTGCAAGATTTTTTTGAGAAAATTGAAAACAAACAAAAAAATTGAAGAAAAAAAAAATTGGGAAAAAAAATGAAAAATTGAAGAAAAAAAATGGGGAAAAAACAACAACAACAAAAACAAAAAACAAAAAACTAACGCGGGTGGTTTCAGGAATGCGCGCGGGTCATCTGAGACAAACTTCTTCTTTTTTTTTGGCCTAACGACATTATATGACCTGCTCCCTACAAAACCCAGACAAAGTCTCAGAGACTGTATTACAGATACGGGCCAATTAAATTGCCACAAATCAATAAGAAACAAAAGTGAAATATTGATTATTGAAGTACAAAAAGAACAAACAATCCTCAAGTGTGTTACCCGGGGGGGGGGGGGGGGGGGGGGGGGGACTGACATTGGAAAAGGGTATAAGTATGTGAACATTTGCGTTCTTGCTAATCAAAATTGAGCTATAGGCAAGTTCTCAAGACCTACTTTTTTGAAAAAATCAGTTCCTAAGACCCTATTTTTCGTCATAAAATCCAATCAGTTCAGTTCTGTAGCTCCCCTTTTTGAAACCCTGTGTGGCACACCCCTACCCCCAAAAAAGTTGAGTGCCCCCCCCCCCCCCTCCCCCCGTGTGTTACATCATTTTAAAGCTTGTTAAATCAGTCATTCAAATCTGAAATAAAATCCTTTTTTTTTTTCCTGGTTTCTTCGCAGCAGGTCTCATCATATTAATCAAATATTTGAGCATTTGTCGTAGCCTGATGAGATTTAGGATTAGGAATACGAATAAATCTGGCTATTTCAGGGTTCATATTTTTTCTAGCTTTATCGACATTCACATCTGATCACACAAAACATTAGAAATCGCTTGTTCATCCATGTTAATACTTTCATAGGGCCCAACAACAAAAAAGTTGACTTGCCCTTTCAGGGCCAGAGTCTGGGTCGGACGGTCGGAATTTTTTTGATTTTTTAAATTTAAACAGGGAGATCCTACACAAAAACACTTTTTTTTTGTTTTTGTTTTTTTGTTTTTAAACAAGCAGATACTACTCAAAAACATGTTTTCATCTTTCTTTATTGTTATGTGCTTCTTTCAACAACAAAATGCGACCCTAGATTTCCGAATATTTGGGTCGGTCGGAAAGGGCAAGTCAAAACTTTTTTTTTGTTTTGGCCTAGGTGTTAACAAGTATGTGCATACCTGTGTTCGTCATTCATTTTAAAATGTCTTGGAAAATGCTTTTTATCCATTTGTTTTTTCAGTTTTAATGAAATAACTCATTACCTATTTACTCCTTATGTGTTTTGGTTGATTGGTTTCATCAATTCAATATCCTGTCCCTTAAATATTTGTTCCATTTATTATTACTAATTGCCTATTTCCTTAAAATATTTCATTTCAAATAACTTGCCACTCTCATACCTTTTAAGTTTCTTAGGTAAATTTAACTGACATTTTAATAAATATTAGATTCTCATGAAATTCAGTTATCACCAGGGGCGTCTAATTCTTCCGTTATTAGCCCCCAAGAGGCGGCGGAATATTTTCTAATTTCACCCCTTTGGGGAAGAATAAGGTGTGCTTGGTGAGAAAAAAACGAAAGACAAGAGGGATGAAAAAAGTAGAGGATGGGGGGGGGTTATCATATTAAACAAAGGACACCATGTAAAAAGATGTTTTCATATAGGCCAAATAAAAATAAAAACTAGTTTCTCCTCCTAACTTTTGGAAATAAAGGAGGATGAGGGCACCTTTTTCCCCCTTCTTTTTTAATAAACAATGCGAAATCACCAATGTCACCAGCATGGTATTTCCTGATTGGTTGCATAACGTGAAGAGGACGATGAGGCCTTTGTAAAATCTTTTTATTTCATGGTTCTGTGGGATCGGTTAACACAAAAGCTGCTTTAAAGGGGCAGATGTATTGATATACTAAATGAGCAAATAACGTAAAGATAATCATCAACATATAGCCCAAATCCAAAATGTCATACAATTACGACATCGCCTTCATGCCAAATGTGACCCGTCACATCAAAATGGACATGTTGGTGGCCCGAGACAAATAGTTGTTGTTGGTATGACTTAAAAGAGCACAATTTAAGCTTTGAAATGATACCATGATGAAGGTAAACAGACTTTGTAATCAAAAGATATGATATGAAGAAGCCAAAGTTGTTCTATTATTTTCATTATATTTCACCAAATATATTGGCCTCTATCTCAAAACAAGGTTTGCCGACAACATGTCCTTTTTGACGCGACTGGTCACAAATAAGCAAATAACGGCACTTCCGGGTTGAGATTTGCTGTGAAATTCCGCAAGTAAAACGATAGCATAACTTCCGATATGATGATATAGAAACTAAGAAAATCATGAAATTTTATATGATAAACGGCAAATGTTGGTAAATTGTTTCAGATGGTAGTTAGTATTAAAGGCATATTACGTGATCTTTTCCAAGTAGCGCCCTCTATCATTGATTTTTACTATGAAAGCAGATTTTCTTGCAGATTTGCATTTTTGATCACAAATCATAAAGATCTTCTAAGTTACAGATCGATACAATTCCTAATAACTTCAAAATCATGGTTTGAAAAATAGATTGTACAGCTCCAGTACAATCTATTTTTCACATTTTACTCTAAATTCAATCTAATTTTGAGGTCATTAGGAATCGTATCGCTCTGTAACTTGGAATATATTTATGATTTATGATCAGAAAAGTAAATCTGCAAAAAAATCCACTTCCAATTTGTTTTCGAGGATTGAGGGCATCCCCTGGAAAAGATCACATAATATACCTTTAGTATAGATGGTGTGACCGGTGATGTAGTGCCCGGCGGTTTGCGTGCGCACCTACAGGGAACGGTGCTTTAATTCACACTTGATTGATCATTACTTACCATGCTTACGGTGTAATAGGACAGTCATGGTATGCATCCCTAAGCACAATGAGAGACCAGGTACTAAATCTGGTTGCCCGGCGGTTTGCGTGCGCACCATAAGGGCATGTGCTTTTAAAATTGGCGCTCAGTGATGTGTATTTTGCTTTCATATAGTAATGTATGCAGTAGTCATGGACTAGTACCTCTAGCATGTCTTTAGACCAGGCGCTAATCAATATGTAAACACTACTGATGTAAACAACGGTCACCTCATCTATATGCCTAAGTATTACTTTGATGCAAAAAAAACTGATTTCCAGGATAGTTGAGGGCGCACTCCCAAACGTATCTCTCAATGCCCCTTTTCTAAGGGGCATTCTCAATGCCCCTTTTCAAAGGGGCATTCTCAATGCCCCTATTTAAAGGTGCATTGAGAGAGGGGCATATGAGCAGTTAAAACTGCTCATATATATGGACTCAAGTAAATTTATTACCAATATTTATTAACAATATCATTAACAAATCATTGAACATATTGAAGGTAAAAGGCCTGACCAGCTGACCCTACCACCTTGAGGACTCCATAACTCTGTAGCACAGGGTGTTTTTTAGATTCCTGAGCAATAACTTTATTTTTTAACACTTTCCACGCGACAGGCGTCTGTAGACGACATCCCAAAACGTCACAAAATGTTTCAAAAATGTCAAAATTATTAAATGTCATTACCATATTTGGAATCACCAGGAGAAATGCATAGAATTAAGTACAAACATGCCAAGTATTGGTTCAGTAATCCTTGACTTATATGTTTTATCATACACTTGGAATTCAGCTGAAGCTCTCCAGTAAACTCACACATTTTCTATGGCCCTTCCTAACCTACCTGTGGTTTCTTTAAACCTGGGAACTTCTTCGTCGTCGTCCTGTAACGAACTGCTCACTGTAAGCACCTGCACTGTTGTCAGCGAACCGGAGTTATTTAGTGTGTACGATGCTGGACCATCGATACCTATGTAACAACAACAACAACAACAACAGATTTTGACAATGTCTACAATAACGTCTCAAATAGAGTACCGTTTTATCCCTATTAATCGCCCAGGGCGGTTAGCAAAGTCATTTTAGGTGGTCACTTATTATGTTACCTTTTTTAAACTCATCTATCGTGGAGACTGTCGAATTCGGCAAGGTTGCGAAGACATTTTGTTTGGTAAACATACCAATAATATTTTAGCTCATAGGAAAAAAATAAAGTATGATTTCTCAATCACCTTCCATGAATAGTTGTGAAAAACGAATCACTAACGAACGATTTGTGACAGTTTTGCTCAAAAAATCTGTGTAAGAAAAAAAAACTTAGCTGAAAATGCAATCAATATTTATCTGGTTTTCATGTGGGCGGCCATCTTTGCTTTTCATTTGTGACTAAAATACAACACTACGCATTTTCGTACAAATTCCGCACTACGCATGTTTGAAACCACTCGCCAGTCGCTGTACAGGCAATGGTATCAGCGCTTCTGTACGAAGTGCCTAGTGGGATCAGGGAGAGCGGGCGGCGGCGGCGATCGAACCAGGCTAACTGGTACTGCTTTACTGAAGGATGCCGTGGCTAAAAATGTTGTTGTACAGTGCTACGGTAATTAATAAGGTAGGCACTTTTAAGGGATTGTTTGTTGGTAGTCATTTAGATAAACGGGGTGGGCGCTTATAAAAGCATAGGCGCTTAATAGGGATAATACGGTAAGCTTAATTACACCACCAATACACTCCCCAGACGCTACATGCAAAGTAGGGGTCAAACAATCGGCTTTATCCCATACGTCCTTATATGACATTTACAGAGATTATTCTCACAAGGGATGCCCACGTAAAACATATCTAAATAATACTACATTGTACAAGTGTTTCACTAGATTTTTCAATTTATGTGATGAATTTCTGCCCTTTATCTATATATGCCCCAACACTCAGGTCAAGACGGACCTTATGCCGATTTCAGTGGTTTAAAACTACAAATCCTGGCACTTGAATAAATACTTATGCTGGTTCCCTGCATCAATGGGCTCCACACAACTCATCCATAGATGCAGGGTACACGCAAATCATGCTGGCATAAAATTCATGCAGAGAGCAATAACAAATTCGCTGATAAGCACAAATCCACTGTGTCTGCGCCTACAACAGTGTCGGACTTCACACGCATGGTGTTACACGCTTCCCATTGCGCCGTAGCCATGGCAACGCGACAATGCATTTGGTATTCGATGCGTCACCTTAACTACAACTAGCTTTGATCGTTATATCCCATATGGGATAACAGAGTGACAACGTAATGTGGTGTAGCGTCGATTCTCTCAAGTAATGAAGAAGCTATAGTACCTGCACCTACATTGTATGGATGAATTGGCGCAGGAGCAAGGATGCAGGGAACCAGCATAGTCAATACTCGGTTGATCATTGAAATACACTTCCAAATCACTGTGCACATGTACACGAACAAAGTATGTATTATGTAATGTATCAGTACGTACCTTGCAAACCATCGCTTGTCGATGAGCTGTGTGCTGGCGATACCAATGGTCGGGTCTCCTCGGCTGTTTTCCTCCGTGATTTTCCCCCGGATCCCTGTCTCTCCTCGTTAGGCTGTACCATCATAGGCTGATTATGTCGCTGTCGCTTTTCTCTTAACAAGGCACGCTGTGAGTTAGAGAGAGAGAGGAAAAGTGTGAGATAGAACAGTTAATTACCATTGACAAATCCATGAACATTATGCAACTGAACAAGGTATAATTGCAGTCTTATTTCTAGGGTAAGATATTTAATAGGAATCCGAGAATCCATTCTTGCATAGATTCTTGCCAGTAGAGTTGCGTGAAACCATTCCTGCATAGATTCTTGCCAGTAGAGTTGCGTGAAACCATTCCTGCATAGATTCTTGCCAGTAGAGTTACGTGAATCCATTCCTGCATAGATTCTTGCCAGTAAGAGTTGCGTGAATCCATTCCTGCATAGATTCTTGCCAGTAGAGTTGCGTTAATCCATTCCTGCATAGATTCTTGCCAGTAGAGTTGCGTGAATACCATTCCTGCATAGATTCTTGCCAGTAGAGTTGCGTGAATCCATTCCTGCATAGATTCTTGCCAGTAGAGTTGCGTGAATCCATTCCTGCATAGATTCTTGCCAGTAGAGTTGCGTGAATCCATTCCTGCATAGATTCTTGCCAGTAGAGTTGCGTGAATACCATTCCTGCATAGATTCTTGCCAGTAGAGTTGCGTGAATCCATTCCTGCATAGATTCTTGCCAGTAGAGTTGCGTGAATCCATTCCTGCATAGATTCTTGCCAGTAGAGTTGCGTGAATCCATTCCTGCATAGATTCTTGCCAGTAGAGTTGCGTGAATCCATTCCTGCATAGATTCTTGCCAGTAGAGTTGCGTGAATCCATTCCTACATAGATTCTTGCCAGTAGAGTTGCGTGAAACCATTCCTGCATAGATTCTTGCCAGTAGAGTTACGTGAATCCATTCCTGCATAGATTCTTGCCAGTAAGAGTTGCGTGAATCCATTCCTGCATAGATTCTTGCCAGTAGAGTTGCGTTAATCCATTCCTGCATAGATTCTTGCCAGTAGAGTTGCGTGAATACCATTCCTGCATAGATTCTTGCCAGTAGAGTTGCGTGAATCCATTCCTGCATAGATTCTTGCCAGTAGAGTTGCGTGAATCCATTCCTGCATAGATTCTTGCCAGTAGAGTTGCGTGAATCCATTCCTGCATAGATTCTTGCCAGTAGAGTTACGTGAATCCATTCCTGCATAGATTCTTGCCAGCAGAGTTGCGTGAATCCATTCCTGCATAGATTCTTGCCTGTAGAGTTGCGTGAATCCATTCCTGCATAGATTCTTACCAGTAGAGTTGCATGAATCCATTCCTACATAGATTCTTGCCAGTAGAGTTGCATGAATCCATTCCTGCATAGATTCTTGCCAGTAGAGTTACGTGAATCCATTCCTGCATAAATTTTTGCCCGTAGAGTTGCGTGAATCCATTCCTACATAGATTCTTGCCAGTAGAGTTGCGTGAATCCATTCCTACATAGATTCTTGCCAGTAGAGTTGCGTGAATCCATTCCTGCATAGATTCTTGCCCGTAGAGTTGTGTAAATCCATTCCTGCATAGATTCTTGCCAGTAGAGTTGCGTGAATCCATTCCTACATAGATTCTTGCCAGTAGAGTTGCGTGAATCCATTCCTGCATAGATTCTTGCCTGTAGAGTTGCGTGAATCCATTCCTGCATAGATTCTTGCCAGTAGAGTTGCGTGAATCCATTCCTACATAGATTCTTGCCAGTAGAGTTGCGTGAATCCATTCCTACATAGATTCTTGCCAGTAGAGTTGAGGGAATCCATTCCTGCATAGATTCTTGCCAATAGTTGCGTGAATCCATTCCTACATAGATTCTTGCCTGTAGAGTTGCGTGAATCCATTCCTGCATAGATTCTTGCCAGTAGAGATGCGTGAATCCATTCCTGCATAGATTCTTGCCAGTAGAGTTGCGTAAATCCATTCCTACATAGATTCTTGCCAGTAGAGTTGCGTGAATCCATTCCTACATAGATTCTTGCCAGTAGAGTTGCGTAAATCCATTCCTACATAGATTCTTGCCAGTAGAGTTGCGTGAATCCATTCCTACATAGATTCTTGCCAGTAGAGTTGCGTGAATCCATTCCTGCATATATTCTTGCCAGTAGAGTTGCGTGAATCCATTCCTGCATAGATTCGTGCCAGTAGAGTTGCGTTAATCCATTCCTGCATAGATTCTTGCCAGTAGAGTTGCGTGAATCCATTCCTACATAGATTCTTGCCAGTAGAGTTGCGTGAATCAATTCCTACATAGATTCTTGCCAGTAGAGTTGCGTGAATCCATTCCTGAATAGATTCTTGCCAGTAGAGTTGCGTGAATCCATTCCTACATAGATTCTTGCCAGTAGAGTTGCGTGAATCCATTCCTGCATAGATTCTTGCCAGTAGAGTTACGTGAATCCATTCCTGGATAGATTCTTGCCAGTAGAGTTGCGTGAATCCATTCCTGCATAGATTCTTGCCAGTAGAGTTGCAGGAATCTGCTATCCCATATTTCAATACAGATTCTCGAAAATGGATTTCTTGCAGCCTTTCACAAACTTGACCTTGCTTTCGCATGTTGTCATCGATGTTGTAAACGTCTCAAGTCTCAAGTAATTCATGATGACAGAATAATAAAAACAGCCAAAATCCCATAAATTGATCTAATTGGGTCTATAATTGACTGAATAAGAAACAAAGATACTAAGTTGTACTAGTACCTGGAATGCAGCACCTTGGAGAGAAAAACAATAGAAGAGAAAAGTCATACTGAACTTTTCAGTTTGGTAATCGTTTTATTAAACCAATTAGCTCGTTCCAAACTGAAACTGCAAAGCCAGATTAGATTTAACGCATCAAGTGTAATATTTAATCAAGACTATTTTATATCCAGGGTAGTCACACAGCGTGGATGGATGGTGGTGGGCGGGTGGGTGGTGGGCGAGAGTGCACTGCACAGCACTCAACATATTCAGTTCGCTTATGAAATGTCCTACATTTATAGTATAATCAGTTCCAAATTGGCAAGAAATATTCGATTTTGATCTCTCCAAGCGCAAAAGTAATCCAAGCGTATGCGAGAGACTATGGCCACACGCACACGGTTTTGGACACACACAGGCGTCCACCTATATCATGCACAGTGCGCTCGTTGCCTCCATGTCCTACTGTATTCATTTGCAGACTGTAATTTGGAACTGATCAAATTATAGACTTCTCTTTTTCATTGACATGATTGGCACATGTTTATAGACCATTTCAAATTGAGATCGGAAATCTTCGGAAAAACAGGTCACGTGAAGTAGGTGCGTTGCGCGTTCTTCGCAACAGTTAATCGCATTCACAGCATTGTCCTAGTTGGTTGTCCGCCTAGTGATTTACTATGTTTACATACACGCGTGCACACATTAGTAGAAGTAGAAGTAAAACGTGGAACAAGACTATTTTTTTTTTTATCAACAAAGGCGTTGACCGGCAAATTCCAAATTATCGAGCAGACGGTAAAAAGTGAAAATATTACCCCAAATCTCTTTCATCTCACCGTTTTTTGTTACTGAAATGCCGCAACATCAATTTTGTGAGGGATACAATCTATCAGTTAGTATCACCAACACCAGCGCAATCTACCACACGGGCAGAGGGGTGAAACATGTTTGTTTTTCTCCGGCACATGGCATGACCTGTGAGCTGACAGGTCATGTAACCGAGCGTCAAATCACTCGGCTAATCGAAAGCATTCGGAACTGATCGTATATTTTCGGATTTGAAATGGTCTATGGACACCATTTTGTTACATTTGGTACTCAAATTGCCCTCATCACCTGCAAAATGTTGAGCTCTAAAAAGCCGACCACCGATATCAAATATTTGCTGTAAATGTTCTCAAAATAGGGCGCCCTCATTCCGAGTGCCATCAACAGTAAGGTTAATGTTCTTAAGGGAGCACAGCACCAAGACGCTCTCCATAGACTTTACTGTTAGGAAAGGCTTACTTAAATGGCTCTAGTTTCTAAATTAGCGCTAACATTTCAATGAAATTTTGATATGTTTTACTCACAAGGGTAATCTACAACATATCTGAATATGAAGGCAACTTTCCCGTGCACTTTTTTTGATATAAGCCGCCGCATAACAACGTAGTGATATGCCTACCTAAATTCGGTCTCCGGTCTGGATATCACCGCATGTGTAAATCGGTCCGTGAAATTAAAATTGACCTCAAATCACCTAGTTAAAATGTCAGAACATCAACTACACATTTCAAACACAACATATTAGTGAAAAATTATATCATAAACCGTCAAAAAATAACTCTCTTTCCCGCCAAATAGGAACTATTGTCGTACTCAACTTTGATTGATCGCGACGATAGCGTGTCGCGATACCTATTTAGGTATGTGCTCCCTTAACATGATGCCAATCAGGGGTGGTGTTTTAGGGGTATCTGCTGTGGCTAATACCTCTTGGATTTTAGATGAATGGTTGATACAGTGGTCCATTCATTCCGTGATTACGGCATTTAAATAAGCAGATCGTGGCTGTTCTGTCAAAACCTTGTCTCTCCATCTGGCCCTTCAGCATCTTTTAAAGTAATATTTTCTATGTATATAACCTTTGGGCAAGCCTGTGGGGGGGGGGGGTTACTCGCCTAAGACGGTATATGGGGTGTGCCGCTCTAATGGGTAGCTTTTTTTGCACAAAATCCCTAATCATGGGTATGATTTTGTGCTGAAAATCCCTAATAATGGGGTCACTTTTTACAAATGGGGTCTATTTTCACAAAAATGTTGTCTATTTTCGTGAAAATTTGCAAAAAATAGGTATATTTTCCCGATAATTTGCCAAAAAAATAAGTCTATTTTCCCGATAATTTGCGAAAATTTGATCTAAAATGAAGCAAAACCCCTAAAAATGGGTACCGATTTTTCCAAAATCACCCCTAAAAATGGGTATGGGTTTTGAATCTCCAGCGGCACACCCCCGACCAAACCAAATCCAAGTACCCCGGGTGGGCAAGTCTGCTTTAAACATGTTCAAGGGTCTAAAAATACATCTGTCAAAACCTTGTAAATGCTCTTGCCCCCTGACCATGTCTAAGGCAACACTTCCTATGTATATATCCATTGGGCAGTTTTATACTTTATACATGCTGACGGGCCGGAAAAACATACAAGGTTTTGACAGAACAGAACAGCAACAAAATGTAATATTGAACCCTGCTCTATACTGATGCATAATTTTATAATCAGTAAAACCAGAAATGTTCGCGAGTTTACTTGGTGAATCAGCAATAATGGCCTAATTCATGGCATGAAAATGTCACAAATATAAACTTAGCAATGCACTGCTACAAGGTAGATTGGATATATTTGCAGCGTGACATTTTTGCGTGTAAGTGCTCTTCAAAAAATTAGCGAAATGTATATGCACACAAACATTTCTGGTTTAACAGTAAGCTATACAAGATGTTTGATTGTCCGCTTTATAATTAAAATTATGGGATGAAAAAAAGATTACATATTTTAACCCTTTATGGTTTGACCTGATTTAGGTAGCGCTAATGAATACAAGTATACGGTGAAAATTTAAAGAAAATTGTTCGAGCCCTTTTTAAATTATCGGCATTTTCTACTTGACACACATTTTACATGGGAAATGTGGCCGAAGAGGGCGCTATTATAGTAAATAATAATATACAAAGCTCTATTTCTCAGAACCGGCACCAACAAATGTTCTGAAATTTCTACTTAAGATGGCCAGTATATTCAGGTACTTGAATCAGTTAAAACCATAACCGAGCCAGCAAGTTACGGTGTTCTCAGAATAAAACGAACAAATTATGTGGGATCAAACAGCCGTGTATATATGTGCCCTTGTTAGATTATCAGCAGGCACATCACAAGAGCTCTCATCTTACTATGGCAGGGTCAGGCGTTCTTCGAAAGGTTGCGAGGAACCATTTCAATTATTGCAACACATTTTGAGAGAAATTACAGTTGATCTTGCAAGGATCAAGGATCAACATATTCTCACCACTCTCTTGGTGACTTAGAATGCATTCTCATATGTTTATCAAATTTCTGATGCTTTCAATAGACAAAGCAGATGCAAATGGTATCATCCCTATAAAATGTATATCCACTGTGCTCAAAACCTCATTATGAGACCTAATTACTACTGCCGTACGACCATAAAAAACATCCCATAGCGTTGCCTTTGTACACAGTCAGTGGTTGCAATACTGGCTAATAACATCCATTTCTGCGAGCGATCCTGGTATTGTCTATAATACACAGCATCAAACTTACGTACCGCATAATTCATTGGACCTGCTAACGGCGTGGCCGACCATGCACCCGACGTATTGCGTTCCATAGCTTCTTGTGAAGATTTGAGTCAACAAACACGTAAAAATTGACAATTTTTATATTTGATTATAATGGCCCGATGGTGCCACGGGGGCCGGTTCACTGATAGCACGAGAATAATATCTCAACAGAGGCGAGAGATGATGCCATAGAGATGCGACCCAACATTAATTCCAAGTGTTATGTATGGCAACAATTATACAATAAAAAGTGCCGTGGAACGAATGAAGGAGAGAAAATATTGCCAATTATAACAACATCAACAATGTAAAGACCGTAAAGTTCCTATTCAAAATTGGATAACACACAAACAATAGGTTCCCAAAATAGACTAGCTATCTTAATTGGTAAGAGTGATATTAATTGCAATATAGGGTGATTAAAATCATAATGTCATAAATATCAAAAAATATTGATATTAATTATGATTATAATTATATTCAATTTATTATACCGTATTATCCCTATTAAGCGCCCAGGGCAGTTAGCTAAGTCATTTTGGGTGGGCGCTTATTATGTTACCTTTTTTTAACTCATTTATCGTATTAAATAAAATGTACAAGTGGTCATTTGAAGATGCTGAGAAATAGAAGATCAAGAAATATAATTTCTTTAATCCCAACCTCCCAAATTCTTTCTACAAAAGTAATTCGCTAAATCCTATTCGTATACTTCATGATATATTCATATTGTGTTTCATATCAATAAAAAAAAAGCTCATGTGTTCCTCTTTCAAACGATACCTCATTTGTAGCAATGACTCATTCCAGTGCTTAGCCACTTGCTTTAGGATCTGGGGAGGTCTCAATCTGAATGTGCCAAAATCATAGCTAAAAGTCAATCGAGCATCACTCTACACCAGTAGTTCCCAACCTCTTTTTGTGGGGTCAAGGACTAGCCTAAAGTAACAAAATTCTATGTTGTATCATAGTAAACACACATGACTTTGTTCTGTAAGGGGTCGCGCCTCTGATGCTGGTTTCTGGAATGGGGTCACCAGCAGAAAAAGGTTGGGAAACACTGCTCTACACTGTAGTTGTCAGTGTATAACTACTTCATGTAACAGATGTGAGCACAAAATAGTGGTGAATTAGGCACATTTTGAATAAGAAGACCTCCCTACATTCTCAAGAAAGTGGCTAAGCACCGAAACGAGCGATTGAGACGAATGAGGCATCGTCGGAAAGAAGAACACATCAGCATTTCATCGATACGAAACACAATATGAATATATCAGAAAATATTTGAAAAAAATTGACAATCGATTAGAATGTCTGACCTTTTTTTGTCAGCAGTTTCGTTCAGCATCTCTCATAATGACATAACACACAAGTTGTATAAGCTATCCATAACCAGGACACACTTAAACCTCATCTAGTTGCATGTTTAAATATGCACCACACAGATAATGAGCTAGCTAATTGATGAAGTAACACCCACAAGGCATATCAGACAGCAGTATCAGGACGCATTTCGTAATGCACATAATGAGTCGGGATTGTTCAAGTTCACACTTTTCCAGTTCAAGCACAGCCCACGTGGCTGTCCCCGAAAATTGTAACGTCCCATATATATGCACTGGGTTATGAAACTGTAAAAACAGTCTAAATTTACAAATTGTCTATTGGCACATCAAAGATAAAGATTTTACCTGAGGTGTTTTTTCAGGTTTAAATTTTATTAGGTAACATCACCTGCCTTGCATTATTACCTAACCTGATTTTGAGATACAGGGTGTATCAACAAATAAATGACATGGTTTACGCAAATTATGCTAGTTTTCTTATTTTTCATCAGATTGATCTCATATTTTCAGGATATCATAATAATTGATTGGGCTTCACATTGGGACTAAATTGGTCATGGTCCAATGATTATAACAAGTATTACACCGTCATGAAAAAGTGTCCTTTTTTTTATGATACACCCTGTAGATTCAATCATGCGTACTGTAGAAGTGGAAATGTTTGTGCTACATCAAGTCAGCTATCGCAAAAATAATAATGCATGAATGTATATCTTTTGTGTATAGGTCTATGTCAGTGGTTCCTAACCTTTTTCTGGTGGTGACCCCATTCCAGAAACCAGCATCAGAGCGCGACCCCCTCACAGAACAAAGTTAAGTTACATTGGGTTATTAGCCAATATATTTGCTATGCAGTACAGTTAACACTTTTCATGAAAACATAGCATTTTATCTTTGTTAAATTAGGCTAGTCCGCGACCCCACAATAAGTGTGTCGCGCGACCCTGAGGTTGGGAACCACTGGTCTATGTGATGAAGCTACAAATCGCAAATTTAAAGACACACAAAACAGTTCAAAATCGATGATGTGCGAACAATTAATCGCGCGCAAAAACTAACACTTTTACAGTAATCTAGAATCTTTCGTATCAGCCCTTATTAACTTTGTGGCAGAAACGATGTGTTCGTCACTTTCCCCTATGTAAAAAACAATTTCATTCAAATCAGCGTAGTTGCATAACCTAGTGCTCTGCCCATCTAAACAGTAAACACTCATCATTTGGTATTCCCTGGAGCGCAACCCATGCCACCCTTCCCCCTCCCCTGTCCCCCTGGAAACTCCCCGATTTTGTTCAGGTTAGGATATTTCACTTTCATTCAAACGCTGGATTGGATGCACTGTAACATTTTCGGACGCCTGACGCGTAATTTTGGTGTGCAATGAACACTAGGTGTTAAGTCTTTGAACACTAACCAAGTTTACTTGAACATAATGTGTGTTAAAATCTTAACACCTAGTGTTCAATATCAGTTCGAAAGTTTAACACTAAATGTTCAGTATTCCATAAAGCTAGTAACATCCGTGTTACGATTGTTAAATACATTTTATATGTTGAAGTTGAGGAGATGAGGTAAATAATAAGACCCTCAAACAAATTTGAACGTTTAAAACAGTATTGTCTTCATGAGCTGAGTATCTCAAGTGCATAGGCCTACATGCATCATGTTTTAAGCCCAATCTATCGGCAAACACTCTCCCTAAATCATATAATTATGATTTATTGGACGCAATGAGGCAAGCATACCAGCAACATATACCAGCAACACCAATAAAATATTGAAAAATAAAAAATAAAAATGTTATTCAAATGACAATATAATAGTGTTCTGTTTGAGAACATGAAATGAACACTGGTGTTCAAATGATGTTCAGCTCTTGAATGCAAGTGTTCTATTTGAGAACATATTGTATAAACACTGGTATTCAAATCAAGAACATCCGTGTGTAAATAGCCATAATGCATTGCGTTCCCGCCTTTATGTTTTCGACGATCGAATTTGCCTTGCAGTGCACGGAAAACTGGAAAAGTCTAAGGTTAGAATCCGTTTAAATCCATGCCGTTATTGTTGTTATTTTTATCAATAGTATTACTATCAAATAGTACATACCCATAAAGACAAAATCTAGGTGTTTTTTGCACAGCTTTCTCCTCTGTATCGATCAGAATCAGTGAATTGTGTGTGAATTAAACATATCAATAAGCTTATTTAATTCTAAAGGTTCTGGTGTGCCCAAAGTATAAATTATTCGTTTGTGAGTAATCCTGCAGTGTTATTTCCCTGAAAATGAAATAATTGAGGGTATGCTTAAAGTTTAATTTGGCTTGAATATAGGTTTTATTTTATTTTGGGCTATATCTTGCCAGACGTCCCTATAACTATTTTTATGGTATGTACTATTTGATATTAATACTAACGATAAAAATAACTACTATAACAACACGGATATAAATGGATTCTTACCTTTTACTTCTCCAGTTTTCCGAGCACTGCAATCTTGACACTTTGTTTAGCCTAGTGTTCTCATTTTACACACTCTCATATTGAACACATCCAGAACGCGTTCTGGGAGCAGGTGTTCAATTGTAACAGTTCTGGAACACTTGAGGGTGTGCAACTTAAAAGGTGTTAACACTCAGAACATGTAATGTTCTCATTTAACACATTCTCATATTGAACACATTAATTACATGTTCTGAGTGTTAACACTTTTTAAGTTGCACACCCTCAAGTGTTCCAGAACTGTTACAATTGAACACCTGCTCCCAGAACGCGTTCTGCTCACATAAAAGTGTTCAAAACCTGAACACTTAATGTGTTCAACTGTCAAACACCAAGTGTTCCAAATGTGAACGTCTATATGTCAATATGGTGTTCATGGTTTTAATACCCAGTGTTAAAAAGTAGAACATAAAAGGTGTTCCCAAACTGTTACAGAAAATGTGTTTAAAACGTGTTCATTCTTTTAACATCAGGCGTCCAAAAAATGTACAGTGTGGGTAGCTATGCAAGTGTGACATCTGCATGGCTACACCCAGTAAGCTCACGCAGACACTGTCCTGCGTTTATTCATCACATATCCACACGCTCACCCCGGTTTGTCCAAGTGTAGCTTGGAGAGAGGCAAAAGCATAGTTTAGAGGACTTATATCCCTTGTAAAATGACACTTTTCTAGCTCACAGACAATTTTAAAATGTCAACAATTTTTAAAGACATAATTTTTGAATAAAGTTGGTTCATCATACACAGGATCCAAAGATCCATACTTTTGGATTTTCATGTTTTACTGGTTATTGTGGTTTTTTTGTTTCCTTTATAGAAATCTGTGCGAGGCTTGCTCAAGCTTGCTATGCATACTGTGCATGACATGAGGTTGACCTCACATAAAAGTATGCAAGGTATAGTTACGCACAAAAAACATCAAATATTGAATGTTACGAGATTTTAAGTATGCATAAAGCGGTGAGATTATCTTACATAAGCCGATCTTAAGTGCGCCCACGTGGGACAATGAGCAGGATTACCGTACAAGTGGAAATTTTTGCACGTGTACATCTTCGCGCTTTACAGATTGTGAACAAATGTTCTTGTTTTTTATTTTTTCACAATTTTGAGCTTACTTACATTTTTATTTTCACGCAGCACAAATATTTCCACTTTTACAGTATGTGCTGAACCAATGCTAGGCATGTTTGTACTTATTTTAACGAATTTCTCTTGTGAATGCAAAACATGGTGATGAAATTCAATAATGTTAACATTTTTGAAACATTTTGTGAAATTTTTGAACTGTCGTCTGCAGACGACTGCTGCATGGAAAGTGTTAAACTAACCGAAGCTAAAATCATCAAGACTCCCGAAAAGGTCAGTCAACTGTGTGAGAAGCAAGAATTGTCCCTTTAATATTTTATCAGCTTAAAGGGACACAATGTCATGTTGGGTTTTTTTTATTTTAATTAATTTACTTCAGAATTCAAGATGAACATTAAAAATTGTTGTTGTTTCTACTGAAAAAACACCCAACAAAATTTGATTAAAACAATGTTTTTAAATATGTTGGAATACCACCCTTAACCATGTAAAATGCTGACCGGGCTCGATCAGCATTTTTTGAATCGATGTTTTGTTGTACAAAGAGGGCTGATTTTTCTTAATCCTTTAGGTGTAAGTTCATACATGTCATACAATTGTAAAATATACAAATCCCAGTTTTTATCATATATTTTTGTAATTGAGGGCGCTGCCTCCACCACATCTCTTAATGCCCCTTTAAGCAACAACAAATTCTGTTACGCAATGTGTTAACTATAATCAAAGCGAATAATTGTAGTGACGCTATGATCACAATTATTTGTTTTGATTATAGTTCACTTCAAAACCTTCCCCGAGTTCATCCAGGTGCAAATCCACCTGAGAAATTATTGTGCATATTTGAATAAAATTAACATAGTCAGCCAATCACGTCCCAGTTGGGGATTGTCACAATTGGCCCCCCTCCCCACATCTGTCAAAAGAATCCATCAGGCGCTGAAACCAAAAGAGCCCACGCTCGTTCTCTTTCGACCTTGCTTCTCGATCGGACAAGACGCTGCTCTCCAGCACTTATGATTTGTGACCAAATAACTACAACTTTTATTTTATAAAATAAACTGCCCGCATATGCGCTGGAGCTTAGCTTGGTCAATAGGGGCAAAGACTTTGGTGCTGATGGTGGTTTGTACTTTTTCCCCCTCCCCGATACACACACAAACATAGCTGCGGGAGTTAGGGTTAACATGATACATGCGCAACCATACCCCATCTTAAAGAAACTACCCTTTCTACGCGTGTTTAATAGTTGTCTCCCCCCCCCCCCCTCCACACACGGGCAAGGTTATCCAAAAACATTGACAACACATTGAAATATCAATACACAAGAGAGCGCCTCTATTCACCCCTGGACTTGCTGATTTTTTTCAATACTACTAAGTATTTTATACACAACCTCCGATAACTTTGTTTGCTTTACGATATTTTTGACACAGGATAACCCTAAGTATAACCGCTCAACAGGCCAACTTGTCACGTTAGGCATTAAATAAAAAAGTACTTGTTTGGCATAACTGTCGGAAAAAAGCCAGCTTCATAGCTGTTCTTACTTCACAGTGCCATATTGCAATGGAGTTTAAACAGTATTTGACTGTCAATGAGACGAGGTGCGATGCGTCGTGTTATTCAAGCCAATGTTCTCCACATCACTGGCTGCCATCACATGTGATGACCTGCTTTGACCCAGCGTGACTTAACTGACCTTAGATAAATTATGGCGCACAGCAATTGCAGTAGGGACACCGCGCGCGCCAAGCCTCGAATAAAGCGGGAGCTGGGAGTTTAGGGATACACCACCAATGCACTATGGGATAGCGCGTTCGGTAAAAGTTTATCACAGCAATAGTTCCTTATTGCGGTACAAATTGCGAGATTTTGATAGACTTTTTTTCAATTCTTTTGAATACTTTTGGGTATTATACATTTTTATGAGTGTGCAGGGTAAAAATCTCCAAAAAAATTGCACTAGTTTGAACATTTTAAAGTTTTAAAACGACCGAAATGGGCGTAAGGTCCGTCCTGAGTTATGGGGCGTTAATAAATGGCCGAAATCGCTACATCAAATTCATCGCAAAATATTGCAAAATCTAGTCCGACATCAAGGGGTATGCTTTTGATATGTTTTGCGGACAACCCTTGGGAATAATCTCTGTAAATGTCATGTAAGGACGTATGGGATAACTCAAGTTATAGCCGATTGTTTGCACGTAGCGTCTATGGGGAGCGTCTTGGTGGTGTATACCCTTTATTTATCCCTGGTTGCCAATTTTTAGCTCTTGGTGTTTTGAAATTTTGAACAGCAAAGTATAGGACCAGGAGCTACTTTCGTCCAAAAAGTTACTTAGTAGCTCCTGGTCCATGTATATGCTTAGATACAGCACCACTTTGCACTGTTACACAAGTATTTCAGTCATAATTTTTATTGGTCCGTTGCCCTTTCTGTATATCCAATTACTAAGAAAAATTCAAGGTAAAATTAATCTGTGAAACTTTTTTCAAACCAAAATGTGTAAAGATTTATTGTTTTAAATCTATAATTAGTCATGTCATATATGCGAAACATTAATTTTTAAATGGCCAGCTACGCCTGTCTTGATATTTATACCTCGCGGCGTGTTGTGTTACTAAGAGCACTCTAAATGCACCAACAAGAGGCCACTTGAAGTGCAGTTCGACAGACAGCTCGCAGATGGACGACCAACCGATAACGTTGACTCGACTATCTTCATCTTGAAACTGACATTGGAAAAGTTTGTATCTCTGTTCGGGCTTCCTTTTCCCCAGGGAGGGGGGGGGGGGGGGGTGGGGGGGGGGGGGGGGGGGGGGGGGGGGTAACACACCATGATGGCCATGTATGCTTCAACTGACTGCCCTTTGAATAGCCTACAGGCTGTCAGTTGATCCCTAAAGGCCCCCCCCCCCCCCTCCCCAGTTTTAGTGTCAGCGGATTTATTACCCCTCTTCTTATTTCTAGGCAGAAAGCATTAGTCCGACGTTGACAATTGTTTGAATTGAACTGGTCTACATGTACACAAACATTGACAAATACCATATTTAGGCATAATTCTGTTATACCCTACACACCAACATCAGTAGTATGCGTCGTTCTTAAAATAATGCAATATGAATACCTCTGTGAAGGGTATAACAGAATTACTCCCACTGAAATGGTTACAAAATGTCAATCTTTTCACGTCCATCATTTATTTTCGTGCTGAGCAACCCTACCCAAACCGATATCAGGTGTAGTACCCCACACCCCCCTAAACAGGTAAAGATAGTACTAACTTATAGCAGGAATTAGTAAGACGAGGTCTTGTTTATCTATATATGAGCCAAAGGAATCGTCACACCTGCTCAAGCATCAATGACTTTACAGTGCATGACACGCTACTGATGACAGGCCCATCACACAATGTACTATATCTTCTTCTCTCGTTACTATCTTTCTTCAAAGTTTAACTGCACCTCTAGCTAATAATTATTAGATTATGAGGCTGATGGAGCATTTATAATATAATACTCCTGTTATTGTACATCGACAAATGCAACTTTAATCTGCTGACGTCGGCCTATCGCAACAATGGGCACATGAACAGGCCTGAGAGGCTTGACTATGTTAGTATTGTTCAGACTAGTGGCATTATGAAATTCATAGCGTATATAGGATTAAATTGTTATCACATTTTGGACCAAAAATGTATCAATGATCGGGAAGTTTTACCGTGAGGGCTCAATGAAACCTTCAGATCAGAGAGTGTGCAAACTTGGTTTTCAAAGTTTGAGCTTATGAAATTATTCTTTTAATTCTTGGAAATAAGGTTTAGGTGATGGGGAAAAAAGAAACCCTGTTGTACGGGCCTAACAGACCCATTTTTCTTTAGAAATCGGTGAAATAAATTTCACGTGCAATTGAATACCTACCCAAAAATATACATTTTGCTTGCAAAAAAACAGCACAAAAGTTAATTTTTTACAGATTTTTTGGAACTTTTACGGTCATTTTCAAGGGTAATAAGGGGGTAAAGTCTGACCCGACCTGAGAGGTCATTTGCCCGTACAACAGGGTTTCTTTTTTTCGTCACCCTATCTGTTAGATTAAAGCACTGAATATTTGGTTAAATGGACTCTTCTCCGGTGCAAAACTAAACTGAAGGATCAACACTCACTCCCCTTTTCCAATTTCCAAGCAGCTACAGACAATTTCATATTATGATAACAGTCGAAGCCTCGATCCTTTATCTAAAATGTCTGCTAAAGCTGAACTAACCAATCTCTAAGGGACCGGACCTTTTAAGATCTCAAGTCAAATATCAGATTTGATATAAATAGCAGAAAATAGCCCCTCGGGTTTTCGTATGAAATCAGCGCGCATTCGGACATTTTAATCAGAAAATATATTATCCAGTGAAGATGTTTGCTTCCATACTGCCCTATGGAAATCAGATGACAACAATTCAGATATGGGGAATTGTTGTTGTTTTGAACTAGCGCAACCCAACTAATAACCTTGGAACAATCTTTCTTTATTTCCTTTTTATTTTATTTAAATATTTAATTCTGACCACTTTTATTTCCAAATAATCCCTAATCCCTGGCCATACTTAGGGGAGCATGCATCTAATACGCTCCCCATAGGCTTTACACACAAATGTCGGCCTATTAAAATCACTCTATTTCAAAAATCCTTCAGTGAATTTTTATGAGAATTGCAATCTGATGCCATCAACGATTATTGATAACATATCTGAATATCAAGGCAAATTTACCGATTACATTTTTCAGTAAATGCCGCTGAATTGGGAAGTATTAATTTCATCACCTAATTTTCAGTCCTCAGTCTGGGATGCACAGTGGCGGTAAATCGGCTGATGAACTTATAATAAAGCTCAAATCATCCCGTTTTTTTTACAAACTTCACGTACATATTCCACACAACACATAGATGCAACATTCGAGAGGACAGCACCAGCTGACTGTGTCGATCTCGCACACTTTTGTGCTTGATAGGAACTATTGCTGTATACAGCTTTTGCCGGAAGTGGATTTCCATACTGAATTAGTTGTGTGCGCCCTAAGCATCTCTTTCTGGAACTTTCATTAGACGTGTGTGAGTGAATGAAAACAACCTTAGATTTTAGTATAAGAAGAAAGTCCACATTTTGGTAATAACCCCTGCAAAATTGTAAGTAAGTGTGGGGATGTTTCATTTAGATGCTTCAGGTCTGCATGCAAATGAAACTACATGCAAATGAAAAGATAGTGAATTATCTCAAAATATTGTATACCAAACCTATAAGAAAAATTGACATTAAATTTATTATTAATTTATGTTGCTTCTTTTTATGTTTTTTTTAGAAACAACCACTAAACCCGGGCACTAAACTCACGTTTTGGAGTAAGACTGAAGTAATGGTGCACTTCCATATATATAGCAAGAGGGCTGTTTTCAAAATAAAGTTTGAAACCAATAAGTTACACATTTATTATTCTCCATGTCTTATCACTGAGATCACCTAATCAATCACTTCCCCCACTTTCAAGCCATATCTCATGGTATGGTTACATCGCATGCATTGTATGTGCTGATTTCTTCTAAAGATGCCAATAAATCACTTCACGTGTTTAGGCATATCTGTGCTTGATTTATCTTCTTCCAGACATTGACGTAACTATTTCAGGCGCAACATTGGCGCACACGTATGTGTCTTTCGCCTTTCTACGTACGAGTGTGTACGCCAGCGCCAGCACTTTGATTAACTGTGCACGTTTATATACTGCAATTTGGGAATGATGCAAGTTACGTCACTGTCTTGTGATGGACAAATAGACTGTAGTATAATAGTTGTGTGTTGTTATCTACTGAAGATAGAAATTGATCACTTCAAATGAAATAGACATATCTAGTACAGTTGTGAGCAGTACTGGTTGTGAGCTGCTATCCACTAAAGATAGTTAACAATCATCGCACATTATATACAGGTATATCTATTATTGTTTTGTGCTGCTATCTACTGAAGATAGCAATCATCACTTCACATACTATTGGCATATTGAGTATAGTCGTGTGTTGCCATCTAATGCATATTGCAACCAATTAACTCATAAACAGGAATATCTAGTATGGTTGTGTATTGCTATCTACTGAAGATACTGAATATAGCAAACAATGACTTCACATGTCATGATGCATTTCTGTATCTTTGTGTGCTGCTATCTACTGAAGATAGCAAACAAATACTTCAAATTATAGAAATATATAATTGTGTGCTTCAATCTCCAACAGCAAACAATCACTTTACATGCTTCAGGCACTTGTATGATGCCATCTAATGAAGATAGCATTCATTTCCTTCACATGATAGGTATGAGTTAACCCTTTGTATTGTACCCTGAGAATATGAGTGCTTTCCACTCTCCCCTCCTCCCCCCCCCCCCCACCTCCCCACCCCCCCCCCCCCCCCCACCCCAAAAAACCCAACAACTGACAAGCTTGGTCCTCTATGCCTTTTCATTTTAGCGGCATCCAGGTCTGTGCAGCCAGAAAGCGTGGGATGGCCGGCTCACTGCCTGAGAGTGACCTCATTTGCACTGCACCGCACTGCAAGTGGCATCTCCTACGTACTTTGTAATTGTGTCAGATAATGAGATTGAATCAATCGTTCCAGTTATAAAACAGTGTATGACATAATTCTCTGACATGATTGCATCAAGTCAGGCACAGTATGCCAAACTTTTTACCATTCTCTAGTAATACAGTAACTATCGACTTAAAAAGGGTAAAAACAATTGATGGTTCGCAATTATTTTGAACGGGTTAGCACAGAGTAAAAGTCATTTATATATCAAAAGAGTGGATCTGTTAAAAGGCACTTTATCACTTCATTGCTGTTTGCTTAAAAATAATATCCACATTTTGTTTACTGTTTAAGGCTCTCAAAGTGTCCTATTCTATACCTATAATATAGTTCAATCAGTTCCAAATTGGCGAGAAATGTTTGTTTTTTATTTCTCCGCGCGAAAAGGTAATCCAAGCATATGCACGCGATTATGGCCACACGCACACAGTTTTTGGTTGCACGCACTTGTCTCGCATATGATGTACAGTGCGCTTGTTGCCTTCATGTGAGCCCGCTTCCTTCAGTATTCATTCGCTACTGTAAGGTTACAACAACTACAGTTCTACCCTTGAATACACAGTTTTGGGGTTTCAGCAAAGGAAGCCAAGTAGTACCAAAACCTAGTCCCACAATGCAATGTGCGTAGCATACAACAAAGCTTTGGCCCGTAACCATTGAAATGCAAAATTGTCATTGCATTGTGGGATTGAATTTCGGTACATCTCGGCTTCCGATGCTGATACCCCAAAACCGCATATTGAGTGAAGTTCAGTCCCACAATGCACTGCGCGTAGCATACAACAAAGGCTTTGGTCCGTAACCATTTTGTAATGCAAATACTCATTGCGTTGTGGGATTGAATTTCGGTACATCTCGGCTTCCGATGCTGATGCCCCGAAACCGTGTATTGAGTGAAGTTTAGTCCCACAATGCACTGGGCGTAGCATACAACAAAGCTTTGGTCCGTAACCATTGTAATGCAAAATGGTCATTGCATTGTGGGATTGACATTTCAGTACATCTCATCTCAGTTTCCGGTTCTGATACCCCAAAACCGCGTATTGAGTGAGGTCGGTATCCTTTTGTACCATAACAAAATCAATCTCAAAATCCAAACTAAGAGCGAGTCAGTGATTGAAAATATCCAAACAAATTCATTTTACTGCATGACACGTCAAGGAAACATTTCAGTCCTGCCTTTCATAAATATTATTTTCAGCTGCGAAAAATACTGTCCTATTGAAAACTCCCATTATTGATGTGTCTAGGTCCCAATGTTTTCTAACACATGCAGAAGGACGATAATAATGTTATGGTAGTGCCACAGTAGAAGGCAGCACCTGCTTGTGACTATTTTTAGATGAAACCTGCCAGTCAAGAATAATCTACCAAACACTATAGTATGTTCAGTACCAAATTGTTGATGATGAGGTCAACGGGCTGACATCACAAAAAAGCCCCCTCCCCCCCCCCCCCCCCCCCCCCCGAAAAATGTTATTCTTATCCCTGTATTACACATGATTAAAAACACATACCTTATTAGTTCCCTGCACCTGGAGAAATTGCACATCGGGCGTTATCCTTCTTAATTTCTATTGTAAAAACATGCACGCACAAAACGTTGGCTTTCATAGTACGATATTGTGACAAAAATACCGTGCCTATTTGGGAACGTTTCCTCTCTTGTTCTCAGGCGATGTAACTGAATAATTAGTTCCGACATAGAATAGTATTTGCAAACAAATGGCTTAAAGTGCTTTTCCTTGCTTTTTTTCCAGAAAGTGTCGGGTTTGCCAGAGCCAATTAGCAGGCCCGCCATGATGATGAATAGGGGGACAAAACTGTGACAGTCGGCGGCGTTACTGGTGAAGGGAAACAACCATCTCCAAGGTGCGGTATCTTGGCAATCTACTGTATATTGAGCACACGCTTTAAGCTGATGTCTGCGCTTTAAATATTAATAGTACAAAAGTATAAATCAACCCACTTTGGTTTGTAATGTTTTACCAGAGAGGAAAAGAAGCTACATTGTATTAAGGCAGGAAAAACGAGCTACATTGCATTTAAGGCAGACAACTGTTATTAGTTTCAAAGCTTGATGTCTGTACGTACGTTCATATAATATGTTGTGTTTGGTATGAAATTGCCCCAAGTATAAAATGTTCTTATCAAGTTAACATGTTTCTATAGAGATTTCAAAACTCACTTTATTAAAGTTTTAGGACAGCCTGTATGTCCTGGAAGCATTTAAAAAAAAAAATCTATTAGCTTTTCAAATATATATTCCTACCACATCGGTTTAAAATATGATTTTAAAATTGACAATTCAAATTTTACTGCATGACAGTCACTGAAACATTTCAGTCCTTTCATAAATATTATTTTCAGCTGCTAAAAATAATGTCCTATTGAAAACTCCCATTATTGATGAGCCCAGGTCCCAATGTTTTCTCACAGCATTCAGACGGACGATAATATGTTATGGTAGTGCCACAGTAGAAGGCAGCACCTGCCTGTGACTATTTGTTTTTCTTTTTTTAACATGAGACGAGCTCTGTGAAGCAAGAAATTGAAGCTGATAATATGATACTTCACAATGTGAAATTAAAATTTGAAGAAGCATAGCCCAATAAATCACTGGAGTCAGTTGTTTTTCTTGAGTTTAAATACTGTTTTAATATTGGAAAAAAAGTTTTTAAATGTTCAAGACAAATCGTGAAAACCCCCCGTTTATGTGGTGAAATGCGCATTTTTAAAAGCTAAGCGTGCAGTCTTCTGAGACAAACTTGGTTTTTTATTTGACCTAAATAAACCTACACTAGCACATCTCCATAGAGGGAATCCCAGGATACTATTTATTTTGGGATAGGAAAGTCCTATACTAACGTACGTAGCGAAAACGGTCCCTTTTGCATATTTACATCAATTATGGTAATCATCGGAATGTGTCGGTGACCGGCGTTTAACGCGTTTAATAATGTTTAACCATGTTTAACGTAATATTTGGTCGGCATAGGTTTGAGGGCGCTGTGGATTTACACAGACGACGGTGACCACGCGAAACCTAAATGTTGAATACGTAATGCATAACACGTAATTGCAAATGTTAATCTTATCATTTTGACAAATTCATCATAATTAGAAGAATTGTCATCGTTAAACGGGCGATGACTGTTAAAAATAATTCAAAATAGTGCACTCCCGTTGACATAATTGGGTCGTCTGAGAGACACGTGGCCAGCGTCGTGTCGTCTGCTACAATCAAGCCTGATCGGTATAGCGCCACCAGTTCTATGCCGACCAAATTTTAATTTAAAAGTGGCCTCCGATCGGCAAGCTCAGTGGCACACCCCTGGGAATCCCTCGAGTTTACCATGACACTACATATTTAACACTTTCCCAGCGGCAGGCGTCTGCAAATGACATTTCAAATTTCACAAACGTTTCAAAAATGTCATAATCAGGGCTCAAAATACACAGTGGCGAAGGGCGATTAGCCCCAGTTTTCAGAAAATAGCCCCCTGAGAAAAATGTTGGCTTATGTAAAATGTACGAAGGGGGCGATTTTTGGCAGAATTTGCTCAAAAAGGTATTTTAACCCCTGGACTCATAATTATTGAACTTCATTACCATGTTTGGAATCACCATGAGAAATGCATTGAAATCAGTACAACCATGCCTAGTATTGGTCCAGTTATTCTTAGTTATTACTGAATTACTGAACTTTGAAAAATTGGGAACGGTGTCTGAAAATAGCCGCGTGGAAAGTGTTAACAAGCCAAATCAATCGCTCCTTCCAAATGTTCGCTATCATCTTGAAATCGACCCAACTGCAACACGATCCTGTTGATAGGGAGGACAATACGAACGACTGATGGCCTGGCTAGGCACAGTAGTCAGTTTGTTAGTATCGATTGCTCAGATGACAATAACGGATATTTTGCGACGGTGAGTAAATAACAGTGGAAACTAGAATTTATGAATTTTAAATGCAAAACCATGGGACATGAATTGTGTGTTTTCTCCTGATTTCTCGTTTGCGTTTCAAGGTAAATAAAAGAAATAAACTTTAAGTTTAAGGCCAGATGTATGTCCATTCAAAGTATGAATCAAAATTGTACGAGACTAAATTATTACTTTGAAGAAAAATATGTTTATTCAACATTGGGGTGTGGATATTACAACAATGTACTATAGTTTGATCTGTTCCAAATTGATGAAGCCTCATCACAGATAGCAGCGAATGAATACAGAATGACACAAGGCGCACATGAAGGCAACAAGGGCACAGTGTATCATATGAGTGACACAGGCGTGCGGCCAAACCACATGTGTGTTGCCATAATCGCGTTGTACGCTTTGATTACTTTTGAGAGCGGACAGATAAAAACCAAATATTTCTTGCCAATTTAGAACTTATTAAACTATACATGTAGTACATTAAGTTTACATGATCAAACGCACAGAACCATAATCAAAGCCTGTGCCAGCCCAAGGGCACTGTACGTCGTGTTTACAAATCAAACACGCTATAGTAGAAACCTGTACTAACATTTTTCTAAACCACATCAGCTGTGCGGCCTAACTGACAACAAGAACATTGAAAGTTTACAAGTCATTCCCTGATAATCACCAGCTGTTTCAAAATTATTCTAATGGTACAGTACAGTAACATTTCTGCCCAACCCAGATTAGTTACCTTTAGTGTACCGACTACACAAATTTAGCCGCTCATGAAATCCATTACACGATTATTGAATTATACAGCTCCATTCTGTAAGTGTAATGGACTCTTCTAGTCTATCTCACCCCTCGCATACATTATGTATAACCCTCAATCAGCTTCATATTACCAACTATCACCACTTACTTACAACTATCACCACTCGCCTTCAAGACAAGGAACTGCATTCACTAACACATCAAACAAAAATAACCAAAAGCTACATATTTTACCTCAATTCCAATCGTTTATAATTGCGTCTGCGCATTGTTGATACATCAGATTTCTCACAAGTACCAATCCCAACACAACAACCGAGTGTGATTTGGTTCGGTTTTCTCGCATTATGTGAGGCACGAGCAATTGATAGTTATATTAAGGATTCAACCCCGGGGGGGGGCACTGACACTTTGAATGGGTATAGGTATGTGCCGCCCGCTCGAAGACGCTTATCAGATCTGACTGTAGTTTTTATGACCATAGAGTGATAGTTCTTAAGACCCAATTTTCCATGAAAATTCAATTGAGAACTGCCTATGAGTTCAAAGCAATTTTGTGTTCAAAGACCACAATTTTTTGTGTTCCAAAGCCCCAATTCTCCAAAAATTGTGCGTTCTTAAACCAAAATAAATCTAAAATTGAACTATAGGCCAGTTCTCAAGACCTATTTTTTGGGAAAAAATCAGTTCCTAAGACCCTACTTTTCGTCATAAAATCCACTCAGTTCAGTTCTGTAGCCCCCCTTTTTGAGACCCTGGGCGGCACACCACTACCAAAAAAAAAGTTGAGTGCCCCCCCCCGGGATTCAACACTTGGTGTGTCAAGTCCAATAGGGACACCATGTGGTCAGTGGGTCTATCAACAACAAACATGACCTATAAATGCTTTGGGTTTCTTGCCGCACATAGCCCGCATTCCAACTGTCAAAATGCGTTATCATCAAGCTGTAACTGATAGGTGTGAAGCATCTTCAGTATGATAGCATTGGTTAATGGTCAACGCAAAGTAATTCTTAGAAAGGACACCAAAATGCCCACTAAATATACTCCACACCAGGATAAGAAAATATCTATTTGAATCAGTCCTTTCGCAAAAACCTTGGTCCTTTACTTGGCTTCATTTTTGGTAATTTTGAGCATTGTTACTTCCATGATGTAATGCTTTAAAAAGTTAATCCTAATCTACAATCGCGGCCATAATTAGTTGGAACAGCCATGTAATAATTACGCTTTCATGCTTTCCTGTTTGCGCAAAATGTACACTATCGAAACAATGCTGTCTTTGACGGAAAGCTTGAAGCCTTTCCTCAACATGAATAACTCCCCCACCCCACTGGGCAATGTTGACCCCTCCCAGTATCCCAACTCAAAAATCATGTTTCAACATTGATCCAGGGGGAGAGGGGGAGTTTTTAAACACATGTATAAAAGTGTTCCGACAATATATTGGCCGAGATTGTAGCTTAAATCCTACCTTAGGCCAAAAATAATAATTTTGGTTATCCACGACCGCACATATCTCTTTCAAATCTTTTATTTGAAAGTTGTTTTTTGGGAGGGGTTTTTGAAAAATTTGACAGGCCAAATGTACAGTTTTATGCGACCAACTTTGTTGCATCGTCAATCTAGTCACTTCAACATCATCCCCAGTACGCAATTCCATGTAACTAGTGGTAACACAATGTTCATTGTATAACATCGCACAGGCGTCAGGACTATGAAAATTGACCGCACGTGCAATGAATGTTATTACGTAATAACAAATTGTAGTGTGAGAAAATATTAAAATCTTAGTAAGACTGATATTAAAATCTTGTTTTGTTGAATATGTTTTCCAAAATGTTGAACAACAACAGCACTAGTACACAATACACAAGTACTAAAATATATAAAAAACGCCCGCCTGCACCACATCGCTCAGCTGTGTGGAGGACAACCAAACCTTTTTTTTGGGGGGGGGGGGGGGGGGGGGTAGGGGGGGGGGGGCCTTAGGACTCCCTTTATGTATGCCCAAGAACTGCTCAGGGCATTAATTAAGTAGACATTTCTGTAGCTTTCAGCTTTAGCTAGATGGCAATATCCAGCATCCTTTAATAAAGACACCAACCGGCGCGCTACAAAAATGCTTAACCTCTTTAATCAATATCAAACTGTATGTATACTGGGTAAGGAATCAAATTGTATGAAATAAAGCAGACTAAGTGGTGGTTGGACCGACAGCATAAAGAAGCAACTGGTCTATCTCTTATCTCTGCACATCGCATGTCACAACATAGACAACGGTGGCACTCCATCATCAATAGGGTCGCAATGAATCACCTATGATTTAAATGAACGATGACGACGAAGCGATAGTAGACGCATACTCTTTCAAGGGTTGAAAATACGAGAATTGCATTTAATTCTAAGACAAGATGTGAGGTGTACTCCACTGTGTACACGATTGTGTTCAAACGATTGCTTAGAAAATCTGACAAATCAAAGACATTTCATCAACACATATTTTTCAGATGAAAATCAGTAATGAAAGTAATGAAAAACCAGGATGGCACTCTTTTATAAATAAAACTAATCCAAAAAAACATTTCCCTGGATGAGGGTTTCATACGATCATTCAAAACCAAGAGAGAGCTCCGAGTCAAGTCAACAACTCACCGAGTATAATATAATTCAGGCAAATGCCCTAATAAAAATGTTTAGCTTTGAATGGCAAACACCTACCCTAAAAATACAGGCCTCATTCCCTCAAAGAGGATTCACATACAACATGTATAGATGAATGGCAAATTATCAAAAACCACATCCATTTCCAAGTACAAGTAGGGATTTAGTAAGGTAAGTAAACTGCCGGGCAAGACGATTGTGATAGCTCTAGCGTTACAAACATGCATCTGCCTCTAAGCCATATTTTCAGACAAGTGCAAGACATATAGAGAACCCTCGATCACTCTTCTCCGAGACCAGGATTGATTAAATATCATACAACATGTATGCCACAAGCTATTCTCTTCCGTGTACTCCTGGCGAGCGAAGGACGCTGACACTAAAAGTTGGGAAGGTCGAAAGTAGACTTCATGCATCCTTTGTTATACTGTAAAACCAGAAATATTTTACGATGATAGTTTAACAGGGATGCAAGTGGATGATCAATAAATTTCCTGAACTTTTATTGCAGGCTTAGCCAGACGGCCAGAGCATTTGCGCGTGGCATCTAACTTTTATGGGGGTTTGTCTACAGGGTATCACCCTCCCCCAGAAAACATGTCATCATCCTATTCCGGAAATGCAAAAAAAAGAAACTTATTTATACCAAATCCTCCTTCAATGTAAAAGATAAAATGGAGACAATATTGCTATCTTCAGAAGATACTAAAATCGCTGTAGAGTAATTATCATCTTAACCCTAACCCCAGTTTAGGGTTTTTGACCGGGACCACGATTTTTGAGGAAAAAACGCAAATTAAATCTCAGGGAACCTGCCGGGATTCAATCTGGGGACCCTCCGTTCTCAAGCCCCACTTCCAAACCACTAAGTCACAGCCCTCAGCTACACATTCGCGCAGTATACTGCGCTCACTATATAGGCTCGGTTGACTACGTCATCGAAAACTGACGGCTCATGCGTTTGGAGAGGGACTTAGGATTAGCATATTTTAGCACTCAGAGGGGTTAAGGTTAAAATACCTTCTTCTTCTTCTTCTGAAGATAATGAAACTGATTCTATAATTTATTATCACACTATCAAAATTAAATTACCATCTTCCGAAGACATCAACTGTTATCTAATAACTATCTTTTAAAGTTGTCAAAACATCTTCTACTGTAAGTTCTATAACAGGAAAAAAATGTTCAGAGGATGATTAATAAGCCTAACTGAGTACTACCAAAATGCTACGCCCAAGCCTACATGTATCTCCAAGCGCATGTGCGGACAGTTTTTGATGACCTAATCAACCGAGCCTATAGTTGATGCCTTTGCTTGTCAATTAGGTTAGGGTTTTTGGTCCGGATGGTCCCCGGTTCGATCCCTGGTCTGGGAGGGGTGATTTGTTTGTCAATTTCTCTTGTGATCCCGGTTAAAAACCTGGTTTGGGGTTGGTTAGAGTCAACAAGACACAGAATACCTAAGAAACATATCACCTCTTCCGGCCTTAAAAAACGAACACATGTGAACCCATCAGGCTGATGCAGAGTCCAATTATAAAGCAGTTGGCTTTGAGGATCATTGTGTCAGTGAGGCATTGGACCCTACTATAATAGTAGTGCGAAAATTTGACAAGTAAAACAACTGTATTTGCACTTTTGGCACACTATTTTTGTTCATGGTAATAGTGATTACGTGACAACTATTCACACACAATCAATGGCTTCAAAGAAAAAGGAAAGGCGTACGTAATGTTTCCGTTTTGTCTATTTCTGTGCGTTTTTCTGTTGAATTCTATTCTTAAATCCACCTGATAAGTGGTTTAGATTTAGATCTTTGTCTCTAACTCTCTTTTCCCCTCTGCTTAGGCCAACAACAACAAAAAGGTTTGTTTGCCCAAATATGACCGACACATAAAATCTCAAAAAGACCTGCTTTTTTTCTTTTTTTCTCTTTTTTTTAAGATACTTTTTATTGTGAAAAATTAATGTTTTAAATGATATTTTTTTATCTGAAGTTGCCAGATAGATAAACAAACTGTCCTAGACTTTATTTATAGCCATATCCTCCCTTGTAAACCAAGGAGGTGCAAATTCATGATTCTAGCAAAAACAGGACATCAATGGTCTTGAGGGTTTGTACTAAGGGCTGCCGGCCCATCACCCTTGCATTCAATGCACATGCTTGCGCTGTGATTTTTGACTTTTCACATTTTTTGGTATGGCACTATTAAAACAAATGTATAAGAACATAAAAGTAATTGGAAACAAAATTGTATAGTTTTTATTTCGCTAAAAGAGTCAGGTAAGTTTCAGAATAGTGTATATAGCAACAAAACAAAGAAGAAAAAATGAAAAAAGGGTAATCGACCGACCGACCGACCGACCGACCCACTTATTTTTTCCTTGTTTGGGCAAACAAACCTTCTTTTTTTATGGCCTTACAGAGCGATTGCTTTGATCAATCACTTGTCAGAGAAGACTCAAATAAGAGCAAATGGCAATTAATGAATACTATTATTAATAATTTCTTGGGGTAAATGAACCCCGATTGTCAATCAATTCTGCTCAACTCTGCCAAATTACGATGCGTCGTCGTCGGTTGATGTTAATGATACTTGAATCGATCTACCCATACCATCATACTGATGTATGGTGGCAGGTAGTGGCTCGATTGGATTTTGTAAGATTATCAAAAATAATTGTCCTTTCAGCGAATTAGCATAAGGCGACGAAAGAAGAAAAAATCCTGTTTTACGGGGGGGGACCTGTCAAGTAGGGTCGGTCGAGTTTTTTGTGTGTTTGTTTTTGTTGTTTTTTCTTACCTAAAATATCACCAAAATCTGCCCAAATCGTGAATTTGTTAAAATTGTTTAGACAGATTTCCGGCCAAAAACAGCTGATTTTACATGATTTGAGAAGAAAAAAAAAGAAGAAAATTATAACGCAAAAAGTGGGTCGGTCGGGCCCGTAAAAAAGGGTTTTCTTTTTTCCTCGCCTAATGCTATAAAACATTAATGATGTGTTCTTGTCATGAACAAAATTTCTGTAATCATGTTGCATGAATGCACTGATTGATTGTGACAAAAGTAATTAACCGCCTGAGAACTACCGGCCGATTGGTTAAAAAGATGGATACATCATATATTGCACCAATGAGAGACATTGTTAGAATAATTGTATCCCTGATAAAGATGGGAGTGAAACATTTTCCAAGCTGCATTTGAATTGGCTATTCATATGATTACATCTTGTAATACACCAATCAGAACCACTGTAAGATAGACAGGTAGACCCCAGGGGATTAAGATATTTTTCAAAGAAGCTATCTATAGAAGCCCACAGTTTGAACAATTCTGTGTGAATTAATTAATTACGGTACATTATTACACATGGCATTTATTTAGTTTTTGGAAATTCATAATTCTAATGCAAGTTTGAACGGCGAATTGGTCCGTTGTAAAGGGACATATTGTGTCAAACCTTCCACATTTTTAAAGTAGTTGTCCAGCAAGCACAACATTGTAAACTGCGCCAATAAAGTATCGAAACACTTACAAATGGTCAGATTTATCGGAACCTGAATTAGTATGCAAAAAAATAATTAAATCATTCGATTCACAGTTATCTTCTGCGCATTTTGACACCTCTTTTGTTGCGCTATGATGTTGTTTGGCGGATTTATGGGCACTTGAGTGGCTTAAAGTCGAATTCTAAAGTTGCAAAAGCTCCTATTCACCCCAATTCCAGAAAGGAACTCGCACAAAGCATCACACACAGACAAAATTAAGACAAAAGACACCAATTTGTTCTGTTTACTTAACCATGACAATTAATGATTGATTAATTATTGATTTATGCCTCACATCTCTGACCCTTTTGTTTTGTTATTGAAAATTAATGCTGATATTCATTGCAATCGATTTATCCAACACGCGACATACACATCATTTAAAAGAGGCGGGCAAAAATAATGATGATCTTATTCGTTGCTGGAATAGGGGCTTTTGCAACTTTAGAATTCGACTTTAAGCCACTCAAGTGCCCATAAATTCGCCAAACAACATCATAGCGCAACAAAAGAGGTGTCAAAATGCGCAGAAGATAACTGTGAATCAAATTATTTAATTATTTTTTTGCATACTAATTCAGGTTCTGATAAATCTGACCATTTGTAAGTGTTTCGATACTTTATTGGCACAGTTTACATTATATGTTAGAAAAATAATTATCGAGCCCAAATTGTGTAATTATATAGAACAAAACATCATAATGACAAAAGCGAATAAAAACTGCCATCTTTCAATCAACGTGCAATTTTTAAAATTTGTGGCGATCGAAAGTCCCGGTGTCGATGGCGTCATGGTTATTGACGCTCAAATGTGTGCAAGTACATTGTATACTGTGTATCTGTCACTAAAATGTATGCTTATTAGGACATAAAGCATCAAGATATCAGTATATAATAGGGAGCATTTTTGGAGCAAAAGGTGCTTTTTTAGGTAAAAGGTGCTATTTTCACACAAAATATGCCATATGCGTTCAAAATCAACTCAAAAGCGTGGCTTAATGTTGTGTTTTTCCATGTTGACATGTTTCTTTTTTCATTGTCAAAACCATCATTTTTCATTCAAAACTACGTTCAAACTAAACTAAGTGTAGAATAAACACTTTCACAGTTATGCAATGTGTTAGACTTTTTGGTAAATGGACATTATTATTTGCTTAATTTAGACAACTTTTGAAAAATGAGCTGTGGGATGAAAAGTTGTTTCTGTAGGGGAAAAGGTGCTTGTTTTGGTGCTTTTGCGCATTTTCCCTGTCCTTAGTATATAATATGTTTGTAAGTAAGAGTATGGAGCGCATTAAGAATTCATTTAACCCCCTTGGGTACTACCGACCTATCTTACAGTGTTTCTGATTGGTGTATTGCAAGATATACTCATTTGAATAGCCAATTAAAATGCAGCTTGTAAAATATTTCACTCCAATCTTTATCAGGGATACAATTATTCTAACACTGTCTCTGATTGGCGCAATAAATGATGTATCTATCTTTCTGACCAATCGGCCGGTAGTTCTCAGGGCGTTAAGTATACATTCCTTCTTGTCGTCTACTGCTAAACTTTCTTCAAAAACGGTCATAAACATCCTTTGAACACATGATCATGCATCACAACATGAGCATTGAAATACAAAAGCATGTCCCCATTGGGGGATATTGATTGAAACGTTCTTCGAGGCAACGCCGCACACCACTTATACAAACATTCGACACGATATCCCAGTTGCATATTAATCATGTTCCAAATCAAAACTCACCATGCTGCCAGGTAAATGGAGTCCCACGAGACGGCGATCAATTTGCTCCCGAAGACCAAAACAAAATCCCGTCTGATGAATGATTTACCACAGCCGTTTAGATCGAGGTAATAAATCACGCACACATTTTAAACAGTGTTGTCGGCTTTTCGATGTAATAATGCATGCAACCATTGTTGCATCTATATCCCTGTGGTAGATTTAGTTATAAATAACCATGCCCACACCACGGACACACGCACTAAACATGTAAGTCAATTAATTAACTTTGCGGTAAATATTACGATAATAACAAGTTGCATTCCCTGGGCTAATGTCCGTATATACTCAAATTACATCATGTAAATCCAGTACACATGTTTCGACGGTGCTTCTTGAATGATCGGCAGATGATCGTATGGATTCATTACTACCAGGCAATCATCGTGGAAAAGTGTTTTAAATGCAAGTTCTTTCATTATTAGATATGGACCACCCATCCCCTCCCATCCTCCTAATAACCCTGGCCTAACTAAGTATGAACAACTTGAGCAGTCGATGGAATCAAAAAAGCACGGGCTTGGATGTAGGTCGGGATGCGCCTCTCCCTGCGGGCTAGGTTCATATATCGTAGATAGGATCAATATGCGGTAATAGGTGTGCCATTGGTGGTACGGTACACCACAAGCACTTATATAGAGTCCAATATTAAAGTGATATGACGACACGCAAAGCCAGCCGATCACTTTGGCTCTAAACACTGTGACATGACATGATTCCCACCGGGGTAAAATCTCCAGGGTGACCAACTGACGGATTGACCGACCGACGGACCTCGAGGCCGACTCTGATATTTGTTCAGTAAATGTTCGTCCCTCACGTCAGACAGGATGGTTTCGGCAGACCACTTTAGTGCCGTGATAACAATCATCCGTGTTGATGTACATAAAATGTCAGAGCATAACCAGACATAGTCATCCCCCCTCGGGTACAATGGCAACTTATTCAAAATGCAAGCAAAGTAAACATTGTATTCTAGGGATAGGGAAAATGTGCTATAGCGCATAAGCGCACAAAAAAGCATGATTTCTAAATTTAGAAAAATAAAGTCCATTTACCAAAAATCGACAAACTGCATTTGGTGTTTTTATTCTAGACCTCGTTTAGTTTGAATTTAGTTTTCAATGAAAAATTATGTTTTTTAACAATTAATATGAAATGTGCAAACATCTAAGAGTGCAACATAGCCGCGCATTTTGGTTTATTACAAGCATTGTAAACGCAAGTTAGATCTGGACCCCCTCCCCTAATAACCCACAAAGGCCTAGCCTTACTAGCAGTGAACAAATTGAACAGTCGATCAGAATCAAAAAGCACAGGCTTGATAATATGTAGGTCAGGATTCGCCTCTCCCTGCGGGCTAGGTTCATATATCGTAGATCGGATCAATATACGGTAATAGGTGTACCATTGGTGGTACGGTACACCACAGGCATTTACATGTTAAGAGATTAATATCAAAGTGATATGAGGACACACAAAGCCAGCAGATCACTCCTTTTTTAACATGTCTTTCAGACAACACTGTGACATGATTCCCACCGGGATAAAATCTCCAGGTTGACCAACTGACGGATTGACCGACCGACGGACCTCGAGGCCGACTCTGATATTTGTTCAGTAAATATTCGTCCCTCAAGTCGATACGTCAGACAGGATGGTTTGGCAGTCCACTTGAGTGCCGTGATAACAATCATCCATGTTGATGTACATAAAATGTCAGATCATAACCAGACATTGTCATCCCCCCTCGGGTACAATGGCAACTTATTCAAAATGCAAGCAAAGTAAACATTGTATTCTAGGGATAGGGAAAATATAGCGCTATATATAGCAAAAATATAGCGAAAATATAGTGATATAGCGCATAAGCGCACAAAAAAGCATGATTTCCAAATTTAGAAAAATAAAGTCCATTTACCAAAAATCGACAAACTGCATTACTGTTGGTGTTTTTATTCTAGACCTGGTTTAGTTTGAATTTAGTTTCCAATGAAAAATTATGTTTTTAACAATAATACAAAATTTGCAAACATCTAAAACTACAACATTCATTGTAGCCGGGCATTTTGGTTTATTGCAAGCATTTTAAACGCAAGTTCTTTGATTATTAGATCTGGATCCCCTCCCCTAATAACCCACAAAGGCCTTACTAGCAGTGAACAAATTGAACAGTCGATGGAATCAAAAAGCACGGGCTTGATAATATGTAGGTCAGGATTCACATCTCCCTGCGGACTAGGTTCATATATCGTAGATCAGATCAATATGCGGTAATAGGTGTGCCAATTGGTGGTACGGTACACCACAGGCATTTACATGTATAGAGTCTAATATCAAAGTGATATGAGGACACACAAAGCCAACAGATCACTCTGTGCTTTAACATGTCTTTCAGACAACACTGTGACATGATTCCCACCGGGATAAAATCTCCAGGGTTGACCAACTGACGGATTGACCGACCGACGGACCTCGAGGCCGACTCTGATATTTGTTCAGTAAATGTTCGTCCCTCAGGTCAATACGTCAGACTGAATGGTTTCGGTAGTCCACTAGAGTGCCGTGATAACAATCATCCGTGTTGATGTACATAAAATGTCAGATCATAACCAGACATTGTCATCCCCCCCCCCCCCCCCCCTTGGGTACAATGGCAACTTATTCAAAATGCAAGGGGAAAAGGGATAGAGGGATAGGGAAAAAGGAATAGGGAAAATGTGCTATAGCGCATAAGCGCACAAAAAAGCATGATTTCTAAATTTAGAAAAAAAATGCCCATTTCCAAAAATCAATAAACTGCATTCCTGTTGTAGTTTTTATTCTAGACCTTGTTTAGTTTGAATTTAGTTTTCAATGAAAATGATGGTTTTTAACAATTAATAAGGAATGTGCAAACATCTAAAAGTGCAACATAACCGCGCATTTTGGTTTATTACAAGCATTTTAAACGCAAGTTCTTTGATTATTAGATCTGGACCCTCCCCTAATAACTCACAAAGGCCTGGTCTTACTAGCAGTGAACAAATTGAACAGTCGATGGAATCAAAAGGCACGGGCTTGATAATATGTAGGTCAGGATGCGCCTCTCCCTGCGGGCTAGGTTCATATATCGTAGATCGGATCAATATACGGTAATAGGTGTGTCATTGGTGGTACAGTACACCACAGGCATTTACATGTTAAGAGTCTAATATCAAAGTGATATGAGGACACACAAAGCCAGCAGATCACTCTGTGCTTTAACATGTCTTTCAGATAACACTGTGACATGATTCCCACCGGGGTAAAATCTCCAGGGTGACCAACTGACGGATTGACCGACCTACGGACCTCGAGGCCGACTCTGATATTTGTTCAGTAAATGTTCGTCCCTCAGGTTGATACGTCAGACAGGATGGTTTGGCGGACCAATTGAGTGCCGTGATAACAATCATCCGTGTTGATGTACATAAAATGTCAGATCATAACCAGACATTGTCATCCCCCCTCGGGTACAATGGCAACTTATTCAAAATGCAAGCAAAGTAAACATTGTATTCTAGGGATAGGGAAAATGTGCTATAAACGCAAAAGTGCACAAAAAGCATGATTTCCAAAAATCAATCAACTGCATTACTGTTCTATTTTTTATTCTAGACCTTGTTTAGTTTGAATTTAGTTTTCAATGAAAAATTATGTTTTTTAACAAATAATACGAAATGTGCAAACATCTAAAAGTGCAACATAACGGTGCATTTTGGTTTATTACAAGCATTTTAAACGCAAGTTCTTTGATTATTAGATCTGGACCCCCTCCCCTAACAACCCACAAAGACCTGGCCTTACTAGCTGTGAACAAATTGAACAGTCGATGGAATCAAAAAGCACAGGCTTGATAATATGTAGGTCAGGATTCGCCTCTCCCTGCGGGCTAGGTTCATATATCGTAGATCGGATCAATATGCGGTAATAGGTGTGCCATTGGTGGTATGATACACCACAGGCATTTACATGTATAGAGTCCAATATCAAAGTGATATGAGGACACACAAAGCCAGCAGATCACTCCGTGCTTTAACATGTCTTTCAGACAACACTGTGACATGATTCCCACCGGGATAAAATCTCCAGGGTGACCAACTGACTGACCGACCGATGGACCTCGAGGCCGACTCTGATATTTGTTCAGTAAATATTCGTCCCTCAGGTCGATACGTAAGACAGGATGGTTTCGGCAGACCACTTGAGTGCCGTGATAACAATCATCTGTGTTGATGTACATAAAATGTCAGATCATAACCAGACATTGTCATCCCCCCTCGGGTACAATGGCAACTTATTCAAAATGCAAGCAAAGTAAACATTGTATTAAATCTAGGGTAGGGAAAATGTGCTATAGCGCATAATCGCACAAAAAAGCATGATTTCTAAATTTAGAAAAATAGTGTCCATTTACCAAAAATCAACAAACTGCATTGCTGTTGTAGTTTTTATTCTAGACCTTGTTAAGTTTGAATTTAGTTTTCAATGACAAATTATGGTTTTTAACAATTAACACGAATTGTGCAAACATCTAAAAGTGCAAGATAGCCTTGTATTTTGCGCACGCATTTTGGTTTAATTTTTAAATGCATGGCATTGCTTCAAAAACATAATCATTGTATTGCGTTAATGAATGAGGTTAATGACTTTGATCAGTTGATTTATCTGGTTTACGCCTCCTCAGGAAATTCCTCTGTACCAAAGCGAAATGTTATAAATTTCCGCAGAACCCTCAAAACAACTGATACGCAGTCATTAACCTCGACTCATGAGACAGTGATGTAACTGCGTCATTTACTAATTGTATATGCACACACACGTAAAAAGACGGAAGCTACATACGCATGCGTAAGTGCTGTGCCTGTTAAGAGTTACGTCAGTGTCCAGAGGAATAGAAATAGAGAATGTAAAAAAAGGTGCAGCTACTTGGATATCACTTGCGCACCCATGTAAAAGATATACAGGTTGAAAGATAACTGAAAAGTGAAGTGTTACTTGGATATCACTTGCGCACCCATGTAAAAGATATACAGGTTTAAAGATAACTGAAAAGTGAAGTGTTACTTGGTTTCACTTGGAAGACAATCTTGCTCAACTTCAAAACTGTGAGTCAAGTATCTATAGATGAGGTGACCGTTGTTTACATCAGTAGTGTTTACAAATTGATTAGCGCCTGGTCTAAAGACATGCTAGAGGTACTAGTCCATGACTACTGCATACATACTATTCGAAAGCAAAACACACATCACTGAGCGCCAATTTTAAAAGCACATGCCCTTATGGTGCGTACGCATACTGCAGGGCAACCAGATTTATACCTGGTCTCTCATTGTGCTTAGGGATGCAGACCATGACTACTGCACTATTACACCGTAAGCATGGTAAGTAATGATCAATCAAGTGTGAATTAAAGCACATTCCCTATAGGTGCGCACGCATACTGCCGGGCACTACGTCACCGGTCACACGATCTATAGGGAAATGGACAGATAGATGGCCCATATCCTCCTGGTCATACAGTCAGACACACACACACCAGCGCATTAACGATCAGCTAATCACAGCACAGGCTTCGAACGCTCACAAAGTCAGGTCGCCAATCAAAGCTGTGGAGATCGAGTCTACGTAATGCGTACCAAGGATGTCCAGCTAGCTTCAGATATTTCGGTTTTGGTTTAAATGGGAAAAAAATTCAACCATTAAGAAGTTTGAAAGGTTCTTTTGCCCGTAAACTCATTAAAGGTAGAACATGATAATGAGCAGGAAGGATTTTCTATTCTAGTGTTGCTTGCTTTCATTTAATGGGATCTCGTTATTTCAAAACCATGAGTCAAGTTTTGGGAAATTGATAAGGCCCTCAACTTCCAAATTTACTGTGCTTAAAGTTAGAGGGGCACTGAGAGATTGCTGAGAAAAATGAAATTTAGAAAATGAATTGTTTCAATAGATACGGCATGTAGGAACTCTTAATCGTTATAGTTTATGGGGAAATGGTTTAGAATAATGGCGCTAGATAGATATTCAGTTGAAGCAATTATGTGGCGAGTGATGCTGAAAATTTCGATGTGTATGATGAACATCGATATTACCAAATCGTGAAATTTTACATGATAGACGGCGAACTTAGGTAGATGATTTCAGATGTTAGTTAGTATGCTCAAGTATTATTAAGTAGGTGCAAAAAACCTGATTTCCAGGAAAACTGAGGGCTCCCTCCTAAACGTACGTATCTTTCAATGCCCTTTAAAATGGGAGTGATCAACCTTTTATAATTATGACATTCATGTTGTCTACAAACATGATGATGTAATGTAGATTTGTACTGTCAAAGCTCTAGATTTTAAGCGCCTAATTTGTGACGACCGATCAAATCTGATCAATGTCACAATGTTAAAATTGTGGGTTACTTTTTAAACAGATATATTTCATTCATTCTTTTTTAGAAACCTTTCACAGGTTTCATCTAAATCAATATGGCAGCCCATCATAGTCCTTTTTTCCCAAAGCAGGCAGAAATAAGTCCCAATCTTTAATCAAAGTTTGACAACATGATGTGATTGTTACCTTGGATGGTGCGCAACAAAAAGAAGAGTAACTTTGGCTCTTTATGATGAGAGCGGTGCTACGTACTCAATTACCCAATCAGATTTGTTTTTCTCTCTGATGAGTATTTCCTTTTATCGTCTCCGTAAATAGGGTACGATAACCTCCCATTAACTGCAAAATTGTTTCGGGAGGTATCACAGTGAAAAGTAATGGTATTTTCTTAATGTGTTTGAAGCCTTGTTTTGTGAGTTACTGTAAAATATAAAGTGGTATTAAGTAAATCTTTACCTCGGGGCACCCAATTTCACAAGTGATGAAGTAAAATAAAAACGCTGCGAGTATGATTTTCCTTTAACACTTTCCATGCGGCTATTAGTTACCATATACAAAACAAGATTTTTCAGAAATCTTTCCCAACTTTTAAGGTCTATCTCAAGAATTACTGAACCAATACTAGGCATGTTTGTACTTATTTCAATGCATTTCTCATGGTATTTCCGAATATGGTAATGGAATTCAATGATGGTGACATTTTTGAAACATTTTTTGAAATTTTGGAATATCGTCTGCAGACGCCTGCCTCTTGGGAAGTGTTAATGATATATTTTTGATTGTTTTGTTTGCTAAATCTCAGTTGATACAATCCATGGTAGATAATGAGGTACTTAAATGTTAGCTCTCAGAACTTTTTTGTGCCGAGCGGAGTTAATACATTGCATAAAGTAACAATGCAATTGGTAAATCCTAATGCAAAACTTTGTCGTACTTGAATGGCAGCACAGTTTCAAATGCGCCCATTTGTCTCTTATATCATCAATGAGATGTATTACGGATGGGCGGTAAAAACACTAGAGCACAGGAACAGAATCCACAGCCGACTTGTTGCAATTTCCGACTGCTTTTCCATTTGACTGTGAAATTCAATTTAGAATTCTAAATACTTTGAGCCGCCACATTTTCTCTCATAAATAGCAGCAATGCCGCTGAATAGCACATTGTAGCTGCCTTGTTTCCGTTATTTTGAGTATTTCCATCAAGCGCTCATCAGTGATTGCAGACAACCAAGCAGAAATGTCAATTTCTCTAGGGTAAATTCCTTGGTGGTTGGGACAGGGGAGGGGGAGGGGGGAGGGGGAGGGGGGGGGGGGGGGGTGAAAGACCAAAATGATGGCTCATAGTTGTGCTAGGGGGGTTACAGGCAATAAACTAATGCCACTTTGTCAAAGACACCTCACAAAATTACCTGTCGAGAGCGCCGATCAGAGCGAGCAGCGATAGGCCGACCCGTCGAGTGCCGGTCAACCAACCAGCAAGCGCAATATTTCTGTGGTTAATCTTCCGCAAAACAATACAAACATAACACAAAGAATTGTTTGCGGAAAGGCGTTGTATTAGACTATTTTTACAGAAGGCCCTCCCTCACACACCTTGACCACATTCAACGCCTTGATGAAAGGCTACATGCTTCGGTGAAATTGCTGATATAACGTAATGAACTTCAGGCAGCTGTCACTGTAATGCTTCATGCAATAATGATGAATAGCACATCAGGGGGATTTCTACTCTACCACAGGAAATCTCTAACTAGTAACAGCCATAGCTGCTCTTTTAGGTATACCAATTTCACGTGTTTGTATCATTATATGTTCAGCAATATAAGCTTCAATGAATGTACCATCCGGCAGCTCATGCAGATAGGGTCCTTTGTGACCTAATCATCAACATGTGGTCTACAACAGGGGTAACTTGTTACGTAAAAAGCCAGCCCAACTTCGACTATGCTTTGAGCGTTGCGCGGTGATAATAAACTCGGCTTACCGCCTTCCCCAAAAAATCGTTAATATTTGTGACCTATTTCATTATGCCTTATTTCCCTGGGTGAATTCATGAAATCTGCAGGGAAATGAAATTGGTGGCGGGATGTGTACCTGGGAGTTTTCTCACATCAAACGACGCGCCTTTTTTGCACCTAATCTGCCATTTTCAACAACTGAGACTACAGTCTGCACTAAATTGCTTGCAAATAGAATGCAGACCTTTTCCATGCATCATCATAGTAGTTTACTGTTCCATAGAACTCAACAAAACACCGTCTGCACGTCAACTCCTTGTTTTTACAAAACTTTGTTTTGCAATTTTTTATAGTAACAGGATGTTTTTATAGTAACAGAGATTCTATGTATCTCATGAAGACAACTCTCACTTTTTTCAAACAAGGTACCTGGGTATATATTTTTGAGATTATTATTTCTCACAACAGTAAATAAGCTTACCTCTGGGGTAGCTTTCTGGCAGCAACTCGCTTGCCTTTCGTCAGCCCCAATAACACGTGGGGGCGCTGTTGGCGGTTAGGCTATTGAGTCTCATCATCATCGCCGTCAGGCGGTGATGGACGACAACTCAATAGCGGCGTGTAAATCGCTGGTAGGTAGTACCGCCCTCCGTCTCTGTTGTACCTGGGTACCCTATTATCCCCAACAAATTATAATAAGGGTCCACCACTTAACTTTCAACTGACATTCGTAAGTATGAAGCAATTAACAGTCCTCGAAATGTACCTCAAATTAAGTTTGTATGGTACTTGAAAAAAATTGGATGGAAATTATTTCAGGAAATGAGTAACAAATAATTAACCCACCTAAAATGAATTTGAGGGTTTAATAGGGATAATAATACAATATTAATTGTTTTAAAGATTTTGAGAATTTGATACAACGTTACACATTTACATGTTTTCAGCCTTGTAAATTTTGTAACCGTTTACATGGCTGAAAACATGAACAGGTGTAGCGTCGCCAGCAGTAATGACTATTATAACTCAAAAAGAAATGGCACAAATTGGTCCAATGTCATAACAAGCCTTTAAAAGTCAATCTAATGATCCGTTATATTTAACATTTAGACATTGTTTTATGTAGGGGAGAGCGGGGCAAGTCCGCCCTCTAATTTTCAGGCTTGCCTAGTGGACTCATTTTACAAGTTAGAAAGCTATCCTACTTCCAAATGAAAGCTACGTTTCTTAGCTACATACCCCCATAGTTTCAGCACTCTAGAACTTCTAGTGAGTGCAGGAGTAAGGAAAAACTCCAACAGGGCGGACTTACCCCATACTACTCACGCCGGGGCGAGTTCGCCCTCATGATGTGCAAGCTCGTCCGGCTTCATGGGCAAGTTAGATATTGCAGAAACTATCAGTTATTCCATGTAACGATTGATTAAAAGTCAACAACTAGACACAACTATGACAAATTAGGCCATGTGGCCCCAACATATGAAATGGACACATCATGTACCCATTTATTATGTTGGGGCGAGTCCGCCCAACGTGTAATTGGGCATGGGCGGACTCGCCCTGGCGAAATAGGGCGAACTCACCCCAGGGCTCATTTTTTTTGTAATCTCATGGTATACCTACTAAACATGGAATGGAATTGAACCATGGAAATTCTGTTGTTTGTATAAAGCATTGTTAATCTAGTTTATCCTCCCAAAAAATAAGTAATCGACTGAAAAATAAGCAAATTGCGACACGTTTTGTAAACTGTCCGTGTTATTCGCCATATAACAAATATTTCATGGCTCAATGCACGCTTTAAGGTCAAATGGCCGTTTCAAATCGTACGGTGTTTTTTGATTCACCCTGTATAGGGCTTAATAAAGCGACAGGTTATATGTGTGTTTTTTCACGGTCAAAAAGACCATGTCACCATAATTTTGCAATCACCAGTATATAACTGCCTGCTTCCATGCTATGCATACAGGTACGCATTGATTAATAATATCCAGTTGACAAATCAGCGATATCTTTTTTTCCATTATTCAAAAGATACCACATTTTGCATAGCATTTTATACTCATTTTGTTTTTTTAATCAAATTCGCGTAGCCTTTTTTTCAGGTTTCTTCTAAGACAAACTTGTTTTATCTTTTGGCCTATTAAGTTACTGTCTTTGAGCACTGTATGCAACACATCCAATCCAGGGTGTGTAATTGTGCTAGTTATTTTGTGTTTTCATTGATAGCCTATATCCATAACCGCCGTGTCAGACGGAATTGATTACAAATCTCTCTCGCTCTTGTAGCTAGCTACCTGTCCGTAAGTCGTTTTCTGATCCCTGCGTTGATAAATGAGAATGTAAACAAGAGAGGCCATGTCTGTCCCGATAAAGCAAACACAACACATACTCTTGCCAAACCACGATTGTTTTCTGTCATCACGAACGGAACACAATGCACCGGGTAAAACCAGAGAAGATTTTAAGGTCTTCCCACAATACATTGCGCAAACGCCAGTCACACAAAAGCTATTTTCACAGGATGCATTTGTCGAGCTCGTAAGTTTTAGATATAAGAATAAGGAGCACCGATAACTAATTTATTCACTGATGTAAACTAGAACCTAAGAGCTCTCAAGATGAACGCCCTATGAAGCCATGATTGTGTGCATAGGTCTATAGGAACTGAGACAAATTGGAGACCAGAATTAGGGCATTTTGCAAAAAACACAATGCATTGTGGTGGTGTCTTTAAAATCTTCTTTGACACAACCCACACTCTTTCCAAACCACGATTGTTTTCTGTCATCACGAATTGAACATAATGCACCGGATAAAACGTCCCTTACCTGTTTTTCTAATTTCTGCTGTCGTAGACTGCTTGGCGATGTGCCCGTTTCATCTCCGTCCATTATACTACCCGGGGGTGCCCCTGATGACCAACCTCCGCCTTGAGAAGTCTGAGGCCTGAAACGAAACAAAAATAAACAGATTAGTCTGAGGCCTGAAACGAAACAAAAAACAAAAATAAACAGCTTAAACAAACAATTGTAGGTACGTGTAGATCAGTCAGACTGTCTTACTGTTGTTCATTAATTTAAAGATCGACAAAATGCAGTATTTCCCTGAAAAATTATTTAAAATTTCCATTAAATTTTAACCATTTTCAACCTAACGGTCATACAAATGTAGTAATGTACATATGCATTTCTTTATTTAAGAACAAATATAACCCTTCATATCTTTAAATATGACAGGATGCGGTTTCCCATTTTCAAACATTTTATAGGTGGCCATGCGTTTTGAACTGGGCCTGCAAAAAGGTGGAGTTGTGACATCGGCACATCAAAAATGACATTGTCTATTCAATTTCTTGTATAAAGATACCACCTACATAGCTAAATTTGGTATCAAAATAAAGCTCTTATGCAGGGCAAGAAGATAAAAGTATTAGCATGTGTTAAAATTTTGTCATTTTTTGTTAATTAATGGCTAATTTAACCAACATCAGGGGTGGAGGAGAGTCCGGCGCAGGAGAGTCCGGCGCAGCAAATTTGGCATCTACAGTACAGTTCAGTGCAATTGAGTTAAATCATGTTTATGGAATGAAATTGTTGCATCTAAGTACATAAACTCTGGTAAATAAACTGATTTGAATAATTTAGATGTTTAATAATGGGTAATCACCTTAATTAATAAAGAATTAATCAATAATTACAGACCCGCAATGCATTGAAGAACTACATGTGTATGACTGGATGGATATGTACTGACGCAGCGTCTTTTACTAGCACATACGGTTAGGCAAAGTGATCATGGTATGGGATGCATGAGTGATTCTATTGAGGGGATAATGTGATCAATACAAAGTATGAACCTTTGTCTTTCAAACAATACACTTTTGGATTGTTAGATACCTTTGGTTATGTAACGTCATTAACATAAACACAATAGGTTTCAGACACTGACTGAAATCTGCCAATTATTTGGCTGGATATGTAATATGTTGAATATGGGTTGATTGATACATTTGCGTATATCTCGGCAGTGCAAGCATAAAAACAGATAACACTTGGCACGTAGTTAGAATACACACTTATCTCTGTTTGACACTCTTTTTTAGATCTGAATGCCTTAATACGAACAAGAAGGGACCATCTCAAATACGCTTTTATTTAGCAAAATCCACAATAATATACCTTAGAAAACAACAAAGGATAAAGAACAATAGAGGGATTATAATTTAATAAATTGTTGTGGGATGTAAAGCAATAATAGTGGGGATTTCAAAAGGAGCTGTTCATAAAATGTCCTCAAACCATTGAAATTATATGACGATTACTTACACAATACATATCTAGTAGCTCTAAAGATAACAGTAATAAGAGAGGTTGTGGCAGCCATCTTTGATTGATACATTCCTGTATATCTTCATTTTGACTATCACAATATGTTTACACATTGATTTAAACATTTTTCATTATTTCTGATTAGAATTTGAAGGCACAGTAAGCTTTTATCTGGTAAATTTCATGATTTTAGCCATTTTGGGCCCGTTTCAAAATTATCTGCCGTCTGCGCATGCGCATTTTTTCTGCAGGTTTCATGCGAATAAGTTCAGATAATTAGTTAACTATCATATGGAATCTTCCAAACTGGTTAATTGCTTGAATTTTTCCTAAATTGTTTGATTTCCGCCATATTAGTGATTCACTGACTGGGCATTTTTAAATAAAAATTAGCTATTTGAAATACTGATATTTGTATATACCTTTTATTCAATTGCTTCTCCTTACTTTTTCCTCTTATACTACACATTCCAAATTACACAGGGATTAAGGTTATTGTCTTTAGTATCATATTTATGCGGAAAAAAAATCAGGATTTACCTGCTTCTGATGTCATGTTATGCAATCTTCTTACCACGTGTTTCATAAAAACAATTCAAATTTCCCGCCAAATAACTGATTCAGCAGTGTCCCAAGTGTACTTACTTTGAGACAGTGCTATGACGTCATAGTTCACATTTAAAAATCCAAAAGTGTATTGTTTGAAGGACAAAGGTTCATACTTTGTATTGATCACATTATCCTCTCAATAGAATTACTCATGCATCCCATACCATGATCACTTTCATTATTTATTGACTGCCCCTCGTATGTCAGATTTTTTTCTTCGCAAAATGACATTTTTTCCAGCCCGGTGCAAAATACTGTAAACATTACCTAGATATAGAAAGTTATATATGCTTGGAAAGCTTTAACTGTCAGAAATTCAAATCTGCAATAATTAACCTTGTATGGTATGCAGAATTTTTTTCATATTTTTTTTTTCTCAGCAGATTTTTTTCATAAATTGTTGACCTTTTCAAATTCATAACCTTCTAGGGGTTCATCCTATGTTAATTTTAAGTGCATTTTTGAACTCCTAAGACAATTTTAATCAAGAAAATGTATACTTTTGTGGGGGTATTGCCTAGTATAGAAAAGTTATCGCCATTCAAATGAAAATACACGCGATATTCACCAATTTTAAGTTCGTCACACGAGACCAGCCCAACTTAAAACGCATGGCCAGGTGTGACTTTTTTCTCCATTTCATTCTCATTGATTCCACTTAAAGCAACAAAAATGTCCCTTCATATCGTTAAATATGACGGATGCGGTTTCCCATTTTCAAACATTTTATAGGTGTGACTTTTTTCTCCATTTCATTCTCATTTATTCCACTTAAAGCAACAAAAATGTCCCTTCATATCGTTAAATATGCTGAGATGCGGTTTCCCATTTTCAAACATTTTATAGGTGTGGCTTTTTTTCCATTTCATTCTCATTGATTCCACTTAAGTGACAAAAATGTCCCTTCATATCGTTAAATACATGTATGACGGGATGCGGTTTCCCATTTTCAAACATTTTATAGGTGTGGCTTTTTTTCTCCATTTCATTCTCATTTATTCCACTTAAAGCGACAAAAATGGCGTTAAATATGCCAGGAGGCGGTTTCCCATTTTCAAACATTTTATAGGTGTGGCTTTTTTTCTTTCTTCGTTTCATTCTCATTGATTCCACTAAAAATTCTTTCGAGACTTTTTATCATTCAATCTTGGGATAAAATTATCATTCAATCATGGAATAAAATTATCATTCAATTTTGGGATAAAACTAGTGCTGTCATCGACGTGCCTCATGTCGCCAACATGTTGACATACTTTACAAAATTTCGACAGAAAAACAATATAGGCCCAAATAAACTTACTGAAAACCGGCACTAAAAATGCCAAACGTGTCCACAATCCGTCCAGTAACACACCTGTACAATGCTAATATAATTAATAGTGGTGGTTTTCTTGGACAGGCTTAGATGTTGACATATGCCTTTTTAAAATGCTACAAAAAATGTGATTTTGAAGCCGTTTTAAACTGCTACCTGTCGCCATTTTGATTGTGGCGCTACACAAGTACAACTGACAGTGTCAGGGACGCTTTCCCGATTAAAACTTACGATGACATACGTCAATGTCGTGATAAAATCAAATTGACATGTCGACGTGAAAAAATGTGCTGATAAGGGCAATAGATACAATTTTAATCATGTCATGTTGTCAACATGTTTTGTTTTGTATTTATGGTGAGTATTCAACCCAGGTTATAGGTCCTTCCCACAAAGCTGATAAGTTCAATACATAAGATAAACAAGAAAATAAAAACACACAGGAGAAAAAAATCATGATCGCCAAGTCTAGGACTTGATGTTGTGTAACCCTCAAGGGTTGGATCGAAGGTTTTCTGGATTTCTAGAGGCACTCCCCACGAGTTTTATGCAATGTTTACCTAGACGTTCTCAAAATATTGAAACCATACAGGCAGTCTACATATGAATTTCCCCTATCCATAGACCAGTTACTTTAATCTATAGATTAGTACTGTGGCATTGCGCGACCTGAATAAGTAAACCAGGATGCATGTACTTATACTACTAAAATATTGATATTACTACAAGCTTTCCCATACCTATGCTATCTTCAGTAGACAGCACAGCAAACATGACTATAACCATTCCTAAAACAACGCTATCTTTAGAAAACAGCAGACCTGACTACAAAACTTTACATGCCAATGCTATCTTCAGTAGACAGCAGATATGATATGACTACAAGCCTTCACATACCAATGCTATCTTCAGTAGACAGCAATCTTCGGTAGACAGCAGACATGACTACAAAATGTCACATGCCAATACTATCTTCAGTAGACAGCATACATGACTATAACCATTCCTATACCAACGCTATCTTCAGTAGACAGCAGATATGATAGGACTACAAGCCTTCACATACCAATGCTATCTTCAGTAGACAGCAAACATGACTATAACCATTCCTATACCAACGCTATCTTCAGTAGACAGCAGATATGATATGACTACAAGCCTTCCCATACCTATGCTATCTTCAGTAGATAACAAACATGACTAAAACCATTCCTATTACAACGCTATCTTCAGTAGACAGCAGATATGATATGACTACAAGCCTTCCCATACCTATGCTATCTTCAGTAGACAGCAAATATTGACTATATAACCATTCCTATACCAACGCTATCTTCAGTAGACAGCAGATATGATATGACTCAAGCCTTCCCATACCTATGCTATCTTCAGTAGACAACAAATATGACTAAAACCATTCCTATTACAACGCTATCTTCAGTAGACAGCAGATATGATATGACTCAAGCCTTCCCATACCTATGCTATCTTCAGTAGACAGCAAATATTGACTATATAACCATTCCTATACCAACGCTATCTTCAGTAGACAGCAGATATGATAGGACTACAAGCCTTTCCAATAATTGAAGTACATATTGTTTTTTAACAGGCTTTAAATTGATATTCCTAGACATATGCATGCATAAAAATTTACTATTTTTAAACTAATTTGGTTTCGATTCCCCTGAATGACGTCTTGAAGTTGGATAGAAATGGAGTAAAATCCCTTAACCCCCCCCCCCCCCCCCCCCCCCCCCTCTGGACATGCCATTGAGCGGAGATGATTACATGCCATAAACTGTCTAAACTATAATACCTGCATTTGCATATTACGATTGCATTTGTTTCAAAAGCATTCCACTCTCCCTTTACTTAAGTGTGCAGAGATGATCATGGATTGCAATTCATTGCTCGACCAGGTAACTAAATCCCCACAGACCACCAATGCACAGCAATCTCGGTCTGACCAGAAACATGCATTATTAAAAGCCAAATTTGCTCAATCGGGTATCTTATCCCACTAGACCAACGATACAAAATAATTACTGTCAGGGAAGGCCTGGATAGTTATCATACAATGAACTACATTTTTATTTCCAAAATTGATTGTGTTCAGTTAGCGAGCCAAAAACCCTTTCGTGGGCAGTGACATTTCTCCCACAGGGACATAGGATTTCATCACAAAAGTGCATATTGTTTGTACATAATTATAACCACTGAGTTTATTTTATATAGAAGACCAAGATTGACGATGGAACATTTCTGATAGGGTATGCGCTTAAAGAGCCATGTCTTAAGTTCAGTTCAGTTCAGTTTATTTTCCACAAATGAGATACATAATAATGACAATACAATTAATATACTATGGTAGGTTGACCAAATCAGAGCAGAGCTCGGGAAGTACTGGCCACCTAAATAAAATCATTAGCTATAATGCAAAGAACTCGAGTGTATGTTGGCAATGGCATGAACAAAATTACAATAACAGATCAGTAACGATTATAGTGTACATCTGTGAATAATAAGTGTATTTTTTTCGCACTCAAAACCAACCATCATTGCTTCAGTGATATTGAGAAGGTTCATTACCTTTTGATTATATTGGTCAGCTTCAGTCATCGCTGTTTAGCAAACCAATGTGTAAAATAAAATAAATCCGAATAAAACTGAAAACAATTGTCCAAATAAAGCTAATTCTCCATTATTACATGTAGGAAATCACAATATCAACCAAATGTGGTGAAAACGGGACGGGTACTAGGGGGAGGGGGTTCAAAGTACGCATACACTTTTTCAATTGTCGACCTCTTTTGGTGCATGTACATTTATATGCCTGTACAGCAGAGCAACATGGACTTCAAGCATTATTACCATGGTAACGAGGACATCTGGAACTGGTGTGTGACTGTTGCCATGGATACAGCTGGATTTTATAAATACATCCAGCTCCCTAATACAATAATTACACTTGTGAAATATTTGTTCACAATAAATATTTTCACAATAGTGAAATATTTTCACAATACACTGGATTGCTCACTTATAGCTCTCAGGCCATTTCTGATCAATATTTTTGAGTTCTGCGGTCATTTTTTTGGTTAACGTTTATATGCATAAATGGGAGGATAGGCCAGGGAAAGTGAGGCTTTAATTTGACCATCTGACAGAACAGATGATTGGATTTATGTTGGGTATACAAAGGCATGCCTGGCCAATTATTGACTGAGAGCTAAAATGTGACTAGTCGCGTCAAAAAGGACATGTTGTCGGCAAATCTAGTTTTGAGATAGAGGCCAGTATATTTGGTAAAATATAAAGAAAATAATAGAACAACTTTGGCTTCTTCAAATCATATCTTTTGATTACAAAATCCGTTTACCTTCAACATGGTATCATTTCAAAGCTTAAATTGTGCTCTTTCAAGTGATACCATTAACTCAGATTTGACTCGGGCACCAACATGTCCATTTTGATGTGACGGGTCACAAATATGAAATGTCTCCCAGGTCATGCACTCCCATGTCACATCCCCACTATAATTGAACGGATTGAATAAATTGGCAATTACAAAGTCAAAATAATGTGACAAGCAATTAGTATCTCAATCTTTGAAAGATGGATTTGTTTCTAAAAAGTCTATTGGGGTATTATCACTGGCGTACCCAGGGGGGCCGGGTAGATTGAATAGATTTGTTTACATTCTGCACCCAAATTCGTAAGAAGCCGAACGCCAAACATACGCGTGCGCGTGGACAAAAAACGCGGGCAAAATACACATGCTGGAAATAACGTGTACGCGCTGCAATTAAGAGCAGGGGATGGGGGACGGCTAGACACGAAATGCATTGAAGCTGACATTAATGCCATTTGGGTGCAGAGTGCCGAGAGAGTGAATTAGTCGTTGTTCTCTCTCCTTTCTGTTTTTATCACCGCCATGGCATTTGAACAGTCCAGCTATTTTGATGTCCTGGTTTAAATCATGATTGTGGAAATGTTGCGCTACTGGTATGCCAGGAAATTGAATGCGAATGGACCTGAGGTGTTCCGTAAAGCGGTCTGCCATGCGTCGTTTGGGTATTATTAGTTTATATAGTCAAGGAATTTTAGTATTTGACCCAGAAAAAAAAATAGTACTAAGCTGATTTTTTCAGGATAGTTCCCCAATGATATAATTATAAGGAACAACATATTAAAATTCCCCAAGAATCCCATGTGTGCTAACAATTTTAGAGCCAAAATTCAAAATGGCCGCTAAACAGGTGGTCAATTTGCCCCACTTCCGATGTTTGGTTATCAAGTTATTGACCAAAACATGAAAAGGTTGTTGAACTTTGCATTTGGGGTCAAAATTTTAAACCTGCTCCGATTTAGACAGACGATATCTCAAATTGTTCGTCTGATCATAAGGATTCTAGAAATTATATGTTTTTACCCTGGGGTCATTTGTGTGCCCTGTACAAGGGGTCAGTCAAATGGTCAAGTTCCATAGGGTATGGAACGTGACCTTTTGACCCCTGTTTAAGGCGCAATAAATATTCTGGACAGTAAAACTACTTTTTCTGATGTGAAAAAATGGACCGCAATTGGGTCACATACCTTTCAAGTTTAGCAGCATTTTCATTGCATGTGTCTTATTACAATACAGTCATCAAAAAAAGTAACTATACAGGTAATAAATGGGCTTCTAACTCTAAAAATATATATCCTACCTAAAAATATTAAATAATAAAGTTGTTGAAAAATTTGTCTCCTTTAATATGAGATATTGCACACTAGGATCGGGTAATTATTGAGGAAGTGACACTCCAAAATGTAAGGGAAAGTCACAATTTCATTTTCACATTATACATTTCAACACGGGGGGAGATTTTGACAGGTAAGCGTGTGTGTGGCGTATTGATCCATCCGAACAATACGGCCGACTGTCCAACCTGCGCATGCAACTCCCAATTGCACTACCGGTAATCGATAAGGTACCCGTAGATTGGTCCGCGTGTAGATAATAAAAATGTGAAAATGAATATTGGACTTCACCTTACAGTTGGGACTGTTCCTTAATAATCACCAGATTCTAGCGTGCAATATCGCATATTAAAGAAGATGAATTTTTCAACAACTTTATAATTTAATATTTGTAAGTAGGACATATATATATTTAGAGTTAGAAGCCCATTTATTACCTGTATAGTTACTTTTTTTGATGACTGTACATTCAGCATGTACGTACATTATACATAGGTCCCCAAACCCTTATTTTCAATTGAAATACATTTTTCTTACATACATCCCGCCACTCGCTACTCATGAAATAATAATTGATTCTTCTTCCAGAATTCTAATATAAAATAAATCAATATGCATGTGATGTGATTGTCATACTCCGATTGTGACAGATATTACAACAATAGGGTTAATAATAACTGATGCGTATTGCGTTATTACGAGGAGAGACAATTTAATTAAAAGTGTCACTCATTTGTGTCACGATTTTTTTTGTACACAATGTGTACATGTGTGCCTGGATGACTGGACGCCTGGATGGATGATTTAATTTAAAAGTTCATCCGTGAAAGCCATAGAAAAAAATTAAACCAAAATAATGAAGAGGGGACAAATATGTTATGCAATATAAACATTGTAAAAATGAGGTCCTGGCTTCTCTCCTGTTCAGGTTGTGGGGTTTGATGAGAAGAGCAAATATAATTAGGAGTGTGAACAATTTTCTTTCTTTTTTCTTGTCCAATTGTATACATTTATGTAGTACAATACCAATCGCCTGGTAATTTGATATTGATCCAAATGATTGGTTTTTCTAGTCCATCCATTCAGGTCTTCTTCAAGAGGATGATTTTGAACTAATGAACCTCCGTGCAATTGCCCTATAAACAGAGCTTCCTGCGTGCCAAGTCTGTTTTTGAGGCTTGGCGAATGAACAACATTAAACAACATAGAAACCATGATTGTAAAAACCAAAGGCAAGGCTTCAGCACCCAAGGGCAAAGGGAGGGGAAGAGGAAGGCAGTCTACTCCACCCCCACCTTACTCTACGCATTGGACAATATTGATTTCTTGCTGCGAACTCAAGTAGCTTGTATGCATCCTTGACAGTACAGAGTCATTACAGTGCCATCAGAATGCGCAACCTCGGCGATTGTTCTGTGCATGCGCAAAACAAGGGGGACGCTCTGGCCCTCAAGGGAGACCATGAGGACCCTCCCTCTCCCATCCTAGCCAGTGTCCGTCCACTGCATCACCATTTGGTTCTTGGAGACCTTTATTGATTTGGCGTGACGTTTGGGTAATTTGTCAGTGTAATGCAAAGTTGCAAACGCCAGTCTGATCGCAACAGAATGTGAAAGGGCTGTTTAGCTACCGTATTTGTAAAAAATTGACAATTTCGGACAGTTTTCGCGGCTCTCTCAGCGTTTTATTCAAATAGTGATTCTTTTTCAGGGCAATGCAAGTGCTGGTCTGATCGTCGTTGGTGTGACAGGGGCATAAAGGAATAATAAAAAAACATAAATCTGAAATTCTGTAGGCCTATTTTTCACTTCATCGACTCCATTCAAACTGACCTGAGCCTGGAGCGAGCCATAAGTGGTAATGATTTAAATTGACAGGAATACCTCAGGAACCAATAACATTTTCCAGCTCTAAATCAAATCACATATATCACACTTCATCACCTGAAGATGTAATTACTAACTGCCCTAGATTTATGATCCAGATATAGACTGATACGTTGACGACAAGTCTCTAAATCTAATACTGTAAAACACTTATTTCGCGGATACTTTATTTCGCGAATTGAAAATGACTGCTATTTTAGCGGGCATTTAATTTGGCGAATCTGGTTATTTTACTGATACTTTCAATTAATGGTGTAAATTCTAACCGTTTATCCGTTTAAACGCTCGTAGGGCGTTTAAACGGTTACAGAATTCGCTAAACGGCTAAACGTAAGCCCTAATAAAATTTTAAAAGTCCGACTAAATTTTAGGTAAACAAGTAAGCTTACTCGTAATTCTCATTCCATACCAACCATTACAGCCTCATTTGTACCAAATATAAATACGATAACGTTTCTAGAAATAAATTTCCCAAAAAACCCGGTCGGAACGGCCTTGTTGTACCAAGTATGTCAAAATTATTACGATAACGTTTCTAGAAATAGAAACCCGGTAGAAATCAACCATGGCCTTTTTAAATGTATGCATTATATCGATATTGTTAAACGACTGAGGATTTAGACTAAGAATAAAAATGGCGGACTAACGAAATGTGACGATCGCGATCGCAATGAAATCAATGCAAATAACTGGCATATTCGATATAGTGCAGAATTCATTTATTTATGAATACAAATACGTTTAAACGTTTAAACGCTTTTTTTAAAAATAGTTTAAACGGATAGTTCATTAAACGGAAATTTACAACATTAGGCAAAAGTGTTAGTTTCGCGGGTCTTTAATTTCGTCAATCCACATCCCTCGCGAAATTCGTGAAATTAAATCCCTTGCAAAATTAAGTGGTTTACAGCATGGTCATCAGAGATAGCAGTGAAGCACAGATAGCCCTTCCTTGTGTTGCTATAGTTCAGTCGGTTGCAAATTGGCGAACAGCTTAATTCACAGCACAGCAGCAAATGAATTCAGAAGAGCATGGACGTGCAAAAGGCTTGTATATGGCACACTGCGAATTGTATGAGTGACACTTACGTATGCCCAAACAGCACGCTTGCGCTACTTGTGTGCGTGGAGAGATCAAAAAAGCATATTTCTCGCCAATTTCTAACTAATTAAACTATGCCATAGACGCCAAATTCTGTGGGGGAGGGGGGGACCAGGCTTCTCGTTACATTGCGTTTTCGCGTCTGGGGACGCAATATTTTTGCTGAAAACGCAGTACATTTTAAACTGGACTCTTTATTGCGTCCATCTGGACGCAATAATTTTTAATCGTGTGCCAAGATAATTTTGTTCATCGCTTTTATTGTTTGTTGTAATGTAATTTTAAATGTGGATGAATCAGTAATTGTTATAATAGCGATTACGGTTACCGCATTGGGTAAATATCTTGACGGAAAACTTTGATCCACACGCATGATTGATAAGGATAGATACATTTGAAAGTCATTTATTTACTTATCTTTCTCTTTATAAATAACAAAATAAATAGAGTTGACAATTTTTGGACATTTTAGCGCTGTTAAACCACTCCGTATCGGATTCCAAAGTCACAATTCGCAAATTACATTTTTGACTTGGACCCCATAATTTCTTCTCGGACCCCATAATTGGTAGATTATGGGGTCCAGTGGACCCCATAATATTTTTACCTAACGAGAAGCTTGGGGGGGGGGGGATGCTCAACCTTTTTTTTTGTGGTAGGGGTGTCCTGCCCAGGGTCTCAAAAAAGGGGGGCTTTGGAACTGAACTGAGAAAATTTTATGTTGAAAAGTAGGGTCTTAAGAACTGATTTTCTCAAAAAACTACATCTTAACAACTGGTTTGTTTTTCAAATTTGATTAGTAAGAAAAAAAGGGTGTCTTCAGGGCGGCACATAACCACACCCCTTTCCAATGTCAGTGGCCCCTACTCCCCCCCCCCCCCCCCCCCCCCCCCGGACCAAATTGAGTAGTGTGTGGGAGCCAATTTGATACATTCAAGCTCCCAGACCACTCTTGACACCTTAATTGACAACATTTCTGTTAGCAACGCTCTACTGCTACAAATCGTCACTGTTCTGACATACCGGCACATCACTTTACTTAATTCTGTGGTGATGTGCCGGTATGTCAGAACAGCGACGAAATGTATCATTTAGGGACAATTTATTTGTTTGTGTTGCCCTTAGCGACCCACCCTTTAAAAAAATTAAGATTTAAATGTTATCCAATTTGTCAAAATAGTATTATTTTCTGCTTGAAACGAATAAGTTTGCTTGAATAGATTGCTTTTAAACTATAATCACACTAGAAACCTTAGTCAAATCTTAGATCCTTGAGAAGTCCTTCTCAAGGATCTATGGTCAAATTGACATTTACCAATTTTGTCATGCCATGAACCACGGATTGTCAGTAATATTTGTCCGCAAAATAAAGAAGGAAAATCATCTGACCGACTCGACTTCAAGATTTTTGACACTTGAGGGCAAAACAATAAATTTGTTTGGCCTCATAATATGCAGCGCTGTTTACATAACTCACAGCAGGTGAAGACAGTTACTTGATATAACCGATACGGATACGACCAATTTTCAATGGTCACTTATCATTTTCAATATTTGTATTGTGGTTGAATAATCTTTATCACTTGTAATTTAGTAGACAGTAAACTGCCCAACCTAAAAGGGGAAATACATAGAAGCAGTGTTGCAATGACCAACTCTGACCAAGTCAACATCAAGTCAAATCTAAAGGATCATTAAAGGAATACAGTTCTATTCATTAAACCATGCATTATATGGTAGGAAAATAATTATCTAATTTAATGTATATTGACCATTTTAATTGAACACCGATCTTTAATGTTCAATTTAGCGAATTTAAACTGCACATCCCTAACCTGTGATTATTTGAAATTTGCGCCCGGTTGTCTGTGTCGAAAGTGTCACACTGCCATACCCAATATTGTGATGTCATCGTAACTAAAACCGCCTCATCAGCAACAGGTCGCTGGATGGTATGCTGGACGGTATCAATGTAGACTGGGTTCCCACGTCCCTCTATAGGGCCGCCATCTTTAAAAATGGCGGACCAAAAAGAGGGACTGGGAAAATTGTACGCCCAAAAAGTGTGCATCTACTCGTGGAATTCCACGAGTATTTTGCATACCGAGCATGTGCATTTGTACACAGCAACAACAGAAATAGCATCCGATTGGTCCAATTCAAAGGCAGTGCATCGAACGATCGTCACGCTGCGTCCCGCGGGAGGCAAACGTGCGCCCTATCGCGTCACGCGACCTATCGCGTCACGTGATGTACAACGCCGCGTGAAACTACTGGCGCTCTGTGGCGTGAATAAGCTCATTTTTTTCACGAATTTATCAGTGCACACTTTTAGAACTGTATTTTTCCAGTCTTCACATTTGAGCACCCTCGCAGGGGCCGTGTGGAAAATTGGGAAGACAGGATGATCGAGTCTAGAATCAATGCATAAATCGATAATACCAATACATGAAACAGAGATGCGGACATCTCGTAAGTCTTTCATCATAGCTTTGATCAATATTGTGACGTCCATCCATACATGTGATTGTTTTTTCTTTCTGAAGTCGATTTTGTCTTTACGCCGTACTTTTAAAAAACGTTAAACTACAGAAGTGGTCTGTATAATAATCATGCTACATATCTGAGCGCTAAAGTTCCATGGCACGGATTTCCTTTAATGGAAAATAATTGACTTTTGTTCTATGACTTATAGAACTGGATGTTGAACTGTTAAAGGGAGAGGGTAACAGGTAACCATATACTAGGGCTTTTCCCTTACAGTTTTTTATGTATGTATTCCCTATCTCCACTCCCCATCGTTGTTTTTACTCTTTCCTGAAATGGATTAATTAAATTAAGAAATCTTTATTTACGTATTGTACACCTACCGACGTGTTGATTCGGAGAAATAAAAACAAATCACACAGGTCACCGGCATCGGAAATCTGAAATAGCCCAGACACGTTTAAATGCATCGCACACTGAAAAACTACTTGAAACACGCGAGGTAAGATGCTCCATCCTCAAGGCCCGATAACAAATTGCCTCTCTAATGGTGTTTGGTTTACTCACAGTGCACACAAACATGGTATTAATGTGAAAGTACTGTCCTGCTGTGCCAGTTTTGAAGAGAGAAAAAATGTTGCCTTCCATAAGGCCTCAATTTAGTCTCAGCGTTGCAAATTTCCCCCTTATTTTCCACAGATTTAATCCTACTTGTATGTATAATAACCTCAATAAGCAATACGGATTGATGTGATATTATGATATAACGTACCTATTTGCAGATTCTTTAAACGCTTATTTATGTCAATATTTTTCTTCTTATACCTCGGCAAGTTCATCAGAATTGTACATAAAATGTAGATCGCGTGTAAAATGTTTAGATCAACAACAAAAAATGCTTTATAGACGGTTTGATTTTTCTTTTTTCTATGCGCAGGATGGCATTCACCATCTTTGATGGGATGGGTACAAACATTTTTTAACCCTTTGGATTTTGAAATATTTGAAGTTTTCATGATCAAGTCAAACTATTTTACCTGGTTTTTTTCTTCTTGATACGTTCTTAACAGTGAGACTACAACAATCTCAATTTGTGTTCTTGTAAGCAGACATTGGTTTTCATTAAATAAGCCAGAATATTGCCCAGTCTGATTGATATTTGGTACCCTGCAAAAGTATTTCCATATTTGGAAACAAATGGATATTTGAATGGGTACAAATTTATGGTAAAGTCACTATCTGAGAGAACAACTTGACTGCAATGGCTTCATCCCAGGGGAGGGGGATGACCCAAACATTAATCAAATTCCAGGAAGAAATGGACCCATATGTTTACCAGAGACCCATGATAAATGTCCTACATATTTGATAGATTTTGCTTAATACATTTTCTGTGAAAAACAGCAAATTTAAGGATATTAGACCCACAAATTTACCAAAAATGGCTGTGCTGGCACAACAGGGTGGGGGAGGGGGAATAATATTTTTCTGCCACCCACCCCCCCCCCCCAACAACAAAAAATCAATTTAGTTAAAATTAGAACAAATTTGACAATTTAAGCACAAAATGGCAACTTAATTTCTTACCAAATTAGGTTAAACTAGACCAAATTTGACAATTTTAGCATAAAATTAAAACAGCTAAATTTTGCTAGAATTAGACTTGAGTTAGAATTAGACCAAATTTGACAATTTTAGCGTGAAATGGCCAAAGAATTTGCCTGCATCATCTTTTCTTTATGCTCCCCCCCCCCCCCCTCCAAAGCTGGTGCCGCCACTGTCCAGATGAAGACAATTAGACAACGAAAATTCAACCCATGTTAGCGGCACATACCTGGTGTTCTAGCACACCTTCATCAAGTATGAATAATTGTATGTACCGGCTCCTCGCCCCGCCCCTACCCTGGGTAACACACCTGGGGGCATTCTACTTATTTTAGGTAGGGGTGACTGTGAGCAAGGGTCTCAAAACAGGGGGCTTCGGAGCGTATTTTTGATGCAAAAAAGGGTTTAAAAGAACTGATTTTCTCCAAAAAGTATGGTCTTAAAAATTGACTTTTACCCCAAATTTGTTATAGTAAATAAGATGTTTACGAACGCCAATTTTCGAAAGCTTGGGGTTTTAGAACGCAAACAATTGGGGCTTTGGAATACAAATTCTCACGAAAGGGGGATCTTAACAGCGAGCAGAAGAGCCCGGGTTACCCGGGTAACACAAGTTAACATTTTTTCTGGGACTACTAAATGGTTTTCCCCGCATCAAATCCAATACCGTACTATCAGTGGAGATAGATCAACAAGTCAATGATATATTGTCCTTGTTGTACTTTGCACTTTGCAATCTCCGGTCCAAGCTCTGTATTTATTTCATGTTCCCTATCAAAACATACATAGCACAGCATTCAAGATATTACTTGACATGTTAATAGAACATGGGAACCCCCTAGGGTAATTTATTTTCAAAAATTGTAATATACAAAATTGGATTTATTTAATTTAAATCAGATTGTTTTATTGGGGTTTTTTAAATTTCAAGTACTAACATACCCTCTAGAGTCTAGAGTGTTCCGAAAAGACCAGTGGAATGGTGGCCATATAGAAATGTTTTTAAATGTGAACAATTTGCAAGGAAAAATATGGTAACAGTTGTAGGAAAATCTCTGTTGAATTCTGTGCCTTGAAGGTGAATCTATTGGAAATGGATAATATGACATCACAGGGGAATTTAGCTGCATCCAAAAGTTGTAGAAGTAACTAAGAATGAAGTAAACAGTCAATTTAAGAAAGAAATTCACTAATAAAATTACCAAAATTACTCAAAACTATAAATTTGTTTTAAATCCATGATTTTTATTTAGAAAATCAGTTAATTTCAATTGTGATTGAGATTTAAAGGTGTATGTTCCGATTAGGCATGCGAGCGGGACACGGTTCGACCGTGTCACGCACGTATGACCCGTGGCCCGTAAGCAAAACACTGTATACGAAAACACGAACTAGATTTTACAATTTGAACTAACACATTTTCGTAATAAAACACAAGGAAATACAAGGAAACTAATGGATTATTAGCCATTTATTTAGACTATGTGCATGAAAGTTCAAATAAAAAACAATGATTCCGTCCCTTATTACTGCTAATTAATATAATAATATGGAGTTTACCAGGCACTTCGATCGCTCGCGAGTGATACTAAAGCGCCATTGTTACAGCTAGTCTTATTCCCAATCATTTTTATTGCTCCTTTTCGTAACACTCAGCGGCATGAGAACAAGACTAGCATTAATTTAAAAGTGACGTCATGATTATAATTGATAAATTCTCTGAATTGCGCAGAAAGCCGCCATTTTGTACACATTTTAAACCGACAGAAAAAATTCTGCGCAACTACGTGTAAAGCAATGGGATTTTTAACTCTGGACGAAAGTGAAAATGAACTGCCGATATTTAAGGATTTACCATACTTTGTTTTAGTTATTTGAAGATGACACTCAATCTTTAGGTTTGGCTTTGATGGTACGTGATCAGAGATCAAGTAGGGAATCTTTTTGCGTAGCTCTTTTTGCTACATATTTGTGCATTAGTGTTCAAAAGTGTGTCGCATTTCGTGATGCTACATTGGTTAAATCGAACGCTGCGTGGTGGTATGCACTATGCCGGTTATTACGGGGCTTGGGCTCTACTGTGGGTTGGGTTTGGGAATTCACGGAGAGTGAGACTTACGGGATACGGGTACCCGTGACACGCACGTATAGAATGACCCGTGTCACGTAAGAGAAAAAACACGGGATAACTCATACCTAGTTCCGATCACCTTTTTTTTTTTGCTATGATTTTTTTTCACATCATGATATTTTGAATCAGAAGAATCCCCATATTTTTCTCATTATGTCTGTAAAATCTTAGGGGCCAGAAATGTTCCATTTAGAAATTATAGGCTAAAATGTGGTGAATTACTGCCAAAGGTGGCTAACCACCAACCAATTTGTGTACTACTCAATGGGCAAAATCATTGTGACCTTGTACTTCTAAAATTAGAACCATTGGAGTTATGCAATTCAAACTTTGGAATGCGACAATTTTAAGGACGACATTTCATGTAAAATAGAAAACATCAAGTTGAAAATCGGGCCAGCAATCAGAACATCTACCTTTAAGTCAACGTGATTTAAATCAGCCAACCCTGTCGGGAACCACTTATGAATAAAAGTTATATGCATCCTAAGGCTGTACATTTCAATTTAATGACGCTAACTGTTTCAATGGCGAATGACACATACATTTAAAACTTTAACCGCAACGTTTTAAACGCCACACATGCCGTAAATTCTACCTGCCGAATTTGGCACCTGGGCATTTTAAATTGCAAAGGCTGGGATTTTCAGGTAATTTTGTACCCGAGTGCTCAAAATAATTTTTGGGCAAGTACCCACATACTCGAAAGTTGGCCACTAATATATCTACTTCCTCGAATGTTATATTTTTCAATCCTTTCCCTAAACATTTGAGCTCATTTCGCCGATAAACAATTGTACTGTCAATCACATCTTGTGCCAAATAGCCACATGATTATGAATGGACCTACGCCACGGGACATAGCCACCTGACCCCTCGTCCACAGTCAGACACACACATGCGCACTCCCGAGTCGAGTCCCATTCAGCTAACTGCGCATGTTTGAAAACACACAACATTTTCGGGAACCAATTGGAGCGGTAGGTTGACTTGACCATTGACCTCACATACTTTTACGTGAGGTTAACCTTAACCTACTGTGACATTCGTCCATAGGCCTATGAAGGATATAAAGCGTAAATCCCTAAATTTAACCTGGTCCTGGACAGGTAGAAACAGCCCTTTTTATCATTTATTTACTTTGTATGCGTGCGTGGGTCAACACGATAATGTTAAACCACTGAAGGTTTAAACTGTTAAACTAAGAAGCAGCAACTGCAAATGACAATGGCGAGTGATTTGAAATCGTCAAATGCTGTTGTAAGTGATACGCATGTACGGTTGGATGGATGAGCAAACTTATTTCTACCGGAAATTTAGTGAATTTTGTAAACGTTAAATTAAATGTCCATCGGGCGTGTAAACTGTTAAATGTCCAACGAGTTCAACTTTCAGTCACTTCTCATAAGTTCTCAATCTCATTCTCAGATCAGATAAACATGATTATGATATTGATATAGTGAAAGGGAAGACGATGATTTCCACTCGATAGAATGACGCTGGTTTCCAATTTTAAATACGGCTCCTGATTTATTCCGTCAACGGAATAAATTGTATCTAAAATTGGGAACCAGCAATTATGACGTCATTATATCGAGTGGAAATTATCGTCTTCCTAGTGAAAGGCGAGCATGACGCTTTCACTTTTTAAGTTTTTTCAGATCGAGAAATTATTGAACCGAGTGATGATCAGATAATCATTGATAGTAAAGTCATGAAGTGCAGTTTCTGATAAGCCTAAAATGTATTCCCTACTTTCGCCGAGACGACACGTAAACAATAGGCCTTAACACTTTCAATTACAGGTGAACCAATGAGTATTTATAAACAGGTCACCGCATCATTCCTAATCCCGTCCCATGATTGACATTGATCCCATTCCAATATCCATGTTTACGTTATTTACGGTACCGGCCGGCCCGATCCACACCCTGCATTCAAGCAAATTAGGCTAACTTACCCTGTGTCACGGTGATACATAGCTAGCACTCAGTGTTTACGATACAACCTATCACAAGATACCTATGGAGACCGAAACGGTTGAGAGATAATGACGATATTTGAAGTCTTTATCGTTCCAACAGGTATGCAATTTGATCGACAAGTACGTAAGGGAGTTTGGGCTTTCGGTATCCAGACATACGGCGTACATAACAACGACTCTGATTGGTTGTATATAATCATGTGATATAAATTGCCTATTTTCATTGGTCAATGATTTGTCTGCCATTTTACATCCGGGATTGATGAAAATAAAGTGTTTGAGGGCGTCAACAGGAGGAATTGTTCAACCCAGGGGGGGTTATATATACTTAAACTTTTTGATTTAGGCTAGCACAATGACAATAAGGCCATTTTAAATATATTGAGTGCTTGGAGCGCAGATGTCTTTAAAGGGACACAATGTCATGTTGATTTTTTTTAAATTTTAATTAATTTACTTCAGAATTCAAGATGAATTAAAAATTGCCATTATTATTGTTGTTTCTGTTTACCATTAAAATAATTTAGGTGACAAATGCTCATATTTCTTTTTAAAAATGGGCATTTGAGAAATTTGGTCGATATCTATTGGAACCCATTTAGGCTACAATTGCAATAAATTGAATACCTGTATATACAGTGAACGCAGGACCCCTCTGGGGACGAGATATGTGGAGTTTAAAATCAGATTTTGTTAAATTTTTAAGATAAACTGACATTTAAAGGTGTATGTTCCAATCACTTTTTTGGGGCTATGATTTTTTTTCACATCAAGATATTTTGATATCAGAAGTATCCCCATATTTTTCTCATTTATGTCTGTAAAATCTTAGGGGCCAGAAATGTTCCAGTTAGAAATTATAGGCTAAAATGTGGTGAATTACTGCCAAAGGTGGTTAACCACCAACCAGTTTGTGTAGGAATGGGAAAATGTTTTGTGACCTTGTGCTTCTAAAAATAGAACCATTATTATGCAACTCAAACTTTAGAATGCAACAATTTCAAGGATGACCTTTCATGTAAAATAGAAAACGTCAAGTTGAAAATCGGGTCAGCAATCGGAACATCTACCTTTAATTTAAACACAAGATTAGTTTTAAGCTAAAACCGTGTTTAGTACTTGAATACAGCCCATAATGGTTTTTATTGTAACTAGCGGCTTACCCTCGCTACACTCGGGTCCCGCTAGATGGTTATGCCACATTACCTACCTCTGAAACCACATAAACCCCCTTACAACATACCCCCTGACACACCCTCAAACCAGGTTGATTAATAATCATAACATGATAAACCATTTACCGTGGTTACTTTATTAACCCCTACCTCTCAAACAGTATTACTTCATTAACCCTCGGTACCCCTGAAACCACATAAACCCCCTACAACGCCCCCCACCTCCAACCAGGTTGATTATAATCATCACCCTCCTAAACCATTTCCTGTGCTGTGGCTACTTCATTAACCCTCAGTCCCTTTGATTGTTTGGCAATTGGCATGCCAACTTAAAGTAAAGAAACAAAACACTACTTGTACCACATCACTATAATCCTAAGCCAATCCTAAACCATTTCCCTTGGTTTTACCCCACCCAACATGACGCCACATTACATAACAGGCCTATAACCATTTCCGGTCGTGGCTTATTCGCCATGTGTAGGAGTGCGTATAGTGTCGCGCAAACATGCACGTGATGCGTTACCACAGTACGATTAGGCTGTAGTACCGGCAACGCACAATGTCGAGCAATTCTAGGGGCATTTGTGAGCCAAATTCGAGAGCTATTTTTGCTTAACCAATTTCACTGCAATATATTTTATTACACTTCCAGTTATTTCCTCTATCTTTCATGCAAGTTTGGCGACAATTTGATCTCAACTAACGGAGAACTAAGGATAACAAACAAACAGACACACACCGTTTCCAGATTTATAGTAAGATACCACAAGGTGGACCTTGACTGAATAAACAAATTGGGGCATTGATAATGTTAGAGACATTTTTGTATATACTTTCAATTATTTTTGTCTCTTTTCTGTTTTGGTTAATTTGAAATGCAAATTCAATGCCTTACGCCTGACCCCAAGGAAAGCAAAATAGAAAGAAAATCAAAAAAACTATCTATCAATGTATTTACAATTAAACAACAACAACAAATGGGGAATTTTGATGCATTTTAAGCAATTTTTAAAATATTTCACACATTTCCCACAAAAAATTAAACATATTTACAATTTTTTTCTCTCTAAAATAGCGAAGTAAGGAGGATGACAATCCTTGTATTTGGGACTTATGTTGTGTTAACACTTTCCACGCGGCAGGCAGCTGCAGACGACATTACAAAATTTCACAAAATGTTTAAAAATGTCAACATTATTGAGTTTCATTACCATTTTTGGAATCAGCATGAGAAATGCATTGAAATAAGTACAAACATGCCTAGTATTGGATCAGGAATCATTGAGATAGACTTTGAAAATTGTGAAAGGTTTCTGAAAAATCTGTTTTGTGTATGGTAGAAATAATAGCCACGTGGAAAGTATTAACACTTTCCACCTAGCAGGCGTCTGCAGACGACATTACAAAATTTCACAAAATGTTTAAAAAATGTCATAATTGTTTAATTTCATAACCATATTTGGAATGTGAAATGCATTAAAATAAGTACAAACATGCCAAGTATTGATTCAGTTATCCATTGGATAGACCTTGAAAATTTGGAAAGATCCTGAAAAATCTGTGCAGACAACATTCCAAAATGTCACAAAATATTTCAAAAATGTTTAAATTATTGAATATCATTACCATTATTTGGAATCACCATGTGAAATGCATTGAAATAAGTACAAACATGCCAAGTATTGATTCAGTAATCCTTTGGATAGATATTGAAAGTTTGGAGAGGTTTCTGAAAAAAAAACTGCTTAGCTGTTAAGGCAAATAAAAAACCTTATCTACGAGTGGATGGAGCTCTGGCCAAGCATTTCGTTTACATCTTTTCTTGTTCATAAATTCAATAAATTCTCAAAAAAAGTCAAAATTGTATCTAAATTCTTTTACACGTTTTGAAAATTAGAAAAGAAATATCAAATGAAAATAGAAAATATGGGTTTACACGTGCCTGTAGAACAGGAAATGCATCGCAGTAGACTTAGTCTTTTGCAATTGACATTTATTGGACTATACATAACAAGCTGTAAATAAAAATAGTACAAGATGTATTATAATTTCTTTATTTTCTTATGTACATACTATACATTATTAAACATGTTACCAACAGGGTAATATTCCACTCCAGGGGTGTAACTAGAGGGTGGGCAGGGGGAATCCCCCACCCCACCTCCTCTGCCATGAGGGGGTGGGCAGGGGGAATCCCCCACTCCATCTCCTCTGCCACGAGGCTTGCCTCCCACCCCACCCCACTGTTTATAAGCAGATTATGAGAGTGAGAAATGTTTTTGTTTTTTTACATTAGTCAATAGAGACCTTCCGTGTTTGGGATTAGCGGCCATCTTGGAGGTTAAATTCTTGGCTAGAATGCACATTATGTTTTCATTTACTGTATGTAAAATTGGAAATTTGTGTGCATGTTATTTTTCGCACTTGACACATTTTGAACAATTTCGCTTGTTTTTATTTTTGTGTGGTTTTGAGCTTCCTTACATAGACCTACATACAAAATGAATATATTTGCGTGTTTTTATTTTCGTGCCGGCTGAATTTATCGCCCAAAAAAATGTCACACAAAAATTTCCACTTATACAGTAATCTTAACATTACAAGTAAATGTTGTACTATATTGTTGAGGTCATTCACCAGATTGAATTGAATGAGGATGCTTGTGCGTCCCAACCGTGTTGCAAACTCTTTTGTGTAGACAGCTAATCCAAAACACGAAAAGTCTCTATGGACACGGCACATAATCTCCTGGCCACAGTCCAACAATGCGGGCGCTGCTTCGATCAGCTGCGCGCGCACTCTTGAAAACTCACAAAATACCGCTAGCCAATCAGAGCCGTGAGGTCGAGCTTACGTAGTGCGCACCGCGGATGACCGTTGCACCGTTTTGGGGATGAGGTTGATTACGCGAGTTCAACCTCATGTGACGTGCGTCCATTGTGAGGAGCTGTGCAGGGTAAAGGTGCATTCATACTCCCGTCGTTGGCCATGGTCAACGTCGGTGGATATAGGTGCGCGAGTTGAAGCATTGTAAACTTTTATCTGCCAATGTCGGTCGCATGCAACGACAGGAGTATGAACGCGCCATAAAATATATGACAAAATATAGACAAAATATAGAGGGCTTTTAAGTACTTAGTGTACAATACAAGATTTGGCTGATAGAGGGCAGCATATCACAGATGACTTGCTTCACTCTATTGCACTTAAATCCATTGTATTATAGTAACATTTGTTTTGCTCTTGAAATTGTTTTCAATATACAAATGTAACAAACGAAAGTATAAAGAAAACATGTGAGCGACTGACTTTTGATTGAAATTTAGAAAGTCAACCTTCAAATTCTCGGCGAATACTACTACTTATAGACGTTATTCTTAATTGGCGCATGTATGTCAAAAGTTGGGAGTGCAATCCAACTGAGCATGCTCAGAGCAATAAGGGCTCCGATAAACATTACAATTTCTTTCTTTGACTGCAATGTAATGAACTGTGAACTTCTACATTTTCCTAGATAGTGTTGGTTACCAGCAAACATTTCATTTCAAACTAGTGGAAATAAACATTTTATACGTTCAAGTTTTACGATTGGAGTAAGGTCAAATATTGAATAGCTCAGAAGTTTGAAGAATTTTGTATGATTAGTGCAAAGTTCACCCTATTGAAAAACTACAGCACTTTCATCTTGGCTAAATCGCTAGCCTCGTTTTCAGTTCACTTAAACCTTCTTCGACGTAAATGCGCCAATTAAGAATAAAGTCTATAGTTGAATGAGATCCAAATTGGCGAAAAAGAGGCGGATCTTATCTCTCCCCGTGCAAAAGTAATCCAAGTGTACACGCGTGACTTTGGCCATACGCACGCGACTTTGGCCACATGTACGGCTCGCATGCATATTTGACGCACAAGATGCCCTGTTGCACCATGCAAGCCTTTTGTGTGCCTACACCCTTCTGTATTAATTCGCTGCTATAAGAAAGCTCACCAATTTGGAGCAGATCAAACTATAGTATCATAGATTTAAGTTAATGATATGTAATTGGGTGGGATTATTAAAAACTAAAAAACACCTTTAAAACTTTAAAAAGAAGAAGATCACAAATATTTTGGAAATATGGGGTTGATATTAATTTGTATACAGGGTCAGAAGTTTGTCAAAGATTGCGAGTATCCATTTGTATTCTTGTTAAGGATTTTGGCGAGAATCTATGATTCTCCTTCATTCAAATAGTGTGTTAGACAGATTATCTATGAGAATCAACTAGGATCCCGCAACTTTACCAGAGAGTATCTTTGCCAGAATGGATTCTCCTTGAATTTCTGCCCCTGTGTATGATAAAAATGTCCCCCAATTTCTAATAAAAATAGGTTGGTCTGGCCCATCGACAGGGTTTTGTTTTATCTTTGCCTTTTCCTGATTTTCATTGCTCACATTTACCCTATACTTGAGCATTGTATTATCTCCTAGTCCAATCTTATTCTTTTCATTAATACAAAGTCTGCATGCTCATACAATGTATATAAATGTTTGATTTAAATTCATTTTTATCACAGATTTCAGTATGCTTCCTGCAGGGCCTGTACGTGCATGAACCATAAACCATGCAAGGTCACAGAATCAACTCCCATATTCCGGTATTACCTTCATGTAAGGAAGGCAGAGTTAGTCTAGGGTAAAGACTTCATTGAGGGATTATACTGAATAAAGCTTATAATTCCAGAATGAAGTTTTCACACTAGACTAGTTTTGTGATTCCCATACATGGAGGTAGAACCCATATTCCACACCGGTACATAGTTTTGAATCCTTACCGGTCCGAGTCATATTTTCGCCTTATTTTGGAAGCCTGTGCCCTTTACCTAATAACAGTAAGTCAGAAAAGGTTTAGGGAACTTTTTACTGGTGTGAAATCACAACAATTGCATTTAGGTAGTTACCTGTGGGTAAGCTATATCACTAATTAGCCTAGCCGTAAAAGTCTTCCAACTTAGAAACCTTGTCCCCATTTTGAGTAAAATGAATTAAAAGCAAAGGTCTTGAATCAAATCTGACAATACAAGGATTCGAACCCAGGACTTTATCGGTCCAAAGCGAATGTCATAACCACTAGACTAGGTAAGAAGCAATTTTAATCCTACAAAAGGGGTAGGGTAGCCAGCCCATAGTCTATGTGTATTATGGAATAAATCTGTATAATTTATACAATAGAAGTCTTTGCACAAGACTAATTTGTGATAGCTTACTCATAGATAGAATCGTATTTAGACTAACCACAAAAGTCCAACACTAAAGTCACTATCATAATGCTATGGACGAAATTCAAGGTATTTCACACGAGCATGTTTTGTTGCTGTCCGCAGAGCTGCGTCTAGATGCATGAAATGCACGAACAACTATGCATACATGCGTGTGACGTTTCCACGATTGACCAATCTAGACCCACTGTCATTTTCGAAAGTGTCCGGTACACACTTCCAGGTTTACACACATACGAATATATGCATGCACGCACGCATTGTTGGAATTATGTCCATAACATCATGACGCTGACTATAGGTGGGGTATAGTATCTATTATCGATCTTGTTCGGTTAATGAAACATTTCAGCTCCTCTTATCTTGATGTGGAAAGAACCTTTTTTGCAGGGTATGTCAACAAAACATAACAGCTAAGCTAATCAAAAGGTGTCAAGAACCATTTTCACAGATTGTTAAATCATAGATTATCTGTGGTTAACCCCCCTGGGGGCTACTTGTCTATCTTACAGTGGTTCTGATTGGTTTATTACCAGATGTACTCATATGAATAGCCAATTCAAATGCAGCTTGTAAAATGTTTCACCACCATATTTATCAGGGATACAATTATTCTAACAATGTCTCTCATTGGTGCAATAAATGATGTATCCATCTTTTTAACCAATCGGCCGGTAGTTCTCAGGGGGTTAACACTTTTGTATTACAGACCAAATACCCTGAGGCCACAAAGTGTCGGTTTTTCAGGCTGTTAGCATACTGTCATTGTTGACTGTAAAGCAAGGTCATGTGTGGAATTTGCATCACAACAGCACTTTAGGGCATTACTACTGGCCTGCCTAATCTGGGAATTGGAGAATTTATGACCGGCCAATAGTTAAATTGCCTGTATAGAAGTGATTAGACAGTGGAACCAGTGTTCAAAATAACTATGTAATGATATCAGATGTGATTAGACAGTGGAACATAATGTATAGCTCAGCTCATCAGGTTGTTGGAAAGAACTATTTGGCAGGTTTTATCTTGTAAATATATGTAGGTCGTGTATCAATCCTCCAAAATGAGACCAACACAAAAATGTCTGCTGATACAGCGTGTCATAACTATCCAGTCAAAAGCTGTTGTATATCTGCGTCGTCCGTACAGTCTGCTGGAGATGTGCCTTCGTTGTCTGCTATCGTTGGGTTGGCCCCGTGCTGGAGTAAAAATTGCACCACTGTTAGATGTTCACACGTCGCTGCTGCAAAGGGGATGAAAGATTGAAAATATAATAGTATATATAGTTTCTTCACTGCAAACCATTTTCAGTATTTGGCTGGTAACTATAACATGTACCAAGTTATCCACAGTGCTCCAAATAGCTTCCAAAAACACAAATATGAAATTTTAAGACACCCATAGTGTTGGTTTACTGTAAAAAGACCCATATACAGTGGCATTAGAGTTAGGCATGCCATAACAATGATGAGTTCACTAGAAAACCGCTTAATTTTGTGAGGTATTGAATTTTGTGTAATTCGCAAGGATCATAAATTTGCGAAATTGAATCCCCGCAAAATAAACCATGGTAAATGCTTAAAATTGGAGTCAAATTTTGGAATCGCGATATTAAATCCTCGCGAAAATGGTGGCTTTCGGTAATTCGCGAAGTAAAGAACCCGCAAATTTTAAGCGTATTACAGTACTGCTGACATTACAACTCCTAATTGAGCTGACATGAAGCATAGGCTACAGACTCTTTCGTAAAGAGTAGGGGATAATCCCGGTCTGTATCTGCTCACACACCTAACAGACCCCAATGGAAATAAGCTTCAATCAAGGCTTTTTTGGGCTATCCAGGGCCCGTGGGGGGGGGGGGGACTCAACTTTTTTTTGGGTAGGGGTGTGCCGCACAGGGTCTCAAAAAGGTGGGCTTCAGAACTGAACTGAGTGGATTTTATGATGAAAAATAGGGTCTTAGGAACTGATATTTTCAAAAAAGTAGGTCTTGAGAACTGGCTTATAGTTCAATTTTGATTAGCAAGAACACAAATTTTTGATTTTCTTTGGTATTAGAATGCAAAATGTTTGAATAATTGGGGCTTTGGAACGCGAAATTTCGTGATTTTTGAATTTTCAATAAAATTGGGGTCTTAAGAACTGATGCAGGCTCAAAAGGGGGGTCCTGAGAGCTAGCAGCAGAGGGTAAAAAGGGGGTCTTCAGCGCGGCACATACCTATACCCTTTTCCAATGTCAGTGCCCCCTGGGATACAGGGTCGTAAGGCCCAAATAAATTTTAGAAAAATACAAAAAGACCACTTGTTCCGGATCACACTCACAGCAGCCTATAATACTACATAATATAAAATAGATAGGGACTTTTCGTGAAATATCGTGTTCTCTGCCCTGCACATGAGCAATGGATACACACGCATACGGAATTAGCTGTGTAATATGTTGTGTTTATTCCTTTCGAGGCTACAAACACTACATAGCCCTTTTCTTTTGTTCAGATCCCGACGAGGTCAAATATGAACGCTGCAGGACAAAAAACAGCCATTATAATGATATAGGTTGGTTGAGGAATTGAACCCAGGATTCCTACGTGGGAGCCCTAGCGCATGACCACTTTGCCTACACTAGATTAACCGTTTTGGCAAAGTCGTTGATAAAGATATATTTAGTATGAAGTTATTGAAGCATCACATTTCTTACGTGTTGCTGATCCCCATACATCTTTCAAAATCAAAACAATGGAGCGATTAGCATTTTAAACAATGCGAATTGTTTATTAGGACACCAGCCTCTTGTGGGTGCTGTTCAATCTCTAATCGCTCCAGTATTATACGCGCTAGGGCTGTGAGAGTTGAGAGCAAAATGTAGTAGTTGAACAGTGGTTCCATGTTTAAAATGGTTACAGGCCAAAATCCTACGTGATGCGGGAAGATCCTCGAGGTTGTGGTAGTTCCGGATCATGCAGTGCAGACTTAGACTGGATCCTCATGTCTTCCCTATTTTACACACGGCCCCTGCGAGGGTGCGCAAATGTGAAGACTGGAAAAAATACAGTTCCAAAAGTGTGCGTTGATAAACTCGTGAATAAACAATAAACATGAGCTTTTCACGCACCAGTCACGCCACAGTGCGCCGGTAGTTTCACGCAGCGTTGTACACCGCGTGACACGATAGGGCACGCGATTTGCCTCCCGCAGGACGCAGGGTGATGATCGTTCGATGCACTTCCTTTGAATTGGACCAACCAGGTGGTATTTCTGTTGTTGCTGTGACAAAAGCGCACATTTTTTCAGCGAACAATTGTCCCAGTCCCTCTTTTTGGTCCGCCATTTTTAAAGATAGCGGCCATATAGAGGGACGCGGGACCCAGTCTAAGTGCAGACTTACCATAATGTAATGCTGTCTGCCCGTCTGAATCCGTTCTATTCACATCAGCTTCATGGTCTACTAATAGTTGTAAGACATCGATATAGAGGGACGTGGGGACCCAGTCTAAGTGCAGACTTACCATAATGTAATGCTGTCTGCCCATCTGAATCTGTTCTATTTACATCAGCTTCGTGGTCTACTAATAGTTGTAAGACATCGATATAGAGGGACGCGGGGACCCAGTCTAAGTGCAGACTTACCATAATGTAATGCTGTCTGCCCGTCTGAATCTGTTATATTCACATCAGCTTCATGGTCTACTAATAGTTGTAAGACATCGATATAGAGGGAAGCGGGGACCCAGTCTAAGTGTAGACTTACCATAATGTAATGCTGTCTGCCCGTCTGAATCTGTTCTATTTACATCAGCTTCATGGTCTACTAATAGTTGTAAGACATCGATATAGAGGGACTCGGGGACCCAGTCTAAGTGTAGACTTACCATAATGTAATGCTGTCTGCCCGTCTGAATCCGTTCTATTTACATCAGCTTTGTGGTCTACTAATAGTTGTAAGACATCGATATAGAGGGACGCGGGGACCCAGTCTAAGTGCAGACTTACCATAATGTAATGCTGTCTGCCCGTCTGAATCCGTTCTATTCACATCAGCTTCGTGGTCTGCTAATAGTTGTAAGACATCGATATGGCCTCTGTCACATGCCCAATGCAATAAACACATGCCCTAATAACAAATAATTAACATATTTTTAGTAAGATGGTCCCACTAAAGAAACGTGGTGTTTGAACACCCAAAACAGCCCTTTTAATAGCTATGCCCCTTGTGTAATGATATATGTGTACAGTTAATTGGAATGGAATAGCCTTAACCCTGACAGCCATGAATGCCACAAAGTACTACTCGACTATAGTTTGATCAGTTCCAAATTGGCGAAGCCTCATTACAGCAGCTAATGAATACAGAAGGACGGTGCACATGAAGGCCAAGAGTGCACTGTGCATCATATGCGTGCGACCCAAACCATGTGCCTGTTGCCATTATCGCGCGTGACGAACGCTTACTTTTGCTCACGGAGAGATAAATAACGAAATATTTCTCGCCAATACAGTTTGATCAGTTCCAAATTGGCGAAGCCTCCTTACAGCAGCAAACGAATACAGAAGGATGCGAGCGTGCATGAAGGCAGCAAGCGCATTGTGCATCATATGTGTGACCCGTGTGTGTGGCCAAAACCACATGCGTGTGGGTATAATCGTGTGCGTACGCTTAGATTACTTTTGCGCGCGGAGAGATAAAAACCAAATATTTCTCGCCTATTTGGAGCTGTTCAAACTATAGTAGCACACCGTACCCCTCGCGCACCCGGACAGCCTATCATATTTGGAGGGAAATCTTATGATTTTCCAAGCTGACTCCTTGGCTCATAGAGATAGGGGCTGGACTGCCACACAGGCAACTTCCCAGCGCCTGCAAAGCCAGTTTGTCCCCTAAAATTTGACCCGCTTTTCTCACTCCTTGGCTTAATAGACCCTATTCATGCGGCAGCCATTTGCTAAAATTTGCCACCCAAGCCTCGTTCCCGTTATGTTTACCTGCGCATGCGTGTCTTCTATCGCATTGCGCGAGGATCAGTACGCCACACGCGCTGGTACCACGCTTCCCTCGCGGTTCTTTCTAGTGCGCTAAGGCGCAGATAGATCAAACGGGAACGAGGCTTGGGTGGCAAATTTTGGAAAATGGCTGCCGCGTGAATAGAGTCTATTAGATAGGGGCCAGACTGACACACAGGCGATCCGGGTTCGATTCCTAGCGCCTGTAAAGTCGGCTGGACCCCTACATTTTGACCCGCTTTTTCCCCCAAAACCACTCCCCTGGAGGCTATCATTATCTGTAGGAAAATTGCAAGATTTTCCAAGCTTACTCATTGGCTCAATTAGATAGGGGCTGGACTGACACACAGGAAACCGGGGATTGATTCCCAGCGCCTGTAAAGCCGGTTTTGTCCCCACAAATTTGACCCGTTTCCCCCCTCCCCCTGATGTTTTATTCCCAAAGCCACTAACCTGGGGAGAAGGGAGGGGTGGGGTTAGGGTTATGGGAGGGTTGTACCTACCTCTTCATCTTCTTTGTTAATATCTATGCTGTCATTGGCTAATAATCTACTGAGCTGTTCCACATTGCCCTCTTTGCACCAATCAAAAACTGTCTTCTCGTTGTCGCTGTCAAAATGTTACAGATTAAATAGACATATGCAAAGTAAGTAAGTATCTTCAAGAAGAATATGAACAATATGGAAAGTAACAGTCATCATCAACTTTATCTACTGTTCAAAATCTTGTGGTCAAATCGATCAAATAATGGATAGAGCTTTCAGTACACCACTTCAAGAAAATAAAACAAGAGTTCTAACATTTTGAGTGAATCGGAAGTCCTCGGTTACCAAACAGTACAAAAAGGCCATCATAGAACAAATATTGGCAATAAAACCACAACATACAGCCGGACAATTGACAGAGAGAGTCAGACAACACCCCCAGATGGATGAAATACAATTATTGGATAAGAAAAAAGGAGAATTCATTCAACATTAGAAAGTGGCCTATATAAGATCTAGGATAAACTCATATCGTCCATGCCCTCTAAGCAGTAGACAGAGTGGCCAGCAGGGTTGTAGCTAGGCCAGATTGAGTGCCGGTTAATTTTACTGACGGCGAGCGGAGTGAGTGTAGCAAACGAAGCGCCGTGGAACATGGCGTGGGGAAGAGATGCCCGCTTAAGGTTGGTTTTTGGGGGGTTTTTCTAGAGGTTTTGAATGCATTTTGAGGGAGTTTAATGATTGTATCCACGTAAATATGTGTGTGTGTTTTTTGTTTTTTTAAATAAAAAATGTTTAGTGTCGGTCAGCCAGCGTGAGTGCCAGCTACACCGACCGGCATATCTACAACCATGGTGGGCCATGGTTGCCAGTCTGTTGTAGCTCAAGTTTGATGGTGAAACAGAGCCAAAAGGGAGCACTTTCATCCACTTTAATCCCCTGAGCACTACCTGCTTTCATACAGTGCCTCTGATTGGCTCATTACAGGAAATAATGTGGTATACCCTAGTGACTAACCAATCAAAACAGTAATTTTAAATATCTTTATCAACCATACCACCATTCTTACAGTATATCTGATTGGCTAAATGTATGGCATAACACTCTTTGTAACCTTAAATGTCAGTATATAGGCAGGTAGTACTGAATTTGTACACATCAAATCTCTCTACAATCTAACATTTAAAAACTTGTTTATGCTTATTTTTGTTGCTTGGTTGTTGACTTTGTGTGGTTTGAGTGTTGCTTTTATTTCAAGAGCGGGATCAGCGTCCAGCATTGCATAATTGTACATATCGAATCGATTTCTTCCAGGACCAACTGTATGCTGGTTCCCTGCATCAATGGGCTCCACACAACTTATCCATAGATGAAGGTACATGCAAATTATGCCACTACGGTGATTTGCTGGCATAAAAGTCATGCATATTCATGAATGACGAAAAATAGATCCACAAATAAATTAGATCAAGCCAGCTTCATGCTTAGAATGATAACAAATTTGCTGATTGGCACAAACTACATGTGTATCTGCGCTCACCACAGCGCCGGGCTTCACACACATGTCATAGCGCGTCCTACATCGCGCCGTAGCTATGACAGCGCGAAAATGCATTCAACGTACGATGCGGTATCTCAGCTGCAGAGTGTTGATTGTTATTTACCTTATGCCATAACAGAGCAACAATATGTAATGTAGTGAAGCGGCTGTTTTACGGCCGGCAAATGCGAACCCTGTACCTGCACCTATGGATGAGTTGGCCCAGGGATCCAGGGTGCAGGTAACCAGCTTCGACGAACTGGTCTATTGCCATATGGTCTAAAGCCATATGGTCTAAACCCATTTGGTCTAATGCCAAAAGGTCTAATCCAAATTGGTCTAAACCAATATAGTCTAATTCCAATTTGTCTAATACCCAATATGTCTAAGTAATACCCAATTAGTCTTATACCCATTTGGTCTAATATCCAATTGGTCTAATACCCATTTGGTCTAATAGCCAGTTGGTCTAATACCCATTTGGCCTTATATCCAATTGGTCTAATATAATGTTAAAAACAAGATGTTACCCCTGAATTTCTCTTTTTCTTTTTGCTATTTTATGAGTTGCTTTCATTGTACAGTTAGTTCAATTTACGCGGGGTACGGGTGCATTCGTTTAGTCCACCAAGGTCTTGTCGGCTTACTTATATCAATGCCCTATCCTACCTGATATGTTCGTCTTCCTCATGACACATTGTACTGACACCGAAGCCCATCCCCACTGTCGTCTTGGTGCTCTGGCTGATCCAATCCGGATCCAATTCGCATACGGCCGCTACGTATTCTGACATGGCGTCTTCTATGGTCATGGCGCCTAGCTCTTTCCATGCATCCCTGACAGGGGTATGGGAAATAAAATAAGTTTGTTTGTTTGTTTGGGTGTTTGTTTATTTGTTTGTTTGTTTCCAAGGTCGGTTCATGCATACAAATTGATCCTGATGGACAGGCCTCAAAATAAGAAATGAAGAGGGCATGCAATTTCAGGCCATTTGAAAGGGGCACCAACTTTTTCCAAGGCAATTATGTACTTTTGAATGGAGTGAAAACAGCCAGAAATTGAGGGCATCAAAGCAACTAGGTGGGGCTTCGATTAATTTGAGCCCTGCTGATGGGACCGGACTCAAGCAAAATGCCCTGGCCGAGCTACAATAAGCCTATGATTATATGCATTTATGAAGAAAAAAAGCTAAAAAGGACCACTTCTCTCGGGGTGAATACAATGGCTGATCATCGATCAAATCTAAGCACATATCTTTAAATGGCTGAATTAGTCTCTGCATAGTGGCCATCGATTGAAATATGATCAATCGACGAGTCAGTGTGAAAAGGCTTCATGCAAATTTACCTACCATTTCTGCTTGCCCTGGAGGTCAAATAGGCCAGGTCGCAATGTGCTGCATTTCCCTACAGTGGCCTGTATTAGAGACAGAAAATACATAACATTAACATATATGTGAGGCACAAATGTGGGACTTGGTCCTCATAAGTCAAATTCATAAAAAGTCTTATTTATGATCTTATATATATATTTTGTATCCAACCAAAGATTCAAATTCATGAAATAAAGAGTTAAACTACATTTTGAGGTATTTATTTTTCATTTGCTCCATTGATTTGTTAACAGAACCAAACTTAAATGGCCGTATTCTCGTACTAAAAAAATGTGTCTAACTAAACGCGTGCCTAACTAAAACGCGAGTTTACCTTTTAAACAACGTGTTTAACTAAACACGGTTTTAAACTCTGCGCATCTCGTCCCCAGGCTGGTTGTGCGTTACTGTATACAGGTATTTATTTTTGTTGTGGCCCTAATGGGTTACAATAGATATCGACTGAATACCTCGAACGCACGTGTATTTTTAATAATTACATAATTTGCTTGGCAGCCTACACCGGGCACGGTTGAGTAATCATTCAAGGCATACAGTTCGTGTATTTGTTTAGTTAAACGCGCCTTAAACTACCCCCATACCCATGTTTAAAGTTAGACACTTTTCAGTGAGTTAGACGCGTGTTTAAGTAAAACAAATGTACGAGAATCGCGTTTAGTTAAACGCTGTGTCTAAAGTCAAAGTTAGATGCGTGTTTAGCTTAAAACCGTGTTTAACTACGTACGAGAATACGGGCCTAAATGTCTATAATTTGACAATTTGTATATGATTGTTTCAGATAAATTGATTTTAAATAATCCTGTAACTTTGGTTATATGTGATATAACAAGCTGGCCTACCACGAATGCACCTGTTCGCTTGATGACAGACTGTTCAGAGTTAACATGGAAAATGTTTAACATTGTCAAATTCCAAAGAGTACGGGATGTGGCTAAAAACCCACAGTGGTAGTTCTCCTTTAACTTTTACATTATTATCGTGATTTTAAATAACTCAATATTCATATTTCCCTCATTGAGCCTCATTTACTCGTGTTGGGTCACATTTATTTAAACACCGAATCCAGGTAAGGTATAACAAACATTGGGCGATGTCTACTTTTTAATCCCCTGAGTTGAATAAGCTCAAGCTTGTCCACACCTTTATTACAGGACCCAATTTTTAGTCTGTGTACAAAAGTGATATCAAAAGTTGAAAAAGTCTATATGGATTTTCCGCCGTGTTCGGCCTGTGCATGTACTTATTTGAAGACAAGTATCATTTCCATGAATGTTTGTCGGATTGCCCATCTACCCGGCCTATTCGCTACTTGCACGGTAAGGCAACAAAAAAATTTGTTTGCTTGTCCATAGATGGGTCAAAAAAAGTTGGGTCGGTCGGTCGGAAAATCTTTTTTTTATTTTTTTTTTAAACATTGGTTGTTCTGGCCCTCTCCTACAAACACAAAAACTACCATGCACCATTTTGAGCCTTATCAACGGCAGGCTTATGGCAATGGTTAATTTTAGCATGGTTTAGCCCACATTTGATTTGAAATAAAACCAACATATTTATATCCCATGACCCACAGCATAGCGTTAGAAACTTTTATCTTTAGATCCTAATTACTACGGTGTTAAGTTTTATTCTGTTCAAAAGTATAACTTTTATCATGTACCATTTCTGAATTATTTGGTCCTTAACATGGAGGTGACATTAAAAGGGTATTGGGTCACATGAGGAGTAACGTAGGGTTCAATATAGGTCATTCAAATGAATGTTTAAAAAAAATTTAAAAATGTTTTAAAAAAAATGTTAAAAAAAAAAAGTAAAATGTTTTTGTTTTTTACAAAAATTCAAAAAAATACGTTTTTTTCTGACCAGTCGGGACTGCCTCACACGGTCGGTCGGACGAGGACAAGCAAACAACTTTTTTTTTTGGGCCTAAGATTGCGACACATTGAAAGCAAGACACATTAAAAGCAAGACTCTCCCCTCACGCACTATCACGCCACACTGCGTCGGTGGTTTCACGCAGGTTTGTCATTTTGCATTGCGTGACTTGGTTGGGTGCGCTGATAAGAGGGGGAGAGCCTCGCTTTTGTTTTAAAATGGCAATTGCGTGCAAGTAGCGTATACTTTGTGTCACCTCAAGTTGGGAGGTGACATCTTTTGTGTGTTCTAGTGAAGGCATCATGATATTGCACACGTAACTCCAGTTAGAGGGGCGTTTGCATCTGCTCGATCAAAGAAGAAGGTCAGCTTGTAGTGCATTAAGTGCTGCGCCTATCACTAGATTACACGCTGATGTCATCTCCGAGCTTGAGCTGACACAGAGTATAAGACTTTCCACACGGCAGGCGTCTGCAGACGACGTCCAAAATTTCACAAAATGTTTCAAAAATGTCACAATTATTGAATTCAATCACCATATTTGGAACCACCATGAAAAATGCAATGAAATAAGTACAAACATGCCTAGTATTGGTTCAGTAATCTTTGAGATAGATCTTGAAAGTTGGGAAAGTTTTCTGAAAAATCTGTTTTGTATATGTGAGTGACCTGGCAACGACAAAAAGTCGCTGGGCTGATTTTGAGTTATGGCCTGAAATAGTTGATTTGATAAGAGGAGGTCGAAAATGAGATATTTTCATTTTCGGAAAGGTAAGCTATTTATGTATCACATTCCGAAGTATTTTAAGAATATATTTGGGTCAAAATATGTTTTTTAAGTAATTTTTGAGAGGGCATTTTATTCTTACACCTCAAGAAATGAATGCAAAGAGAGGAAAAATGTCTCGAAATGTCTCCAAATTACCTTGTTTACATCGTCATTTCCATGGGTTTAAAATATTATCCTACCATCGCGACGATTCTCGTGTTCCTATTGGATAAGCGCTGACTAGATATATTCCGTATCCGACCCCCGTATCCCGTATCCGGTCAGTAAGGAACTGCGCATGCGTTAGGGTTGCTACGCCGACGTGACGATCAACAATATGGCGTTTCTGAACGTCGAACTTGCTCGGGTTTTAGGTGACTACTACATTGGCATTTGTTCTTGTTTTGTTTTAATTTTAATAGTGGTTTAGACTTTAGTAGGATAAAATCGTTATTAGGTGAGGTTGGGTCGGATACGGATTATATCTAGCCTCGGAGTCTGTATCAGGACTCGGGCTGCGCCCTCGTCCCTATACAGAATCCTCGGCTAGATATAATCCGTATCCGACCGAACCTCACCTAATAACTAATAGTATCCCCTATGGCAAATTTGATATGGCGTTAAAGGTCAGGGCTTTCGGGAGCTATTAATAGTAGTTTAAACCCTGTAAATTCCCAAATAAAAACAATGACAGGTCGTTTAATAAGAGGTCTTTAGCATAAACAATCTTTCGATTAAGTGTTGACAGAATATTTTGGAGAGCCAAGTGACGATAAGGCAAGCAGCTTCACTGACTTTGAAGGCCTTTTTCAAATTCAATAATTCAGCGGTGACTAACTTCAATTTATCATAATTTCACTTTGGACGGGCCTATTATAACAACTTTGGTGTCATTTTAAACCTGAGGACATCTACTTTCTGAAAATGTGAAAAATAATCATTTTTTTATATTTGCTACTTAACCCTTATTTTGTGGTGCCAGATCACATATTCTGGTAAAACTAATAGGTTTTTTTCTTTTTTTTCTTTTTTTTCTAAGTTTTTTAAATTTATCTATTTTTTTTTTTTTTTCTTCTTCTTTTCTTATTTTTTTTCTTCTTTTTTCCCTTTTTATTTCAGAAAGTAGATGTCTTAGGTTTAAAATGACACCAACATTGTTATAATAGGCCATTCCAAAGTGAAATTATAAAAATGTTGAGACTCACCTGCTTATATCTAGCATAGAAATATAGTAATTTGTCTTTGTCCAGATTAGCTGCTAACGTCTTCATATGTTCACTGGCCAATGAAAATTCATCTTCTAAACCGGGTGACAGGGGCTCCTCCATAGCCTCCATATGGCCTGCCATACAATTGTGATTGTGCCTGCAGATTAAAGTGATTAATTAGATTAGGATTTAGACAATCTCTCTGTATTGTTCAAAGCTAACAAGCTGTCATTAAACATTAATAAAACTAATTATATTAAGTTTAAAAATAGACATGGTAATCGAATGTACAACGATGAGGAGTGATGACCTTAACCCCCTGAGAACTACCATCCGATTGGTTAAAAAGATGGATACATCATTTATTGCACCAATGAGAGACATTGTTAGAATAATTGTATCCCTGATAAAGATGGGAGTGAAACATTTTACAAGCTGCATTTGAATTGGCTATTCATATGAGTACATCTTGTAATAAACCAATCAGAACCACTGTAAGATAGACAGGTACACCCCAGGGGGTTAACATATATGTATTGATGGAGTAAAGCTTTCTAGAGTTTCCCATACTAAATTTCTGGGTGTTCTTTTAGATGAATCTTTAACATGGTCAAACCACACCTCAAATGTTACTAACATCCTATCAAAATGTTGTGGTATACTGTATCGTCTCAGAGATATTCTCCCCTCCAAAACACTATTTACCTTATATAATACTCTGGTTTTATTTTACCACACCTATTTTATTGTAACATAATTTGGGCCGTTTCTAATAATACCAATCTTCACAAAATTCACTTCAAACAGAAACGAATTATGAGAATCTGCTCAAATTCACACTGGCTTGAAAACATACCCCTCCATTATTTAAAAAGTTTAAAACAATTTATGATATTCATAGTTTGATTCTTGGTTTATTTATGTACAACTATTCTTCAGATAACCTTCCCAATATTTTTGCAGATTATTTCACACAAAACAGATCAATTCACAATTACCCTACCCGTATTTCGTCACTATATCGTCAGCATAATTTCAAATACGACTTACATGTAGCAAGAAATACAGTCAAAAGAAAAGAGTAAAGACCTTTTGCATTGGAATAATATTAATGATGACTTCAGGAATGCAAAATCTATCAACATATTCAAGACTAATTATAAATGCTTTCTTTTATCAAATTATTTAAGTAATTCCTCTGTGTTATTGTATAGTACGTAACCTATTTTTCATGTATACATTATTATTGTAATTTATCTAATTGCCATCTTCTCTGCCAACGTTTGTGTTTGTCTCCACATGTCCTGTCCAGTTCTGTCTTGCACAAATCCTGTCCTGTCCTTTGTTTGTACCCGTCATGTTGATAGTAAACTTAAGGTATAATTATATTTATGTATTCCTGTAACAAAACTTTTGGGTGACCATATTTATCAAGGTGCGTGACGTCCGTAGCCAGACGGAAAATGTGCAGTGAAGAAAAATGGTGCGCGTACTGAAATATTACTTAAAGTTTTTCAAAATAAGGGTGCGCTAAAAACTGGTAGGGAATTAAAGGACGTTGCTACCATGTGGAGGCTGCATAGCCCTAATGGTAGGAATAGACGAGGTCCTGAATATGTTGACCGACGGATGTATATGGAGGACAGCAGCTGGTGGGAGTCTGTTCCATACATAGATCGCCCGTTGGTAGAAGGCGAATTTGTGTGCATTTATTGATGTGTGTATATTGTTTACATACTTGAGAGGGTGGTCCAATCTATTGGAGATATGTGTAGCCCTTTGAATATTGTGTGGGAAGTGAATGTTCGCCAGGCCATATTGTATTTTGTATATCATGGTGGCTTGTTGAGCCAGGCAGCGAGTGTGGAGCGTATTCCATTTGAGTTTAGTAATTAATGGGTTAACAGGGGTTTGTCTCCTGTAGTCTCGGAAAACAAACCAGGCTGAACTGCGCTGTATTTTCTCGATCCTATTTATTTTTCGGATTTTGTTTGAGGGTTCCAGACCTCACTGGCGTATTCAACTTGTGGGCGAATGAGAGTTTGGTAAGCTTTAGCTTTGACTGTTTGGGAGCAGGGGGAGAGAGTTCTCCTCAGTAGACCAAGTGTACGATTGGCTTTATTTAGAACTTTGGTGCAATGATCATTCCATTTTAAGTCGTGCGAGATGGTGACTCCTAAGTGGTCTGCCTGTTGAACACAGGGGATGACCTGTGTGATGTTGGTAAAATAAACTGAAACTGAAACTGAAACTAAAGGATGAAACCATCAAACAGAATATTTTCCCATGGGAATCCTCTGCATATATTTGCACTTCAATGCAAGTTTTCACATGTTTTTCACAGTTGCAAGTCCGAAAATCGGACAAAGCATTTGACAAATTTTGGAAATGTTGCTAATTATGTAAACAACAGTCGCTTACACAGCCTCAAGCGATCACTAGGAGAGGCACAATCTTGTGTATGGTTGAGAAGAGCATACAACTGATGTGTTAAAACGTTTTGGGTGACCTTTAGGTCGCCCCGGTCATCCAGGTATTTGTTTACATCCGGGTCATTTGCCGTTGACAACAAAGCAAAACGTTTTAACACATCAGTTTTTACGCTCTACTCAACCATACACAAGATCATAGTGATCGTGCGAGGCCGTGCTAGAGACTGTTGTTTACATCAGCCTATACTATAATCAAAACAAATACTTCTTGATCATTTCAAATCATTCCCTCTCGTACATGCAACATCTGCGTGACCCCAACAGCGCTGCGCACCTGTAGTTTTGGAATTTTAACTGAAAAGTGCATCAGAGACCATGTTAAACCTCGGGATGAACACGAGCGCTTGGATCATGATGCTCTGATCGACAATTGTTTGTTTTGATTATAGAGGTAAGTGATGTGAGTTGGCATAGCTTAAGTTATTAGAAGAACACAGGGGCAATTACGGGGGAGGACGCGTGCATGTGTGCAGAAAACGAAAACGCGGCAAAAGCGGATGAGAACGCAGGCGTGTATACGACTATGAGAATGAGGAAAGCTGAAAAATGCATGAATATGTATTTGTGAGAAATAGTCTCTAGTCTAAAGTCTAAGCAGTGGCGGCTTGTGGGTGTTGTTAGCGCTAGTGCTAATCGGTGCGTAGCACCACCGCATAGCTATGCTATGCCAGGGAGAGTTTGACGCGTTCACGCACGATACGCCTCACATCAACCGGGTGCCTATTTAATATATTCCACCCGCGCCCCGCATTAATAGACCCTCTTGTGCCTGCACTTTCCGGTATCCTCCTCTGGACACTACAGTGTAGTGCTAAACAAGCTATTCATGCCGATACGTAATCTGTAGAAAAGACTAGACTTGCGGGGCTGGAACACGATCAGCACTGGTACATGTCTATATTGCGGTGTTGTTGGCTATGGACTTTCTACTCCCCACTGGTTTTCAATAAGAAATAAGAGCTCTACCGAGTACCTGCGCAATAAGATATTAGAACTGGTGAAATCAGCTAGCGCGTAGCATATTGTGTCAGGTGGGTTTCTATGCAGTGTATGGTGTCTATGCATTTGATGGTGAGGTGACTCGCTCTTTGCCGTATACTTTTGGTTAATCAGCGCTGACTGTTTGAACGCAAGGGTTTAAATACGCCAATACGGTTTAATTTCATGTATTTTGGGGGATATTTTCATCAATATCTTGGTTCAGGTTTGTTTGTTTGAGGGACTAGAGATTTATTTTTGTTATGCTTTGGAAATTTCAACGGGTGCTAAGAACGGGTAGAACTAATTGACCAGCCGCCACTGAGTCTAAGTCCATGTCTAGACTAATCAGCTTTTTAGCCATGCCCATCGGGTATATCATCAATAATCATAAGATATTTTTAGGCTAGGCTTACTTTCTTCTTCTTCTTCTTCTTCCGATAAAGTACAGAATTCATTTTAAATGAATATAGTCGCACTGCGTATCCCTGCAACCTAGGAATACTTACGGAATTTTGGGTACAGATACAGACCGGGATGATCCCCTACTCTTTACGAAAGAGTCTGTATAACCTTTTAACGTGCTCGGGGATAGCACTTCCGATACACGGGACCAACATTTCTATGTGACTTCCGAACCACGATGCGCCATGTAATTGCCTACTTCAGTCTGCACGGTCTGAACGAGGCATGGGGACGAGGCTGTGTTGGTGTATCGAATTGAACTCACGCTCAAACGATCCACCAATAGTACGGTGCGCAGCAGTGTTACGACGCTCTAACGGACTGCGGATTACTACGGAGGATATCCAACCAAGTACCAAACCCTCCTGTGACCACCCACCTCCTGTTAAAACTTCCCTGCGGAGTACTACGTCTACGCCTACGGAGGATCCAACCAAGTACCAAGTACCCCTTCCCTTTATTACGTATTAGCTTTTTTGTCAACGAGTCACCTCACTTCTTCTCCTCTAGCTTGACATACAGGCCAAAGGCGAAATATCAGAATTGTATAATAAATCATAAGGTTTAGAAACCAATTAATATGCTGTGGATGTGGACATTTTGTCCTCCTATCCTAACCTACCTAACTAATGCAACCCTGTCGAATTCTGCACTGGCAAGTTTTCGAGGACAGTTTTCAAATTCTCCTGTTGGAAATCTCAAGAGCTCAATTGAGGCGTCCTTGATTTGATTTATACTGAATAATGAGGTAGGTATCGTTGTGAAATATTGCTATCTTTAAAGCATCGCAAACAAACTGTAGATCAAAGACGCCAAAACTTTCCACCCCCGTTTCCACCTTCTTCAGCCATTTGCACACACACAGATTCCCAAGAGTCTCCGCTCCGTTTGTTGTTATTCGGCGAGGTTCGGCCAGGGGGAGTAGGTCATCTTGTGTTCTTGCCCATTGGATCTGCCATTTATTGAGAGATCCGGACTGGGGAGTTTTCTCAAAAAAATTAAATGAAAATATCGTTGCCTTGTTTATAGCAGTAGCGTATTAAACTAGGGTCTAAAATAACCATATTTTGTCGGGTATATTGTACATAGAGAACCAATTATAGAACCTTTTGGGGAACAATTTTAACAATTTTTTGCGGGTTCGATATAATTAGTGAGGCCCTTCACAAAATATTTAATTATTTTATTTTTATTTAGGGTTTTCTCCTTGAAAATGTTACTACTTTCTGACTTTAATCACATCAGCTATGATGATGTATAAACATAAAACATTGCATTATTACTTGGGTATCAACATATTAGTTGGAACTCAATGCAGAGTCCTCCGATGGGTTGTAACTTGTAAATGGGTTGAAATGGTTGCGACCACTTTGGTTCAAAAATAAAGAAAATAAAAGATTATTAATAATTAATAATTAAAAGTCACCTCGTCCCTTTTCTTATAAGGTATATTATGTGATTTTTCCAGGGAACGCCCTCAACATCGAAAAAAAATTGAAAGCAGATTTTCTTGCAGATTTACATTTCTGATCATAAATTGTACATAGGCGCAGGCCTACATTCCAAGTTACAGGGCGATACGATTCTTAATTACTTCAAAATCATGTTTTAGAGTAATAATAAACTGTCGTGTTAACACGACAGTTTATATTTACACTCTAAATTCACTCTAAAACCATGATTTTGAGGTAATTAGGAATCCGATCGCTCTGTAACTTAGAATGAATGTACATGTACGATATATGATCAGAAATGTAACTTCTGCAAGAAAATCTACTTTCTAAAAAAAAATCATGAATAGAGGACGCTCTCTGGAAAAGATCACATAATATGCCTTTAAACCTCCACAGGAAACTCAACATCGATTGAAAGGCCTAAGGGTCACAGATCATAAGAGGACACTTGTGAGCCATTTTGTTGGCAATTTGGAAGGGGCATGAAAAGGGACTGGGGGAAAGTCTTTTGTCCGGGGGAAAAAACTGGGCTTTTTTTATAGTTAGTCCCCCTTCTGAGTTACGCCCCTAGATAGATAATAATGATCCCCTCTCACATTTATTATGTCATGATAATCCCAAAGACTCAGTGAGGGCTCCAGCCGGGACTCCAGCGGTAGGCAGATGTACACAACATGTACACAAACTAGTACACAAGACGTCCTCCCGGCCATACATTCAAATCCTCTTTTTTATTTATTGCAAATTTCTCACCCAAGTGACCCCATAGTGTATTTTTTAGGAAGCGCCTTTCATAACTGGGGGGGGGGGGGGGGGGGGGGGGGGGGGGGGGGGGGGGGGGGGGGGGAGGAGTCAAAAAGTGTCTAAAGTTAATTATAAGAATCATATTTTGTACATAAAGACCAATTATAGAACCTTTTGGGTTACAATTTTGACTAAGAACCATTTTTGCGGGTTCGGTATAAGAAACGGTTCTAATTTGAGCCATCTTTTTTCTGAGAGTGGAGGGTTTAGCAGTGGCGTAGCTCAGGGGGGGGGGGCGGGGGGGAATCCCCCCCCCCCCCCCCCCCCCCCCCCCGACGGAAAAAACCCATTTGTGCCCCGCCCCAGTGGCGCCTAGCCAGGTTATTCATATTGGGGGGCGACAACTGAAAATGAACCGACAAGATTGTTGTCTTTGAGTCAAGACCACACACCACTAATGAACGTTCATAGAAAATGTTTCCTATTCACGCTAAATTTTCGGCAGGTGTCTTGATTGACAGTTACGTGAAATGACCTGCCTGACCCCCGAGTCACGCCCACCCACCCGATCAGCTGTGTTTTGTTTACGATATCTTTTCCGCTACAATTTTAATAAGAAATAAAGCCATAGAAAAATACCGTAAACTAAAAAAGTAAAATAGCCAAAGAAAAGATACACGGTCTCTTGCCTATAGGCAAATAGTAGACACGTAGTGTACATATTACAAGCCGCGGGAACATGCCTTAGCAGCCTTTTTGACTTGTTCTTTTCTAACCAAGTGAAACACTGAAATAAGCTTATTTGAAATTGATAGGCCTTACGTCTTATTTCATGTTTGTTTGTTTACACGGTCGGTCCCGCACGGAAACATGCCTTGGTTCCTGAAAGGGACCAGGCTCAAGCAGAAAAAATTGGGCCAGGCATAAGAAGTCTATATAAGCATGTTGGCTATAATGAAAGTAAAAGAGCCACTCCCAACAAAAAAAGTTAACAGTGAAAGTCTAGAATCATCATCATATTCCTATACTTGGCAGAAACCTCTGTTTTAGTATACCCTCGCACAGAAAGAATCCCTGGAACCTAGGAAAAACAAAATATGATGACATTAGATCGTAAATCAAAACGCAATAAAAAATTGGCAGAGTGGAAAAACCCTGTTTCAAAAACATTGAGGGCATGCATGGACCATGGTTATAAACCCTGGGATTGAATCCAATAATTTGAATCCAATGGAAACAGATATTTTCAACCGTATACAGTTTCATCCCAATAGTTTCGGCTACCGTTTCAACCCAATACCGTTTCATCCCAATAGTTTCGGTTACCGTTGCATCTCAATACAGTTGGATCATGGACTTATAATAAGTCCATGGTTGGATCCAAATGCCGTTTCATCCCAATACACTTTTATCAGGGCTGTCAACTTTTGGGATTTGCTGGGAGGGGAGAGATACAGACTGCCCCCAAAAAAATCTTAAAACATGCACAATTTTTTTCTCGCCAGCAGCTGAAATCTTGATAAGTGGGGGGTGGGGGAAGGTGGGGGTAGCAATGATGTTTTACTCAAATCCGCAGCGAAAATTGTTTTGGTCAAAATCGCAAACGTACCATGGAAGCTAGTATAAAGGTGTTGATAAACAGTTTAATTGAGGTAATTTTGTTGAGGCGGGAGATTTTATACGCTAGGCGGGAGTGCGGGAGAAAGAGTGTCTAGGCGGGAGACTCCTGCATTAGGCAGGAGTCTGTTTTATCCCATTACTGTTTTATCCTCATGAGACTATTGATTGGTTGGTTCAGGGAAAGGTGAGAGCTATAAGCCTTTTCGCCATTCATTGCATGCTCAGAAAATGTTATCGTCGGAATTTTTTTTGAGATAAACAAGACCACCTTGACCGTAGACAGCCGTGTGATGAACTGCGACTCCTTGGAATCCCCTGTGATTCGTTGTGTCATCAGTAATCATTTCATTTATTTTCAGCTGCACAATCTTCAATACCTTTGAGGTGCAATGTTCATACAAATAGAGATATAACGATAATCAAATGAAACCCGTTTTCCGCAGCCTGGTTTCCAGTTTTCAATATGATTTATTCCATTAAAATATACTACTGGGTTCCAACTTGTCGGCAATCAATTATTTCCTTTCATCTCCAGCTGCCAAAAACAGGGTTCAATCAAACGCAAGTATAACAGTGCATTTTATGAAAGTGCAAAGTCTCGCCAAATTGGGAAAAGTACAGCAACCTCAGCATGTTTATCTCCTATCAATTTCTGCGCAGTTGCACTTTTTCGGAATAGCAAAAGGGCTTATTGAGCGAATCAATGGACCAGTAATGAATGGTTTGTACGAACTGTTCCGGGTACTGTTGTCAATGCTCACTGGGATGAAATGGTAATGAGATGAAACAATGTTGGGATAAAACGGTTGTGGGAATAAATGGTATTGAGTCGAAACGGTACTGGGACGAAACGCTGTGGGATGTTAAAACAACCTGAATTCACATAATGGAATTACCGTATTATCCCTAATAAGTGCCCAAGGTGTGTTAGCCAAGTCATTTTAAAATCGGTGGTAATGATCTTTAGTGGCATTTTTCTACAGAAAAACAAAGTACATTTGGGATTCAGTGTTTTAAACGTTTTAAATTGATGTGATGTGAATCGTCTCCAAATGCATGGTTATTTTTGTTACAATTAGTGTAACAGACAGAGAGTTATGATTCAGAGATACAATTCGTGGTCTTTATTTCATATAAACTTAAAGGGTAGATATTCCGATTGCTGGCCCGATTTTCAACTTGATGTTTTCTATTTTACATGAAAGGTCATACTTGTAATTGTTGCATTCCAAAGTTTGAATTGCATAACTCCAATGGTTCTATTTTTAGAAGGACAAGGTCACATTAATTTGCCATTGAGTTATACACAAACTGGCTGGTGGTTAACCACCTTAGGCAGTAATTCACCACAATTTAGCCTATAATTTCCAAATGGAAAATGTTTGGCCTAAAATTTTACAGACATACATGTATGAGAAAAATAGGGGGATTCTTCTGATATCAAAATATCTTGAATTTGAAAGGTTAAATACATTTCAAAGTCAATTAACATTTAGGGGAGGGTGCTTATTAGGGGCATGGGCGCTTATTAGGGATAATACGGTATTTAAGATGTGTACACTTTTTAAACTTTTTTACTTTAGGCAGTATAACTTGAATCATGTAAAATGACAATTGCAAATAAATACAAGAATTGGCATATAGGGTGACAGTAACCCATACATTATAATATATACAGGATGTTTACCGAGTAAAATGAACAAGAAATGAATACAACTATAATACATGTACAATACATGCATGTGCTGAATCTGACAATTTCACATTTGACCATCATTTTGAAAGCGTCTGATACGCACTTCCATGTTTACCCACATACATGCAAAATAAAAAGCTTGTTCACAGCATAAGGGTATGGTTGGTATCCTGGGTATGTTAACTCAACCTTACAAGTAGGTCAAGTCAACTGTTACCCAGGCATGAGAATGACTTTGCTTGAACAAAAACCTGAACATCCTGAAGTGTGTGGGAAATCTCATGTCTACATACATGTATTTATAGGAGGGGTGCAATAAATCAGAAGCATAGCCATACGGGCAAGGGGGCAGGTGTCCCCCTGAAAAAAATTGAACGGGAAAATCGGGAGGCAGCGGAAAATCGGAAAGGCAAAGAATGGGAGAAGAGGGGAAGGAAAAGGGAAAGGAAATTGACAAAAAGGAGAAAGGCAAATTAGTTGGAAAATGTTAGTTTTTCACTTCGATATGGGGACGCAACACCTCTTACCCCCCCCCCCCCCCCCCCCCCCCCACACCACGGCAAATCAAAAAGTTACATGAAAAACCTGGCTACACCACTGGTGTTATGTATCAAGTAGAAGTACATGTCTGACATGCAATTAGACTTTGACATTAGACTTTAGACATTTAGACTTTAGTTAGACATTAAATATTATTAAATAGTAAGGACCTTGCTGGCTTTTTAAAAGACTGGAGGAGAATCACATTATTTATTTTTATTTGGCCAATTAAATAATGATAATAGTTTGATAATGGTTTATTGAGAAGTGAGCCAGCATGCATCATGAAGTACGTAAGACCAAACAAAGAAGAAGAAGAAGATTGTCGGTCTCAGAAGCCCGCCCGCATTGGTATGTGAAATGAGCTACAGCGCGTTACGGTAGGTCTACTCGCTGAAGCCTAAAAAAACAAAACAAATTGCACAGCACTTAGCTTTTTGCAAAATGTTTCTGAGACAGACCTTCTTCTTTGTTTGGCCTTATCCAAGGAGTACATACCTGTGTCAGATGAGACTTTCAGCATTTCCTTGCCACTCTCAATTTTGTTTGTTTTTAAATTTCAATCAAGACTTTGAGATCCCATCTGTTTCTTCTTAACTTTCTTGATAAAAAGCACCAATTCAGCAGCTTCTTCTACCAGGTGATTGGCCAAACAGATCTTGTTGAGTTATAGTGAGTACTATTGGGTCACACATGGTTTGTAATGACTTTAAATTTCACACTACATACCACTGTGTAAATCTATAGCCTGCCTATATTATTAATATCCTGCCAAATGAAGAACGGCCTTGACACAGTAAAGGTAGTCCATACAGTGTAAGTTGTGGTGCTGAAAATATGAAATGAAACAACATTTTCCATTAATTTCTAGAAATATGATATTAATATATAATGCAAACATTTATGAAACGAAATAGTTAAAATGTCTAGGCATAGGCCACAAGCCAAGCATTTAAAATGTTGATAACGAGTCTTTGCATACTCATCGAGTGCACCATGACTTATGTGACCAGATGTGGAAATAAGACTCGCCCGCGCCGCCCATAGCGGGTAACTTTCGTGTTGGGTGGGTGAAGATGCAAAGTGGTCATTTTCCCCATTGTCATTGACTATACGTCAGGCTATATGTGCACAAAACATGCACTGGCAGCCATTTAGACCTGAAGTTAGGTCTGTGCACTGGCAATAGTATGAAAAATCGGCCCTATAATACACCTATCAGTTGTAAGACGCACTATATGACCCCCGGGAGAGGTGCGTCGTGGGTGCGTCGTTTACCAATAATTCTTGACGGAGGGTACGTCAGTGGCATCCTTTGGTCCATCAAAAAAATGACGGAGGGTGCGTAAAGGTCCGTCACTTTACATGGGTGCGAATGGGCTGATAGTTGACTGAGGGTGCGTTTTTGGATGGCAATGGTCCGTCGTTTTTTTGACACAGGCTGCGTCATGGTACATGAGAAGTTGACGCACCTCGGTAAAGTGACGCACCACTCCCGGGGGTCGTATAGTGCATCTTACAACTGATAGGTGTATAAACCTGCTTAAACTATTTTTTCTGGACCGGGTCCCAATGATGAACACATTTCTTGCAAAATAGAACTTAACTTACCACATATTCCAAAATTTGTTGGGGACCCAGCTTAGAAATAGGTATAAAATGACATTTAAAATCTGGCATTTTCCCCATTGACTTACGTGTAAAGGTTTTTTGTCCAGACTACTACACAAACATCTACGACGAGCATGAAACATCAGCCCTAATAAACCTGCTAAAACTATTTTTTCTGGACCGGGTCCCCATAAGATGAACACATTTCTTGCAAAATAGAACTATTAACTTACCACATATTCCAAAACTTGTTGGGGACCCAGCTTAGTAATGGATATAAAATGACATTTAAAATCTGGCATTTTCGGCCATTTCCCCCATTGACTTACGTGTTGAAGGTTTTTTGCCCATTTATAGACAATGATACTTATCACACAGACATCAACGAGCATGACAAATCGGCCCATTAAACCTGCTAAAACTATTTTTTCTGGACCGGGTCCCCATAAGATGAACACATTTCTTGCAAAATAGAACTATTAACTTACCATATATTCCAAAACTTGTTGGGGACCCAGCTTAGAAATGGGTATAACATGACATTTAAAATCTGGCATTTTCGGCCATGATTTTCCCCCATTGACTTACGTGTAAAGGTTTTTTGCCCATATACATTGATACACAGACATCAACGAGCATGAAAAATCGGCCCATTAAACCTGCTAAAACTATTTTTTCTGGACCGGGTCCCCATAGTATGAACACATTTCTTAGGAAATAGACCTATTAACTTACCACATATTCCAAAACTTGTTGGGGACCCAGCTTAGAAATGGGTATAACATGACATTTAAAATCTGGCATTTTCGGCCATGATTTTCCCCATTGACTTACGTGTAAAGGTTTTTTGCCCATAGACATTGATACACAGACATCAACGAGCATGAAAAATCGGCCCATTAAACCTGCTAAAACTATTTTTTCTGGACCGGGTCCCCATAGTATGAACACATTTCTTAGGAAATAGACCTATTAACTTACCACATATTCCAAAACTTGTTGGGGACCCGGTTTAGAAATGGTATAAAATGACACTTGAAATCATGCATTATCAGTCACTTTCTCCATTGACTTGCGTGTTAAATCCTCTCGGCGAACAATAACAACACAGTGAAAAGTAGGCGGAGCAATGAGCAAAATATATCTAGAACCGGGACCCCCCGCAAAGCTAAAAACACCGATTAATAAGTTATGATCAACGTTCATTAGTGGTGTCAAGACACGCGCGCGTAGCGCGTGAATTTTTTTGAATTAACACTATTTTGGCACCGGATTGAGATACATTTTTGCTCTAAACAAGCTTGTACCAACGAATTTTGCATTTTGGTGACTGTTATGCATATGTGTACTTTTGACCATCATAATTCCATGATTCCTCAATCAAATGAACCGACAGTGCAATCTCAACCGACACGATGTCAATATTGGGGGGGGGGGGGGCGATCGCCCCCCTCTGGCTACGCTACTGCCCCGCTCCACCCCCTCTAAAAATAACAAAATGATAAAAGACCGAGATGGCGTGCTGGCACAGAATTATAAATCTATGGTGCTGGGGCACAGGTTAGCCTAGGCCTATGTGTGGGTATTTTCAGCCCAAATAGTCAAATATAAGGCAAAATTGTGTACTGTGCGATTTCTTTTGACCGTGCGAATTTTTTTGACCCCTCCATTTGGGGCAACCTTTTACGAATTTCAGAAATCTTGCCCCCCCCCCCCCCCCCCCCTGAAAAAATCCTAGCTACGCCACTGGGTCTTAGGGTTATGGTCCGGTTATGGTTATGGCCCTTATGGTTAGCCTGACAGGCATGCAATAACCGAATTACTGACGGTCGACAGTCATACCCAACCGAGAACCGAGTGTCAGTCACAAACGGTGCCCATCAACCGACAGTTTGCCCAGTCTGTCAAACCGACAGTGCCCAACCGACAGTGGACCGGCGGAAGGCAAGGTTAAATTGTATAGGCCCTGTGTAATTTAAAAAGGAAAAGAGAAAGAAAGGTCAAACGCAAAACAAAACCACTGACACAAATCCCGGAAACGCCCCTCCCCTACATAATAACATTTTAAAAAAAACCCGCCCGGCCGATTCTGCCACGAATGTCCAAGCACAATATTATAAGTTATTTTTCGATTACTAAAACAAGGTAGAAATTGTCATGTCCAGTGTCACCTGCAAGACACTGTGGAAAATACACACTTAGAACAAAGGAATAGTTTCCTGGATATCAAATTACGTGTACAAAAACAAATGCATAAGAATTCAATCCATCATTATATTATAGCACTACGCCATGCGCTTAGGCCAATTTTTTTTTTTATGTTGTCCTCCACAGCTTTCAGAGAGGAGGGGTGGGTGGGCGGATTTTTTATTTTTTTATTTTTTCTTCTAACGGTTTCTTTTACCAGCGGAAGCTCAAAGTTCAACCAACAAGAAGTTGAAATCACTCTGAGAGTCGCACATAATATGTTATAAACACTTAATTTAATATTCAATGCCATTTAAACTGTGAAAAAAAAATGTGAAAAAAATCTGTAAAAAAACAACAACTTCGGAGCGGCCCAAAATCCGGAAGGGGCGTTTGAGGACAACATAACAAATTTTTTTGGCCTTATGCTGTTACATACAGCAAGGCATTACACACAATAATGTTGATAAAGTCATGCCATGAGCTGCGTGGCCGGCTCACTGCATTCGGCCCTTTAGTATTACAAGTTCGGAGTAGGCCTATCAACATGTTCAAACAACTTCAGTAAACGATAAAAAGAGTCAAGTCCATCTGCTGGAGTTAAACAACCTTCCGATAGCATTTCACTTTTTGGTCTGCGATCTGCTTTAGCTTTCATTATTATTTTGGGTCAAAATATATTTATTTATTTACACTCTACACCACCGGCGCCGGATTGCAATTTTGGAAGAGAAAACTCAAATGCTCGGAACCAGCCTGGAATTGATCGCCGGGACCCTCCGCATGTCGGCTGTCCAGCGAGTCCCACCCACTAAGGAATTAGTGTTCATAAATACTTTGGTATGGAGGGGGCGGGGGCTGGACAACATTGAGCCATGGAGATCGGTTTTAAAATCCCAAAAATACGGTGTTTTTTTATCTTCTTGATCCCAAGAACCTTCTTTTCTTTACCCCCCCCCCCCCCCCCCCCCCCCCCCCCAACAAGGACCTTTTTCTGATCCCCCCTTTTAAGGACCTTTTGTTGTTGATCCTCCAGTCACACTTTATGAAGCCAAGCCATCACAACTCGTTACGCACACCGGCACTATCAGCGTCATCGAAATTTCTAACGGCCGCACATACATGTACATGCGCTTGGAGATTGTATTTTCAACATTTGAGGGGGGTTGGGGGCTAAATATGTTTTCCAGTTTTCAGTCCAACGTCCCGGTTTTTCTCTTTTTCTAGAACCACAAATTAAGGTTTGGGGTTTGGGCTAATTGAATATTATATCACTCAGTCTTTGTAAAGACAGCAAATGAAGCTATAATAAACAATTAGGCCTACAGGCCAAACTGCTGACCGAGTGGATCTTGTCTTTGTGTAAGTTTACTGAATAAACAGTGAATGTAGGCCTACGTATGTACATATAGCATACATGAGGACAACTCTTTTATGGGATGGTAAATTAAGAGTGTAAAGTCATTCTGTTAAGTGCAATGAGCCCCGAACATATGTGTCAATGCACTACATTGTATTATGTTTGCACACGGCACACACGCCCACGCAAGGCCGTCTTTCGTACTTGACGTATGGACGTGTAGGTACGGACTGGTACAAACAACAACGGAGCCGTGAATACTGTACATGTACAACCTCAAGGTCGTAAAAAAAATCCAGGAACGAATATCGTACGTTAGTACATGAATGAACGCCGCCTGACTACTGAATCCCACCCACTGGTAGGTGCAAATAATTAAATGTTTTGATCGATGTATGTAGTATTTTACGGGTACGGCCGTATTATTTACCCTGGCTGCGTCATGGTGGTGTAGCACTAGCACTAGCTAGCAGAGCAAAATGCTGAACACTTTACTTTGTGGAATTTGCTAATTCGAAAATTGTATAGAAAAATTAGCATTTTTAAGATAAAATAAATGCTAATATTTTAATATTAATAATAATATATGCGAAATAAAAACCCTGTTGTACGGGCCCGACCTACCGATTTTGTTGTTGAAAATTTGTGCAAATTCCCCCTGAAAATTCACCGACATTTCTTTTTTGACAGTGGTAATGTTGTTAGTTATAGTTATCGAGCTCAATATCATATATATATGCGACGAAATAAAAACCCTGTTGTACGGGCCCGCCCTACTAATTTTGTTGTTGAAAATTTGTGCAAATTCCCCCTGAAAATTTACTAACATATCTTTCTTGGTAGGGGGGGGGGGGGGGGGGGGGCGGTCAAAAAATGTTGCACGGTCAAAACAAATTGCACAGTTCAAAAATCACACACTCCAAAAAACAGCACAGTCAGCAACTAATATGGCCAATTCTCCGGGTTTTCATCAGTTTTCTCTATAACATTTTCATAACATTTTCCTTTATTAAAGGTATATTATGTGATCTTTCCAGGGAACGCCCTCAACATCGAAAAAAAAATAGAAAGCAGATTTTCTTGCAGATTTACATTTCTGATCATAAATCATGCATACATTCCAAGTTACAGGGCGATACGATTCTTAATTACTTCAAAATCATGGTTTTAGAGTGAAAATAAACTGTCGGAATTCCGACAGTTTATATTTTTCACTCTAAATTCACTCTAAAACCATGATTTTGAGGTAATTAGGAATCGTATCGCTCTGTAACTTGGAATGTATGTATGATTTATGATCGGAAATGTAAATCTGCAAGGAAATCTACTTTCTAAAAAAAATCATGAATAGAGGGCGCCCTCTGGAAAAGATCACATAATATGCCTTTAAGCCCCCTGCCCCCACCCTTAGCTATGCCACTGTAGCATTGGTTGTACATAAAGTAGCAAGACTATTTTGTTTTTATCAACAATGGCGTCGATACCAGCAACTTCCATCATGTTTACATTCAAAATTTGGAAAATACTTCAAAATGCAAGCTCATCAGGCAGTGTTTGCCATAAAAAATAAAAAATATGTAGTGCAGACCTAGTACAGGAAACCCATACGTTGGTGGTTTTTTTTTTTTTTTTTCCCCCTACCAACGTATGGGGAATTTGTGAGAAACTGTCAATTTGATTTGCTGTATAAAGTGAATGGTGTGGTACTCAAATGATTTGTGGGGTGAATTACAGCAAACTGCATTTCCGTTGATTTTCATACTTGCTACGCACCTTCATAAAGTCCTCTTCTTCCTTGTCAGCCACTTTTTAAAACATGAAAATCCTAAATTATTCCATATTTAATCGTAATTCTCCGCCGTTTTAACGCAATGGCAGAATTTATTTTAGGCATTTCGCGAGTATCGCGGTCCAGATTAGTCTCATCCCCCATCGCAAAATAATTTCGATAAACACCGCTAGTGCAGTTAAGTAAATGGGCTTAGAATTTCACCTTAAATTTCAAGGGAATAGGGCATTTGTACAAAATGTTAAACGAATGGCAAGATATATGAGAAAGAGTAGATAAGAACAAGCACAAAGAAGTGTGTTTTTGAGCTCTGGTAAGCGATACAGAAATTACCACAAAAATCATATTTAGAAGGAGTCATACTTAGGATGGGGACAGATAGTGAAACATGCAAAATACCCTATGATGAATAATACCAACTGCAGATGACAAATATCACTAAGTATGATTTGTTGTCCTAGTGCAGACCCTGTTTTGGCAAAGTCATTGATAAAGATAGTATGGAGTTCTTCAAGCATCACATTTCGTACGCGTTGCTAATCCCCATACATACATGTACATGTACTTCCTTCAAAATTAAAATAATGGAGCGATTAGCATTTTAAACGATGTGAAATATTCATTAGGACACAAGATTCTTGTGGGTGCTGTTCAATCTCTAATCGCTCCAGTATTACATGCGCTAGGGCTGTGAGAATTGAGCGCAAAATGTCGCAAGTTGTACAGTGGTTCCATGTTCAAAATGGTACAGGCCAAATTTCTATGCGATGCGGGAAGATCATCGAGGCTGAAGTGCCTGGTCCCCATGCTTCCTTCTTAGGCCGTTCAAATTGAAATAGGCATAGTCAGGGAAGTTGGGAAGCACACTGTGGTTGGGAAGTCATGTAGAAAATGTGGTCCCGTGCATCAAAAGAGCAATATCTGCGCTTGATCTTAAATATGATCCTCTGTTTACCCCAATCTCTGACCAGGGAGGGAGGTGTCAAATCTCCCTGCTCTTGACTACCGTAGTCCAGTGTCCATCGAGGCAGCTTGCCAGCAAACCCTAGAGTCTAGGCCCAATTCATGTATGATAATGCAATGTCTTGAATAATGAAAGCCACTTCTTAGGCTGGTCAGGAGGAGATGTATAAATACATACATCTATTATTATACCTGAGCATGTTAAAAGGTCACAGACGCCTTCATAATCTTTATTATTAAAGAGTAGTACAGATTATAGGGGATCACCCCATGTCTGTATTTGTACGTACAGTAAATGATATATAGATGATAGATAGAAGACTAGGCACTAAAGAGCGAATAGCCCCCTCATCCTTGCCCACTCTTAAGAGTGTGGCGCTTCAGTAAGTTCAGTAAGTAAATTGAGCTCATTCACTCTTCTTCTTCTTCTTAGATACTGCTTAACATCACAGGTGGGATAAACAAACAAGCAGTGATTGTTGTGCGCGTTGTGTTGTTTCTTAGTCTAGCTTTTGTTGTGCTTGAGTTGAATGCTTATTGCTGTCTTGAATTTTGCTGGTTCCTTAATGTTCGTTACTGACTCAGGCAAGTCGTTCCAGTCTCTAATCGACCCTGGTATGCACTTCGCGTTCGATGAAGTTGTTTTTGTTTGAACGACGAGTACGCCTTTGGACTGTATTAGGCCAACAGTTTGTTTGTTGTGTTGCCCTCATTGAACGACCCTAAAATCTTAAAAATCAGGATCCCTTTTTTTTTACAGATTTTAAATTTTACCCAATTTGTCAAAATGTTGCTATATATTCTGATTGAAATGAATAAGTTTGTTTGAATAGATCGCTTTTAAACTATTATTACACTAGAAACATTAATCACATTGACATTTACCAATTTTGTCTTTAAAGTCGTGTTATGATGAACCACGGTGTGTCAGTAATGTTTGTCATCAAAAAAAAGACTTCAAGATATTTGGAGCTTGAGGATGAGGGCAACACAACAATGTTATTTTTTTGCCTTAGTCTAAGGAGAGTGAATCAGCTGTAAGTGAAACATCTCAAACAGAAAGTGTTTTAAACTGAAAGTCATATAAAAGAATTTCATTCACCTAAGTTATAAAAAAAAAATTGGTGGTGTCAGATGTGGGATGTGTTTAACCCATGGAAATGGTCCCACCTAGTAAATGGAAGATAATCCCAACTACATGTAGTGAGTTCATCAGGCCTTAGGGCTCATTTAAACCTTAATTTTACTAACATGATTATGCAATACTGGTTTTCCTTATGATTTGGGGGGGGGGGAAGAACTTTAAAAAAGGTACATTTGCGCGTTGGCGCCATGCAATTAATCAAAATCCAATGATGTAAGAAAAGTGGGTCGAAGTACTGTAATTTTCGCACGATTAAATTTTTGCGCGTTGCTGATTTTCATCAATTTTGCTTGTTTTTAAATTCGTGATTTGAAAGTTCGTTACATGGATTTATACACAAAATGAAATGTTCGCTTGTTTTTATTTTCGCTGTAGCCGCTTGGAGCGCGGAAATTAATGTAGCGCGAAAATTTCCATGTTTACAATATTCCCATTCTACAGTCATCACAAGTAACTGACCAGGTAATAAATGTGCTGATAACTCTTAAAGTATAACTCCTACATAAACATATTAAATTATAAACATGTTGAGAAATTTCTCTTCTTGAATTTGAGATATTACACGCTAAGAATGGCTGATTATTAAGGAAGTTACAATCTTAAATGTACTGTCAAGTCTGATTTTCATTTTCACATTTTCATTTTCAACACGGGGACTCAGACCGGCAAATTATTGATACTGGTAGTGGTATTGCCAATTCACCCGTCGATGGCCTGGTTGTTGGATAGTCGGCCGGTGGCATTGTTACGGTTAATCAATACGGCACACACGCTTTACCTGTCGTACTCTCCCCGTGTTGAAAAGAAAATGTTAAAATGAAAATCAGACTTGCCCTAACGTTTGTGATGACTGTACAGTACATACATTGCTGGGTAACTGAATTAAGGCTCTTGCTTACATCAAGGCCTTGCTTACATAGAACTTCAATGATACATAATGTAGAGACCCAAGAGTCTCACTACTTTTTTTAAAGTTCTATAGGCCTGTTCAGACGGTCACTAGTCTCGAGACTAGTAAGTCTTGAGCTTAAACAAATTATACCGCTTAAATCCAGAGTGCCTGTCCAGAACAATCTTATCCTTGAGTCTAACGAATAACGATACCACTGTGGTAGTTTCGAGACTAACTCAAAGTCACTCAATTCTCTGATTACCGGAAGTAATATGTTGACTCCATGCTAATCTCACTCGCGGTTAACATAGTTGAAGGATTCGCATGGCAGATGCGCTCTCGTCTAACTCTCGGTTAATGCTTCGGGACTAGTTAATTTTAACCATAAAAGATTTAGCGGACTCCCCTGTCGGACTGCTTCCCGGTTCGATGTTTTGATCTGACTCATTTGCATCTTTCCCGGAGATGCGGGCATTCCAAACTGAACTATTTCCAATATTTCAAACTAGAAACACGGGTCGCACCGACGTGACGTCACCCCATGTCACGCGCCAGCCCGTCACCTAAATTTCGCTTGGACACCTCGAAAGACGTGTTTCTGTCGGAGCTCCCGTATAACTGGATTTTAGGATCTTGAGTTGAGAGTTTGTCACGTGGCGTGCCTAATTCGTGTGGGTGTTAAGTTTCCTGGATTTTATACGCTTAAAATCGGCTCGTTTTAGTTTCATTTCGGACCATTTAAGTACCAAAATTCATTTAAAAACTGAACGTAAAATTCTAATTTTCCGAGGAGTCCGCCATTTTACTTGTGATGTATACAATATGGCGGCTCTTTGTTTTTAGTAATAATATTTTTCCGCAAGTCCGGATACGCTTTGGATCTTTATTGAACTCGTACTGGATCGCTGGGATTATTATTTGTGATGGACGATATCGTTTATGGATCTTGGTGATGTATCTTTATATAAATCGATGTAGTCTGTGTAATGTAGTTATTAACGTGTATACCTATTTTATGTATCCTTACAGCTTTACGTAAGCCCTCTGTGACATATAATAGTTGAGTCACGGATAATCCCCCCAGTGGTAGATAATTCCGTGTTATATATACGCGTTTGACTGAATTTGTATCTTTATTCACTACATCAATAGATTGATTATAATTCGTCTTACTACATTACTGAATCAGCCCAGCAGCTTAGTACTTTTCGCCGCTTAGCGCTTGGTTTATTACCTATCTACGTTCTACTTATACAGTGTTCTGTGTTTACATAATCCAATCATGTCGCACCAATGTACCGAGTGCCCTGTTCTTATCCCCGATTGGGATTTACATGTATTATGTCTTGCCCACCGATCGTGCTCTCGAGCAGATCAGTGTGATTCCTTTTGTAAGGGTCTTACTCCTGGTCACTTTGATGCCTTGGAGAAAGGTTTTACTAAGGGTTTACGCACTCGCAGTATCAGTATTGTTAATGTTGTAGGTAGAAAGTCCGTTGGTACGCCCGACGGCCTCCTTCTCACGGGGGAGGGGAGCTCTGTAACAGGAGCTTCCATGGCTGTTTCGGCTAACGATCAGGCTCGGTCTGATCGGCATGTAGAAACGGTCGGCGTGAGTGGTGGAAAGACGGGACTGGTCCCCGTTAAGTACGCTACTCCGTCAGGCGAGCTAGGCGAAAGCTCGGGGGCTATGTCGACCCCTGAGTTAGTACCTTTCACGCCGGGTGCCAGTAGCAGCGGTCCGAGAGAATCGGTGCCCGCAGCTACGGCGCTTTCTGCCAGTGAGAGTGTGGGGTTCGCCCCCGCACTAGTAGCTGGTTCGCTGGCGGTGGGAGTTGCCCTAGCTACCTCGGGTAGTATGGGTACACCTACCAGCCAGTCGGTGGTAACAACGATGGCGGGCGGCCCTGAGCCTGCCGTTGTTTGTTCCGCTAGTAGAACTCTCCGAGATCTACCCCCGCCCCCCGGTTTTCCTGTCGGCTTACGATTAGCCACGGTTGATAACCAGGGAGGGATTAGTCATAATCGCCCTATTCAGGCAGGATTGAGTGCTCACTCGTCCACGCCGAATGGTGGTATTATGTCTAGTGGATTTGCCAGTCATTATCCTCCCGGTCACGGTGATCGAGGATTAGGACAAGCTTATCCCATGATGAGTACCATTCCAACTGCTTCGGTGGTCACGGATAATACTCATGCGTTCTACTCTAACGCTCCTATGCAGCAACATGCTATGTTGCAGCAAGGGGGGGGGGGGGGTGAGTGGTTACGCAACAGCGGCAGGCGGTATGCAGAGTGCAGGGCCCTGGGCCCAGTACCAAGCATATCAGCCTTGGGCGCAAGCACCAGCATGGCAAGGGTCGTACAACCCTTTGCTTACGCAGGCTGCTAGCCCTCCCGCTTATCCGTACGGTGTAGGAGCTTGGCAGTACGGACAGCCGCCGGGTATGGTTTACCCGTGGCAGTCTGGACAGCCAGCCGGTATGCAACTCGCCTCTCAGGCGCAGTATGCACCGCCTCCTCAAGTTCCGTCGGTAGTTAGTGCTGGGAATCCTACGGTGAACCCTGTTCGCCCGGATCTCGGCGGGAGTATCCCCTCTTCATCAGTACCAATCCAAGTCCCTGTGCCGGTTGCCGGCGTGGTGGATATGGATTTGTGTTCGGATGATGCCCGTCCAGAGAGTGAGGATGAATCCGTGTCGGGTTCGTCTGACTCTTCGGGCGAGGGAAAGGGATCGGGAGAGGATGATGAGTCGGATTCCGACGAATCAGTACCTCTACCCCCGCTACCAGCTGAGGAGAGAGCTAATGGCTTTCCGTTAGACACGCACTCGATCCTGTCCCGCGTTGCGCGGGACCTAGGCATAGCCTAGCGCTACGTGTCCATTACTCTCAGAATCAGTTGAGCCAGCGCTGACTCTTCCTGCAGACTTGGCGTCTGGGAGGCGGCGAAATCTCCTCCGTCTAAGAAGGCCTACAAGAAGGGCTGTCTAGTGACCGACGATGATTTCAATACGTATCTCAAGGTGCCTACCATGGACCCAGAAATACAAAAACGCCTACCAGTTGAGGGAAAAGCTCATGATCACGGAACGTACTCCCCGTATTGGGAGGAGTGTCTAAAGTCGGTTGACAGTCGCTTGCGGGCGTCTATCAGACTTTCTGCATTCAGTTCTACCGTTGCGGAACACCTTACCAGGTTGACTGCTTCAGGATCAGGCTCGGCGTCGGAGATTGCTCGTGAGGCGTATCTGTTGTCAGATCTCTCTCACAAATCCTTGCAGTCTTCGATGTCTGCGGCTCACAGGCTTACATCTCTACGCCAATCGAACGCTCTCTCCCTCCTGAGCGCGACCTATGGGCAGCAGTTCGCTGACTCGCTCAATAAGGTCGAGCTCTCTACTCAGGGATTTCTTTTCGGAAACCGTTTCTGCGAGCTGGTAGAACAGCGAGCTAGAGAGGTTCTCGATGAGAAGTCACTGGTAGATACGGAGGCGGCGTTGAAGAGCCAGAAGAGGAAGAAGAAATCGAAGAAATCTGGTAAACGGAGATCTTCGACGAAACCTTCCACTTCGGGTTCTTCTGGTGCGGTACCTTCAGTAGCCTTGCCCGCTGCCGCTTCGACTCCTTCCGGTGGGAAGAGACGTCGTGGTGGCCGGGGGAAGACTTCTGGTCCAGCAGCGTCTAAGGGCAGTAAGCGCCCTAAGACCTCTGGTAAGAAGTCAACTCCCTGAGGGCGCGGCGCCTGCCATCCACTCGTCCGGGGAGCTCTTAGCTCCTCTGCAGACGGTGGTGTCACCGGTGGACTCATATCCACCGGTGGGCGGGCGCTTGCTTCAGTTCAGCGCGGAATGGATCACCATTTCGCCGTCCAACTGGCTACTGGAGACGGTAGAGCGGGGTTACAAGATCGAGTTTACTCTCACCCCGCCACCGCACTCGCGTCGCAGGCAAACACATTTGCCAGCCGACAGAGTACTTCGATCACTCCTGTTGAACGAGGTAGCGTCCCTTGTGGACAAGAGGGCCATAGTTCCTGTCTTCCCCCCGTTTCACGGGGTTTTTTGGTCTACGTTTTTCCTAGCACCAAAGAAGACAGGCGACTGGAGACCAATTCTCAACTTGAAGCCGCTGAACAGGTTTATCAAACCTCAGCGCTTCAGGATGGAAACATTGGCCTCCGTCCTCCGCTGCCCGATCAAAGGCTGTTGGGCAGCGTCCTTGGACCTCAAGGATGCTTACCTTCACGTTCCGATTGCTCCCAAGGACCAGAAATGGTTGCGTTTCCAAGTACAAGACCAGGCGTACATGTTCACATGTCTGCCCTTCGGCCTCTCCACAGCGCCCAGGGTGTTTACCCGGGTAGTGAGAGAGGTGGGAGCATACTTGAGACGCCGGGGCGTCAACATTTGTCAGTATCTGGACGATTGGCTGGTGTATGCGAAGTCTCGAGAAGAGACAGCGCACCACATACAGCTAGTCATCCAGGTGATTACGCGACTGGGTTTTGTAGTGAACTACAAGAAATCCAATCTCGTTCCGACACAGTCTCCGATATACCTCGGGGCACGACTAGACCTGTCGAAGGGTCAGGTTATGCCTTCCCTGGCACGAGTACACAACATGGCTGCCTGCGCTCGAATCCTAGCGGAAGCGAGTGTGGCGCCGGCGGTAGCATGGCTCAAAGTATTGGGCCTCATGGCCAGCATGGTAGATCTGATCCCGCTTTGTCGGTTCCATATGAGGATAATTCAGATTCACCTGCTGGCGCACTACAAGCCGAGTGTTCACTCAGTGTCCAGAATGGTTCCTATCTCAGACCTGATCAAAGAGGAACTCCACTGGTGGTACCAACCTGCCAACCTGACATCGGGGATGGTTTTTCTATCTCCGCCGACGAGTCGTGTCATCACGACAGACGCGTCAATGTTGGGTTGGGGAGGCCATTGGCTAGACAACCGCGCCTTCGGCCGGTGGTCAAGCATAGAGGCTCAGGTACACATCAACCTGCTCGAACTTTGGGCAGTGGAGAAGACTCTCCAATGGTTCGAATCCGATCTACAGGGACACAGTGTCCTTGTCCAGACGGACAACTCGACGGTGGTAGCTTACCTGAACAGGGAGGGCGGGACAAGATCTCCCACCCTCTGTTGCCACACCATGAGACTCATAACATGGTGTCGAGATCACCAGATCACTCTGCGGGCGATTCACATCGCGGGTGTCACAAACATCCTTGCAGACGATCTTTCCAGGGGACGAACGTCCGACCCCACGGAGATATCGTTAGCACCTCAGATAGCACAGACAATCTTTGTACGATTTTGTCACCCAGCGATCGACCTGTTTGCGTCATACCAGAACAAACAGCTACCGGTGTATTGCTCTCGGACTCGCGATCCGAGGGCGTACGCCGCAGACGCTCTATCAGTGGATTGGACGGGACTGACGGCTTACGCCTTCCCCCCAATATCGCTGCTTCCAAAAGTGGTAGAAAAGGTGGCAAGAGACGACTGTTACGTCCTGCTCATAGCCCCTTTCTGGCCGAAACACGTGTGGTTTCGTCCAATGGTAGATCTTCTTGTGGGTCGCCCCATGTTGCTACCTCCACTTCAGGACCTGCTCAGGCAGGGAGTTCACGGCGAATTCCATCCAAACGAGCACCTACAGTTGACTGTTTGGCCATTATCCGGCAACGATGCCAGGAGAAAGGCTTTTCTCAAAGGTCTGCAGGCTTGGTCGCCTCGGGTCGACGCCAATCCACGCTCAAGACATATTCTAAGCGTTTGGCTCCCTACTACGAGTGGTGTAATGAGAGAGGTATCTCTCCCACTCGAGCAGATGTAAATAGCATTTCGCTATTTTTAACTGAGAGGTTTGATTCAGGACTCCAGGCAGCTACTGTCCGGAATTATAAGTCCGCGATCATGTCAGTCCACGTAGGTTTTGAGGACGGATCCACTGTCAATGATGGCGGTGAGATCGGTCTTCTACTGAAGGGGATGTTCAACGAGAGGCCACCAGTCAGGAAGATCGTACCTGCCTGGGAACTTAACACTGTTCTCGAGTACATTAAGGGTCCGCCTTTTGAGCCTATGGCGAAAGCGACCCTCAAAAATATTACTCTTAAGACTGTTATTCTCGTGGCCCTTGCTTCTGCGCAAAGGTCTTCTGAACTTCATGCATTGTCATTTTCTTCAATGTCTCTTTCTCGCGCGGGTGTGACAATGTCTTTTGTTCCTGGCTTTGTAGCCAAGAACGAGACTAGTTCGCACTCGTACTCCACCCTTTACCTTCCTTCCTTCAGTGCCGGGTCATCTGTGCACGATGATAGGTTATGGTGCCCCGTTCGCTGTCTAAGGTATTACTCAGATAGGACGTCCGGAGTGCGAGGTAAAAACAATGATCAACTTTTTTTGACGCACTCCGAGCCACATAAGCCTGCGGCGAAAAGTACTATTGCTCGCTGGCTGGTTCAGGTAGTCAAAGACTCTAACGCAATTATTAATGACGAGCGTGTTACGGCACACTCAACTCGTAGTATTGCTACCTCATGGGCCTACCACCGGGGGTTGTCCGTGAGAGAGATATGTGAGGCCGTTTCATGGAAGGCCACCTCAACGTTTTCCGCTGCCTACTACAGGAGCATTAACGGAAACTCGCTCAGGGGCCAATTCGCCCGCAAGGTTCTAGCCGGACCTGTTGCGGGCAGAAATCCAAGAAATTAGGTTAGTTGGTCTATCAGTTATTTATTTATAGGTTGAGCTAGGCTTCTCGGGTTTTGAGTAAAAACGCTAGAATGAAGCTAAGCTTACCGTGGTTCGATTTTCTAGTTCTGACATCAGTAATTATGATGTGGGCCTTTCAAGATCTGATCCTTTAAATTAATAAATAATATACGCGGTGTTTGGCTTTTTATCGCACCTCCTCCAGGTTCTGTGCTAAACTGGGTTGATGCAAATGAGTCAGATCAAAACATCGAACCGGGAAGCAGTCCGACAGGGGAGTCTTCCCCAGAACTTATTGTTCTAGGGACTCCCCTGTCGGAGCCTGCTTACCGTTGTTCGATGTTTTGATCGCCCGGCCGCCCTAAGCCCCCTGCGACAAAAAGCAGAAGTAGTTTGGATTATTTCGAGGTAGTCCAAGCGAAATTTGGGTGACGGGCTGGCGCGTGACATGGGGTGACGTCACGTCGGTGCGACCCGTGTTTCTAGTTTGAAATATTGGAAATAGTTCAGTTTGGAATGCCCGCATCTCCGGGAAAGATGCAAATGAGTCAGATCAAAACATCGAACAACGGTAAGCAGGCTCCGACAGGGGAGTCCCTAGAACAATAAGTTCTGGGGAAGTTAATTTTAACTCTAAAAGATTAAAACCGCCAGATCTTTTAGTGTTAAAATTCCAACTTTAGACTCGAGGTTAGTAACCATAAAAAGATTCATATGGCCGTTAACCCTGAGTTTAATCTTGAGACGCAAATTTGACGCTCGTCTCTAGCTAATAGAACCCCTCGTATGAATGCTCCTCATGTCTATATAATTTGTTCATTGGCATTGATTCCCAAATGGTTATCTAAATCAGTAATAAATCGGTCAGACTATTAATATTAGGGCCCCCCCCAAAAAAAGTTGTGTTGCCCTCAGTGACCGACCCTAACATCGTAAAAACTAGGGTCGCATTTTTTTTTTTTTTAGATTGAAATTTGATTAAAAGTGTCTTAATGTTACTATTTCTTGCTTGAAATGAATAAATAAGCTTAAATAAATGTTTTTTAGACTATTGTCACACTTGAAACATTAGTTAAAATTTAAATTGACATATGGGCATATACCAATTTTGTCTTGACATAAACCATATATTTTTCAGCCAAAAAAAAAAATGGGAAAACAATTTTGAAAAAAAAAAAAAATCCGACCGACCGACCGACCAGAATTTAATTTTTTGGCACTTGAGGGCAACACAACATTTTTTTTTTGCCTTATTACCCTCATTCTTTTTACCCTATGAAATATGAATATTGAACTATATCAGTGCATGACTGATAACTTTTTCGGCGATGATGTGTACTTTGGAATTGATTATTAAAATCCGATGATACAATACCGTTACTCTCAGTTAATGCATAAAGTGTTATACAAGTGTGGATGTCGTACTTGTGACTGTGAGCAGTGGCGTACCCAGCTTTTGGAAACGGGGGGGGGGGGGGGGGCACAACATAGTTGCACCGACTAAAGTCATGATGTACCGATGATTTTTTTTACAGACTCCATAAAAATTGTAAAAAGTTGCCCAATTTGTTTTCTGCCAGCAGCTGAAATCTTGATAAATGGGGGGGGGGGGGGGGGGGGGGGGGGGGGGGGGGGGTGGGGGGGGGGGGATAGTAGTGATGTTATCCTCAGAACCGGCCAAAAAAATTGCATGGTCAAAATCAAAAATGTACAGATGGGAGCTCGTGTGTACCGACAGGGTTATTTCAGGCCCCCTCCCCCACCCCTGGGTATGCCACTGACTGTGAGTGAGTTTGCTCTTATGACGACATTATTTCATACTACGACCGTGCATTCAACATGTCCATCAACAGGATTCAAGTTCCACCCAAAATCACACCATTTCTATACGTTGTGATGATGATGCGCCTACGGAATCGTATGTATGCAACGGCATCCATGATTGGCTGTTCGTAAATAGCTTTAAATTAAGCATACAGCTGAACATTTGAATCATACATGCACTCAATACCAAGGAAATAATTTAAATTAAAATATTCATTTGTATTATCGAGTGCAACAAGGAGAATATAATAATATATTTCATTATTTTATGTGGGACTACTTTTTTTCTTATACAGATTTACAGAGCGATACGATTCCTAATTTGGCCCCCAAAAAAGTTTGGTTGCCTGCCCTCCACCACCGACTGAAAAAACAAACAAAAACGGGTCACATTTTTTTATTTTTTTTATTTTTTAACTCCGATTATATCATAATTTTGGACATATTTTGTCCCAAAGTTAGGAAATAAATTCTATAAAATGTTTTGAAGTCCAATTTATGAAATGTTTTGAAGTCCAATTGATCAAATGTAAGTCAAAAATATTGCGTTTATAAATTCCATGTATAAATTGCACTTTTTGTCGAAGCCCGGTATAGGGAAAGAAAAAAAAACCTACCTACCGACCAACCCACAATTTTCTTTCTCTCTGGAGGGCAACCAAACATATAATTCTTTTTGGCCTTACTTCAAAATCATAATTGAAGAAGAAAACTCAATCCATAATTTGGCAATTGCATAGATTTAGAGTTAGGGACACACCATTAGATTTTCAGGGGGGTCGGAAATTTGGTTCAGGGAATTTTCTTTTTTTAGCCGCCGTTAGGCTGGGTTCACATAGGAGTATACGGTATACGGTATTTGCTATACGGTATTCGCTATACGCTATACGGGCACGGCAAGTCACATAGGGTAGCACGCGTGCCCTACTCGGTCTTTTGGCGCCGATCAAATGGACACTTCAGAAATGGATTATTAGTTGAGGCAACAAGTTTTAAATTCCAAATCCAATGTTATTTTCATTACTTTGACACTTATATTTGTGTATATTTTATTAAGGAAACCTGCACATTTGAGAGTTGTTCTATCACCAAGAGAATGTATGGTCTACATATCATATACCATTTGGTTGATAGTATAACATGTACATATGAAGGCATGTGCTATTAAATGGCTAAGGAGTCCTATTGTTTCTAACTTACCCTATTCTACGCAATAAATTGTTTATAAATCGTGATAGGGGAAATTCAGAACGCCTGTACACATGAATTGCAGCTGTCACATCAAAACCGGACGGTATACGCTGCACGAAAATCGAACATGCACGATTCCCGGTATACTATACTACACTATACGCAGGTATACGGCTTTTTCGAATAGTGCCCTCTTATGTGACCTGGTATATTGAAATTACATTGTTCGATTTAAGCTATACGCGTGCCGTGCAAAACGTGCACCGTATACCCGAATAGTATACTCCTATGTGAACTCAGCCTAAGGGGGGAATTTTTTTCTCTCGCACTGCCAAAGGCAACAGATTTTTTAAAATGTATTCATTCATTTTGAGTTGGATGGGCTAGAGTTTTTTTGTTGTTGTCTGCATAGAGGGGGAATTATTTTTTATTAAAAACTTCCTACCCCCCCCCCCCTGAAAATCTAATGGTGCGTCCCTTATAATTGTATTTATAATCTGGTGAGGGTATCCTTTTGGGCACTGTATGTTAAACCATACTTCTGACAATATTTAGCCCCCCTGTTTTAGAAGATCTCTCATCACAACCAACCCTTTTAATATTGTTAAGGGAAGTGTCAACCCTGTTAAGCGCCAAATTTATCAAGCACTAACTTTTCAACTATAAATGTGATGTACATAAAAGTATACATTTGTTTTAATGAAATGAGTCAGAGAATCCATTTTTGGTATAATATTTCACTAAAAATAGTGATTTTTACATTTTTGCCGAAAAATCACTTTTTTGGCGCCAACAATTTTCAGACAACCTAACAAAATCAATTTTTGATTAAAAATTCCAAAATTGCATCTAAAAAACATCTATAGTCAATTATATATGTAGTATCCGTGTATTTTTTTTGACTTACAATTTTTAGTTTTGAAAATATTGACCACTTTTTTTATCTCAAAAATCACATTGTTGGCACTTTTTGGTCAATATTTGCAGAACTAAAAAAATGTAAAAATCATTATTTGTTGTGAAATTTAATACCAAAAATGGATTCTCCGACTCATTTCATTTGAAAAATTGTAAACTATTATGTACATTACATGATTTGTTTAAAAGTTACAGTGCTTGATAAATATCATAAAAAAGGTTTGACACAGTACCCTTAATCAGGCTATTGATGAGACATCTGGGAGATGAATGATGTAGATCACCGCATCTGGATTAAGACATTGATGTAGAAGACGGGATTGCACCATGTTATGCATAATCACAATGAAAACATTTACCATCTTAGAGCCATCAACGATGATACGATCAAATATTTATAGAACTGCTGATGAAACAAATGGGATACTGTGACCCACTTTTCTTACATTTTCTATTTAAATTCATGGTATGGAAGATATCTGGCGGATATAGCTGCAGTGCAGTATTTTCATCCCACGTAAAGTGCGAACTTAACGTCTATAATAATAAGTGGCAGTGTGTGTAACTGTCACTGGTGTATTCCAGTTTACGTTAAGGCCATGGAAAAAAGAGAATCTGTCTCATATATGCTGGGGGGGGGGGGAGGTCACCTTTGCTGCATAACCTACCTTACATGATACGCCCAATTTTGGCTCTTTTTTATAAAGTTGTCCGAGAACAAAAGTAAAACAAATTGACTCTGAGAGTGGAAAAAAAGAAAATAAGTGACCTAAATACACAAATTTAAAAAGAATTTTCTGCATTTAGCATAGCTATTTTTTCTAATTAAAAAAAACTCGCATTAGCATTGCCATTTTCCCAAATGTACATTATGTGAAACAGTCCTTCCTGTTTTTTGCCTAATGATAGAATTTGTTTTTGATAGCGCAAGAACATATTTAATGTATGCTGTCATCGCATTACAATCATGTTTGCATTTATATATATTGTACTCCCAAGTTAGATGGAGTAGTTCATAGCGTACTTGACATTATATGTTTTTATACATTCTAGGTATTGCCCCAGGGCCACTCGGATACAAAGTTTTATGCATTTACATGAATGAAAATGTGGAGGGGTGTTATTTTGAGGACAACACGTGCCTACACAGGCTCGTGTATAAGGGTATCAAAATGGCCCAATTTCCAAGAATACGGGTGTCTTTTTTAAAATAAATTAAATCTGCGCTAAGGGCATTGGCGGTGGAAACGGGAAGGGGGAGGGGGACAACCTCTATTTAAAAAATATTTGTCAACGCCTCAAAACAACTTGTTATTTTAGCTACTCATTTGACATAGAATTGTTTGATTTGGGAAACAGGCACTTGAGACTCACTAGTCTCGAGGCTAGTGACCATATGAACAGGACTTCTGTCTAGTACTCCCATAGATAAATAGATGGATAAAACAGTAGCTTTTTATGCCCAAAAGTCCTTAGTATGCCATTTAGTATGCCATGTATCACCCTTTTAAGAGTTTGTATAATTTTGTTGAGCTGTATTATACTGAAGTTCGTGAATTCGTGTGTTGTCAACACAAACCGCTGGATTTTCAACACGAGTTCATGAGATCGTGCATTGCAAACACAACCGCCTGATTCTTTGGCATGAACTCACGCACTCAGGATATTTTCAGGAAAAGAGGCGGTTGGGTTTGTTTGATAAACTAACCAACTCGCTATCAAGTGAAAAAATTAAGAGTTTCATGAGGTCGTGACTTGGAGCCAAAATGTCTTTACTATTTCTTTATTTTCAAAGTGTACAAGTCAAGAACTCTGGAACTTGGGATTGTTGGCACGCGTTTGTGAGTTCAGTGCGTTCATAACCCTAACCGCCTGGCACTAAATCTCTTCCGTATTTAAGGGGGGACTCAAGGAAGTTTTTGACTTGATTTTTTGAATTTTGTGAGTGCTGTAATTATTGAACTATTAAACAAATACATATAAAAGTATACATTTTTGGAAAGGAAATGGATCATAGAATCAAAATTTTGGGTTATTTTTGACCAAAAATGTTGATTTTTGGAGAAAATTATTTTTGTCTTGTTGAACTTTTTTGGGTCAAATAAGGGAGTTTTTGTGATTTTCTCAAAAAATCAACATTTTTGGTCAAAATTGACGCAAAATATGGATTCTCTGACCTATTTCCTTTCCAAAAATGTATACTTTTATACACATTTGAGTCATACAATGTAGTTCAATAATTACAGCACTCACAAAATTCAAAAAGTGACTTCCTTGAGTCCCCCCCTTACGAGTTTGTATAATTTTGTTGAGCTGTATTATGAATTGCAGCCACTATATCACCACCCATTGGCAATAGTAATAAAACAACACTCAATCTCACTTTCTTTCTCTTTATATTGGCTTCGCAAAGCGATGAGCCAATATACTGTGATGCTCTCGCGTGTCTTTCGTCTTCCAAACGCTCCTTTGAAATGCTTCTTCTAGTACAGTTTGCATGCTACAATTGCCAGACTTGGTCAAATGATTCCTTTATGACCATGCCCTTATTCATTCACCTTGTTTATTTTGATAAGCTAATAAAATAAATCAAACATTACAACGAGGTCAAAGGTCATTAAGGGGTCACTAGAGGTCAAATTGTGAATTTTTGCCCATTTCACTTAAAAAGATCGAACAATCTTTACAGATCAGATGCACTAGTGTCCGCACTAACTGTGCATTAGTGGCAACCTATGTGTAGAGCTCTTTTCAGAGCCACCAATTCTTTCACAAGAAGGAAAGGGCACCTACTCACAAAGGGGCAGCCCAAATGATGATAACAATAGAGAAGTGGCAATCTCTATGTTTTGCTTAATATTATAATAATTTGGTCCTGAAGAAGTCAGAACTTATCCTGAAGAAAGCTTGACAGATTAAAACTTGTCCGATGGCGAACCGTTAAAACTTATATTTAAATAAGGAAGCCAATATCCATGCTTCTTGAAGCACAATTAGCTCTAGTCTTATTTTTATTTTTTCCATTTCAAAAAAAATCTAATCTATCTTTTTTCTTCTTCATTACATTATTTATGCATGGAAAATGTTTGATGATTTCTCGATTGATTTGATCTTTTATGGAAAAGGGGATTTATACAGGAAAAAGCGATCTTGGAGAAAGGATGATAAGATTTCATTTGACATTTACAGAATGTAAATTGGATGACTTGATGACAGGCATAAGGCATGTATGAAAGTCAATGTTAATTTTCCTGTAACATTTTTTTCAAACCATAACCCTAACTCTACCCCCCACTTTTTCAGAATTGTTTCTTCAACGTGGAAAATCGACCAAAATATCCCCACAGGATTTGATCCAGGGACCTCTTGCACCAGAGGCAAACAATTCCCCACTACACCACGGCTGTCAGGGCTAGTTTGCACAGTATATTGCGCAAACTGTATGGGCTGGGTGTCCATTTTGTCATCAAAAAACTTCCATGCCGGGTGGTACCAACGTGCCCAGTCGTAGTATTTTGGGAAATATGTTAGGGTTAGGGTTATTGAGGCAACTTTTTCATTTATAAATTTATTATTCATTATTTTGCAGGATCTCAAGTAAGAGCAATTTCATCAACATAAAGCCTCACACTTCACATGGTCGCATATATACGAAAGTGTCCGGGGATTGTCGAGCGAAGAAGAAACAAATACAATGATTTTTGGTTTTGCGACGCTGTTCGTTGGTTTGAAAACTTATAAAATCACATGAAAATTATTGCAAAAAAACGAAAACTTTAGTATTTTTGTACATCATACAAAATAATGAACTTTTGGGGATTCATATCTCAAAGGAGGTCAAAAAATCATAACTCAGTGGGTTACGGGAAACATTGACTTTTATGTGCCTAAGGTAGGAGAGGGGAGACTCATCACATACAAGTTGTAAGCATCTGTATGAACTGTATATGGCTCATTCCATGAAGTTGGGGCATATTATGTGACATCCAAGTGAAATTTTCAAAATGGATATTTTCCAACTCTTTCTTCTTTTTTAGGTTCTACATTTACCAAAGTCCAATGTAGAACTTTTTATTTTAATGTAACATTTGGTGTAAAATAACCACACATGTTCAACAGTTGGATGACATTTCCAAAAATCCTGATGCTACATGGACACCATTTCTCATTTCCATATCATTTTCTAATAAAATAGCTTAAGATGTGGGCCAAGTTTCTATACCTCAATTAACTACTTGGAACCACAAATACATGAAAAGAAACCAGATTTGTCTAGGTTGAACATAACTTAACGAACAAGACATCGTAGATTAACTGTTTTATGTAAAAACTCATTGAAAAGTGACTCTTTATTTTGCAATTTGTATAATGAATTTAAATAAAGTACATATCAATATTTGTTTGATGTAAAGTACTCTATAAACCATGCACATTGATTACATTATAGTCATAAAGTAAGTATATGAAGTATTATTTACCTGTATAATGTTATAAAATGCACTACCGATGCTACATGGACACCGCGTCTTGTAACATTGTTAATAATAAGACTATTCATACTGTTACAATTATTTGAGTGTGAATGGTTTGTCTACTTGTTCATCATATCAAGTAGATACACAGAGTGAATTGCTTGAAATTTATCTAAACACTGTTCATGTAAAATTTACGTTTTCTGTGTACTTAAGTATTACGATGCTACATGGACACCGTGCCCTAAAATATTTGGAACAGCTTGAACAGGTGCATCTTTTTCAGATCAATAGAGAGGATGTACTATGATGTTAACTTTTTATGTTATAAGCACACGATAAAATTAATAACATGGATTGTAAAACTACAAATTACACAAAAAGATAACCTGCCATGAAGCATAAAACATAATTACCTATGATACACATACACCATTTCTTACAATTACACAATAACAATACACCATTGATCAAAGAAACTTAAGATGTCCACTGAAACAAACTTCATGCAGTGTTGTTCTTAAAGTACCCTTTGTGATCTTAGTCTCTTTGCTTGTTTCTGATTGAATCATCCTCTATTTGATAAAGATGATTGAAAAGTTTGATCACTTAAAAAGTCAGTTTGCAAAAAAATAATTTAATTGCCATGATGGATTTCTTTGGAAAGGTACTAGTTTTTGTAAATGATGGGTTCCTTGTCTTCATCTCCATAAATTCCAGGACGATAGAACTGTCTTCTGAATTAATGTCAAGAACCTGCAAAGCAAAACAAAATAAACCCTATGGCTTAGTATCTTCATGGAACATTGTGTATTGATATTGGAGTAGATTATTTATTCATGTTGCACTTTTTGTGTTGCAGGAAAATATTTATATTAAAATCATGCTGGAGTATTTTATTTATTATTCATTTAACATGAAAAAGAATAGCAAAGGATAGAGAACTTAAATGATTTACAATTATTTGTTTTATTTATAGTAAATAAAACTAAAATAAGGGAATGTTTATTGCGAATTCAGTGAAATGCTAATGGAAATGGTGTCCATGTAGCATTGTGTATTAATATATTTCATTAGATATACATCTCTCATAATATGCCTTTTTTTTCTGTAAAGTGTAGTAAAATGTAGGCAATGTTTTGAATGTTTTGGGTGATGGATAATTTCGAATGGGGTAATTGTTTTAGTCTAATTAGGCAAATTTTATGAAATGCTACATGGACATGGTGTCCATGTAGCATCGTATTGGTAAGCTATATTATTAGCATTAAAAGAGCAAAATCTAATTCATTATTAACTTCAAAGTTTATTAATGATGTGATTCTACAAAAAAAATACAATTTCAACGAACTATAACGATACCCAATGCAAAATATTGCCCATGCTATGCCCGATGCTACATGGACGCCAAATTATTATGGCGTCCGTGACTCAAAATTAATATCATAACATGAAAAGAAATTCTGATTCAGTGTTTCCCTTTCAATAAAAATGCATTAATAAATACAGACATACAAGCAACATTAAGAAATAATTACAATCGCACTTACCATTCACAAAACTATCCAATGTTTACATTTTGATGCTACATAAAAGTCCCGATGCTACAACGGGACACCAGCGACTGAAACCTTGATAAAACTAGCCCATGTGTGGCAAATTCCAAACAAACCTGATAGCTATTGACCTCTATCCTTACAAAAAGAAATATGGAATGTTTCATTTATCTCCAGGGGGGATTCCCACAAATTGCATAGGATGTTTATCACGATGCTACATTTTATGGTTAGGACACCATGCACACGGCACGGTATACTTTTTCATGAATATATGGAATGGTCTTCATGAAATTTATTCTCATTTGCAATAGTTTTCAATTGATAAATGCTCTTTATTTTGGAAAATAATTAAAAAATGTATGATAGAGAACTACCCCCATTCAGCAATGAAAACTCCCGATGCTACACGTGTATATTTTGTGGACACCGTGCGTAGCATCGGAAAGGCAATTTTCATGTTGCTTGGGTGAAAAATCAGTCCAGCGTGACGAGGTGTTTTGGTCAGTAAACTATGAATACATGTATCTTTTATTAATCAAATCGATTTCCAAGCAATTCTATGATAGTTTTGCTTACATAAAACTCATATTAATTGTTGTGTTTTCCATGTCACGTTTTTTAGCAAAAATGGTCTTGGACACCACCTAATTTTTTATTTTTTTCTTCTTCAAGGAAGGGTCGATTTTTTAATTTTTTTTCATGGCTCAATACTATAACCTAGTACTGTTTTTGGACACTAATTTTTTTTGATATACACATAGAGTAAAACAGTTTATAAGCTGCCTAAAGTACCAAATTCTGCTATTTTAACAAGTTATAATCGTCTCAGGCCCCAACTTCATGGAATGAGCCATATGCAGAGGTGATAAGGTATTATTATCATTTTTTACAAGGACCAGATACTAAGGTCAAAAAAAAGAAAAAGATGTTGGATTGCCCTTTCCCCGACCGACTGTAAAAATCGGGAAAACTCAGTCGCAGTGTTTTTTTGGTTTTTTTTAAAAGAAAAAGTTCAAACAAAATATATAAATTACAAATGTGTAACCTAAATGACCTCAATTGACCCCTATGTGACTCCACTCTGAATATTTATTATCCATGCCACCAGACTTTGCCTTTTTAATATCAAAATTAAGTTAAATTATAAACCTCAAGTGTATTCCAGTGTGATTTGGTCATTCTTTGAAATCTAAAATAACTCCAAAATACCAACAACAAAAATCGACCGACCGACCCAAGCAAAACTTGAGGTGAAAAGGCAATCCAAACAAACTTTAAGGCCTAATAAGCGAGTGAACTGAGGACTAAAGATAACTTGTTATTATCTAAAAGTACGAGCAATGCATTAAATATGTGTAAATATCTGTTTCAGAAGCACAGATCCAAATATAAAGCCAAGAAAAATAATAATAACCCGGGAGCACCGCAACACTTTTAAGTTTTCAAAACAGAATTTTTGCTATTTTAGGTTGCTAATGATTTTTGAAGACTTTATAACCCCTAGTATCGCCCCTCTGCTGGATACCTATCAAAATATTCACACAGCTCATTTTACAGGGGGGTCAAAGTTTGGTTTTGTACAGGGAAGTATAGGGAGAGCTGAACTTGTTTTAAACCTGGGGTGCATTTCTTTGTTGAAAGGTGTATCATGATACATTTGGTATTAAATGATAGCTGTATATCAGTATTATTTTTTCACATGTTTAAACCAGCATGTTTTATAGCCTATATGATGTAATAAATCAATTGAAATAATTAATTGTAGGGCGCCCTCACTTGACCTGTCACAAAATATATTAAATGTATGGAATGCCATTAGTGTAGTAACTCAATTATCAGTGTTTATCACCTATAAACCATGTGTTCTCTTTGATAAATATGTATTATGACAAGTAAACATGGCTTATTGAGAAATAAAAAAGTTGAATCAATGTTTTTCGACCAATAGAGATGGTTTATCACATGTAAAAATGTGCATTGACTAGATACATGAATGGCTTGCCATATTCAAGCATGTTGTATGGATATAATAAATAGTCCATCTCAGATCAGAGTCCAAAAGTAAAATGCTGTTATAAATGGATATTGCAAAAGTGATTTTGTATGCTTAATATTATTTTGAATACCAATAGTTTATAAAATATGCCAAATTTGCTTCATCGGGGGTGCCACTCCTCATGACAAAGGGTCCCATTTAGTCATGGTTAATTAAGACTGTCCAATATCAATTTATTTTTTAATAGTGTTTTCATTACATGTTTTTACACATATTAAGAGTCATTTTCTCATTTAATAAATTGAATGCCAATAGTTGATATGATCTGCCAAATGTACTTCCCCGGGGGTACCACTACAAAGCGGGGTCTATTCAATAACAGGTTAAATGATTGGTGTTTTCATACATTGGTGTTTTCATACATGATTTGTATTCACACATATGAGAGTCAGTATTTCCCACCGAATGCCATAGAACATATAATGTGCCAAATATGATTCCTCAGGGGTGCCACCCCTCCTGAGAGGGGTTATATTTACTGGGTTTCAGTGTCCCCCCCCCCCCCCCCCCCCCAAAAAAAGGGTACATTTTAAAGTTTTAAACGTTTTCGTTACATGTGTTAACACATATCGAACGTCACTTCTACATTAAATACAACTTTGAAGGCTAATAGTATAAATATTATCTGCCAAATGTACTTCCCGGGGGTACCACTTTCGAGCGGGGTCTATTCAATAACGTGTTTTCATACATTGGTATTTTCATACATGATTTCAGACATATATATATTCACACATAAATGATAGTCATATGCTATTCTGAATGACATAAGAACATAAAATGTGCCAAATGTGCTTCCTCAGGGGGTGTCACTCCTCCTAGATGGGTTATATTTACTAACTGTTAAGCTCAAGACAGTTCAATTTCAATTTATTTGTTTTTTATTTTATTTTAATTTTCCTTTTTTTCACAAATATCAAGAATTATACGAATTTGAATGCCAATAGTTGACATTAATCTGCCAATTGTTCAATTGAAATGACCTTTGTATATAATTATCCTGAATGCCATTGCCATTAGTACATAAAATGTTCCATTTTTTCTCCTGGAGGGTGCCACTCTTAAGAGCAGTCCTAAGGGACCGTTCATTATTTCGCCTGCCGGATTCGAACGATAAAAATCCAACAGCTTCCGGGGCTTCACCCCCTTGACCCCCACAAAAATGAAATTTATTTAATTATAAAAGTTTATTCAAATTGTTAACAAATAAATTAAAAACGATTTATCTTACATGAAAAAGGTTGTTAAATATGAGTTCCTTGTTTGATTTCCTTTCATTCATTTGAATCCCATATTGACATACTTTCGTCAAGGTTCCGATTGGGGTCTGTATGAAACTTTTGGGGGGGGGTATCCCGGAAACTGGTAAAACTACTTATTATGGGCTACCAAGTTGCATGGTGCAACCAAAAATAGCATGAAGTATAACAAAGAGTGTCCCGGTGCTCCCGGGTTAATAATAAACATAGCAGCAAGGATCACTCATATTATATAAGAAACCTGCCAACACATGCAGTTAATTTTGGTATATTTAAATTGCTTTCTAGAATGACTTTCCTCAAGTGCAGTCAGTAATGGAAATGGCTGTTATAATGTGAAAGATCATTATCCTTTGTCTAAGTTGATTTACACATTTGTAAGCTTTGAATTAGACCTCTCCTGGAAATGTTTTAATCACGTTGTGTGAACAACTTTGAATGATGACATAAGACATCTGTTCCATGCTCTTTCCAATTGGTAGGATAATTTTAACATGATATAAACAAACCTTCAGACTTAAAGATACGTAAATCAATTTTGTTTGTGAATGTTATGCTATCTTCTTGTTGTAATAAAAAGGTTACAAACAGAATGGTGAATTTCATTCAAATAATGGGACTTCCCAATTAGATTATGCATATTATTCCATATATAAGGCACAGTATCTCGTGTTTGTCAAGGGAAAGGAATTTCTACAGAAATAACTTTTATACATGTAGATATTGGTTAAACAAGACCAACATATTGGAAAATAGTTATGTTGACTAATTGATTGAAAAAAATAATGTTAAGTCAAAACATGTCAGAAATATCTAAATATCCATGCTCCTGATATCAAGAGAGCGATTATTGGACAATTTTGGGGGGTATTTGAGGGGTTAAGACTCATGATAGGAAGATCTTAAGTGAATTTTTTCTGTCATTCCAAGATAGATATGTCATGGGCAACATATGTTCAAGGATTTTTGCAAGATTTAATGGCTTTGTAACACTGTAAAATGTGGTTGTCTTCTTTTAAGTCAAATTGTATTGCCGAATATGCAAAATACTGCATTTTATGTAATGTTTTTTGCAAATAAATTGAAAATGGTTGATCATACATAAATAAAGTGTCTAGATATGAATTCCTTGTTTGATTATCTTTCATTTGAACCCCATATTGACATACTTTCGACAAAGTAAAAGTTTGACCCCCCCGGAGGGGGGGTCTGTGTGAAACTTTTGGGGGGTATCCCCGAAATTGGTCAAACAACTTATTATGGGCTACCAAGTTACATGGTGCAACCAAAAATAGCATGAAGTATAACAAAAAGTGTTGCGGTGCTCCCGGGTTATAAGTTGTGTTGCCCTCAAAAACCTACCCCTAAAATCTTAAAAACTAGGGTCGCATTTTTTTTAATTTTGAAAATCTTGAAATGAATAAGTAAGCTTAAATAAATGTGTTTAGACTATTGTCACACTAGAAACATTAGGTCAATTGACATATGGGCCTATATCAATTTTGTCTTGACATAAACCATATATTTTTCAGCCAAAAAAAGAAGTTGAAAAAAAAGGTGCTGAGGTGACTGAAATTATTTTAAAAATACAAGTTGAACAATTTAACATCAATGTATTTTAACCACATCCAACAAACATGTGCATCATGTGTTTAAGTTTGGTCCCATTCTATTAAGAAATACATTTTACATTAAAAAACCCATGGATGGCAATAAAAAACAAAAACAAATTGTTTGCTTGCCCTCGTCCGACCGACCATGTATTACACTCCTGACCGTGTTACCTTTTTTCAAAATAAAAAAATACAATTTTTCTTCTTAAAAAACCCCAACCTTTTTCAAGTCACGTATATGACCTTGATTGACCCCCATGTGACCCCATATATGGGACATCTAAGGTCCTGTTTTGGACTTAGACAATGAAAAAATTGTAAAACATTTTTTTGAATTGATTTATTCTGATATTCATACCTACTAATTTGAAGAAAAAGAAAACAAAAAGTTAAAAACCAATCCGACCGAACAACCTACCTTTTGGAGAGCATCTACGGGCAAGCAAACACCTATTTTCTTTGTTGTTGGCCTAAGCTTACATTAGCATGTCCAGGGACTTTTTTCAGAACACCTGGACAACCACTTATTTCGAGCACTGACTGTGATACCCTTCTATTCATACGGTCCAGGAGAGACTCTGTTGTAGTTGAAAGAATCACCCTGAGAAAATCCATGTTTTTATTCATGCGGAAGATTACAACAACAGATTTATCCATGCCCCTCCCCCACATACAGCATTAAGCTTACTTTGATCTGTATGTAAAGCTATGTAGATATACATTAAGCCAAATCAAAAAAGGTTTACCTCAGAAGACCGTGCACGTAGCTTATAAATTCACATTTTATCGCATAACTTTGTATCCCTTTTTTTCTTCTTGTAATGATGGTGTGAACCACATTTTGACTGTTATGTATGGGACATTTGTTTCCAATATTAATACTTTCCATGCGGCTATTAGTTTTACCAATATACAAAACTGATCTTTCTGAAATCGTTCCCGATATTTAAAGTCTATCTCAAGGATTACTGAACCAATACTAGGTATGTTTGTACTTATTTCAAAGCATTTCTAATGGTGATTCCAAATATGCCAATGAATTTCAATAATGTTGCCATTTTTGAAACTTTGTGTGAAATTTTGGAATGTCGTCTGCCGCGTGTTAAGTGTTAAAATAGTATTTAAACTCAAGAAAAGCAACTGATTCCAGTAGTGGCTTTTTGGGGGGGGACAAATTATATAAATAGGAGGGCGTTCAGTAGGCGACAATTGCCTGAAAGCAGGGTCTATCCGCAGTGGCAGTGCCACAGGGGGGTGGGGGTTGAGGGTGAGGGTGCATAGGGCATTCCCCCAGTCATTGCCTTTGCCCCCACACTTGCCCCTCAGTCAACTATTAGTCCCACTCCATTTTGCCCCCCCCCCAAACAATCAAAATTGTTGACTTTTAATGTCAACATTAATTGGTCTAATTCAGATCAAATTAAGCTAATTTCAGGCAAGTTCTTTATACAATGTTTGCCCCCAATTGTTTTCTTCTCCCCCTGCCCATTTTTCTTGCCCCCACCCTCATTTTGTTCGGCTGGTGCCACCACTGTCTATGTGCTGGGTACTGGGTTCTAGAGTGCGAGCTCCTGGGGAACAACTTTCTTTTTTAGTCTAAACATGTTTTGGTTGTTGATCAACATATAAAATGAAACATACCTTCTTAATATTTCCTTCAATACTGCATTAATTCTTGAAAGGAAGTGTGTGTTTTTGTCTAATGGGATGAAATCTAATGTTTGCTATTGAATCATTTGGTTTCCATGGTTACTTTGTGTAAGTGTTACAAATGCAGAGAGTAGTCTTTGTCAAAGACCATTCACAATCCTCTTCAGCTTAATGTTGTAGATATAAGACTGAACTTAAGACTTGTTTGAGAGAGAAAAATCACCTTCCTGAAACTCAAAAAACAAAAGATCAACAAAATAATATAAGCTTACTAAAAAAACTTAAAAAAATTGTCAGCTAAATTCCTCTTATTTAATGCAAATTTATAGTGAAGATTCACTAGCGAAAGCATTTATTTTGCATTCCATATCTTGAGATAACACCCAGGATTCACATTCATACAGTAAGATAATAGTCACACAGGTGGTATTGAATAATTTCATCTTTGATGTGATACCTATTTGAGAACGTCATATAGCATAAATACTGGAAAAACTGTCCAGTATTTATGGTCATAGGCACTGTCTCTTTTCAAAACAGTATTTCATTATTTGATTGATGTGTTAGAGATATTACATAACCAGTGGCTTCTGTTTTGAGTGTGCAGTCAAAAACACTTGAAAAACAAGCACTGATTTGCTCTCAAAATAGTGACATTCAAATATATTACGGTACAATGAACGAGTAAATAAATAAGAAGTAAATAAATTGATAAATACATATAAATCAATAGACGATTGATAAATAAAGAAGTAAATAGATTTAAAAAAAACCCACATTTGATGAATCATAGTCTAATCACTGGATTCAGTGGTTTTTCCTGAGTTTAAATACTGTTTTGATATTGGAAAATAACATTCCATACAGTCACAACTTGGCTCACACCATCATTTAAAAACAAAATGGAGAAAATAAATAAATGAATAATCGGGGGTCGGATAACCGGTGTCGATTTGTACAGCGAAATGTCACTTTTACGCCAGGGATCGTGTTAAGAGCATCCACACGGGGCGTTTACTCGTACAGTGAAATGTCACTTTTACGCCAGGGATCGTGTTAAGAGCATCCACACGGGGCGTTTACTCGTACAGCGAAATGTCACTTTTATGCCAGGGATCGTGTTAAGAGCATCCACACGGGGCGTTTACTCGTACAGCGAAATGTCACTTTTACGCCAGGGATCGTGTTAAGAGCATCCACACGGGGCGTTTACTCGTACAGCGAAATGTCACTTTTACGCCAGGGATCGTGTTAAAATCATCCACACGGGGCGTAATTACTCGTACAGAGAAATGTCACTTTTACGCCAGGGATCGTGTTAAGAGCATCCACACGGGGCGTTTACTCGTACAGCGAAATGTCACTTTTACGCCAGGGATCGTGTTAAAATCATCCACACGGGGCGTAATTACTCGTACAGAGAAATGTCACTTTTACGCCAGGGATCGTGTTAAGAGCATCCACACGGGGCGTTTACTCGTACAGCGAAATGTCACTTTTACGCCAGGGATTGTGTTAAGAGCATCCACACGGGGGCGTTTACTCGTACAGCGAAATGTCACTTTTACGCCAGGGATCGGGTTAAGAGCATCCACACGGGGCGTTTACTCGTACAGCGAAATGTCACTTTTACGCCAGGGATCGGGTTAAGAGCATCCACACGGGGCGTTTACTCGTACAGCGAAATGTCACTTTTACGCCAGGGATCGGGTTAAGAGCATCCACACGGGGCGTTTACTTGTACAGCGAAATGTCACTTTTACGCCAGGGATCGGGTTAAGAGCATCCACACGGGGGAGTTTAATGCGACCTGTAGGTCGCATTAGCGCTTTACTCCAGAGGTCACCTACTCTGACCTTAACAGGACCAATTAGGCAATTACTACTTGGACCTTAATTATTAAGCTGACCTTAACACAGCTGATATACTATCAATTGTGGGTGGGTTAGCTCTTTAATTTACTACCACTGATTACTTTCCATCCATTGTGTTTACATTATCATGCTTCCATGTGCGTGATTGACTCATTTACAGCACATGAAAAAAGGTGCTTCTTAGCCCTAACTCCCCGGGCGTGTTTTTGTGAATTGAACTATCAGGGGAGAAAAATGTGTCAAATTTGAGGGGGAAAATCAGTCTACGCACGCGCCGCGAATCGAACCCGAGCCGCATGCGGGCAAGTCTGATGCTCTACCGACTGAGCTACACAGGGGAGCTGGAAAAAATGGTGTTTTTTAACAAGTTGAACCACATGCTGAGCGTGGCATGAGATTGATGGGACCGCTGCGCGGAACTGGATTGTAGCACTGTCGTGTTTTGTAGTGTCCAGGATAAGACTTCAGATTACCAATGTTCAGGGACTTTTTGCAAAGAAAGCAACCCAGAGCTGCACATACATATATTACATTATGTACATGATGAGAATCCCTTCTCGTTTTGGGTAGTAATTAGATTTGGTTGCTTAGCACTTTCCACACGGCAGTCGTCTGCAGATGACAGTTCAGAAATGTTGCAAAATGTTTAAGAATGTCCAAATTATTGAATTTCATCACCATATTTGGAATCACCATGAGAAATGCATTAGAATAAGTACATATGCCTAGTATCGGTTCAGCAATCCTTGAGATAGACTTTGAAAGTTGGGAAAGGTTTCTGAAAAAAAAACACCCCTGTTTTGTAATGGTAAAATTAATAGCCGCATGGAAAGTGTTAAATTGCCCATTAAAACTTGGGTGTTTTACAAGGATGAAATTGTGTTGTCGTATTCTCACGCATTGGCGAGAAACTGTTGAATAGCATATCGGATGAAGGGGTACTCCTCGGAGATGATTTCGAGGCTGCGCCTGTAATTATGATCAAAACAGGGATTTAAAATGGTTGCAATAATTGTATTACACTTATGAACTTACAATTGTAAAGATTATTAAATTAAAATATTCTTTCTTTCAGTGTCACACCAAGGCTGCTGCGGCTTTGCATTTACATGTAGTTTTACAGAGGTTGCAATATACTTAGTCTAAACTAAAAAGCCAGTCTAAACTAAAAAGCCATTTAAAACTACATGTAGGGCATTGTAGGCCTACATCAAATTAAGTGAACAATATCGAATAAAAGACGTTTGAAAGAAAAGTTTCAATAAATTGCGATAAATGTTTTAAAGCAGCTTGTTTACAATGGAATGAGTTTGAATTATATAAAGGGGGTTATCAATTCACATCATGTTATCCACCATGTTTCAGTTTTTTAATATCAATCTTGGATTCAAGATAAACATCATCCGATTTTGAATTTGTACATAACTATCACAATCATACTACCAGGAATCATTCAAGTAATACTTTAATCATTCCTAAAATCAACTCAAATTCTGGTATGCGCACTTTTCTTTTCAGATCTAGCCATCTGTGGAACAATTTATCACCATCTATTCGTATTGATTTAGAAAATTTGTCACTCGGTCAATTCAAATCCTATATTTCCACTGTATCATAATTTGTATTGTATATTTAAACACTGTAACATTTGTTATTTGTATGTACTAATGATGTATCGAAATGAGGGCCTGCTTGGAAAGCAGTGCAAGTCACTGAAGCATATTACCCTCAATAAAGAAAGCATTTAATAAATAAAATAATGTGGGATGGACAAATATGGGAAAATCTGAGCTCTACAGTAGAGAGCTAACATGGCTATTGGGTTAACAAATAATTTAGATTTTAGGGGCGGTCGCTGAGGGCAACACAAAAAACAAATTGGCCAAGTTTTCATCTAATTATCCATAGTTTCATTGAGACTCTGATTGCAAAATATATCCATATATTATAAACTCCTCACAAAAAGTATCGAAACACCTTACACATGATCCATTAATTAACGCTCCGAAAGGGTATGAATTAATCAAAGCCAATGACCCAGTTGCATAATTTTGCTCTGCGTATTTTGACACCTCGATTGTTGAGATACGATGTTGCGGAGCGGAGTTATTGCCATTTCAATGGTCGTAGGTCAAGTTTCAAAAGTGACAATGTGTTGATGTAAACAAGAATCTAAGAGCTCGTACGATGATGGCGCTATATGAAGCCATTATTTTGTGCATGGGAACAAGGCTCAAGATAAGCGGGCGCTGGGCGATTTTTACCCCTCGGTCCTCCTGCCATAGCGCCCGGTAATGCTGATAAATAAACAACCGAGCGCTGATATTTTGTCCAAACCAGCGCCCGTTGATGATCGGTAAGCTTGCCTAAGACATCAAATTTTGATTTGACACTACGATTTAATAAAATGTTAGCTCCCGGTAGACTGAAAGTAGCTCCTGGTTCTCAATAAATCCCATGATCCGGGCGCTACTTTGGAATAGCTCCCAGTAAAAAAACTGTTATCTTGAGCCTTGCATGGGAGGAACCAAGTTGAATCGGGGACCAGATCTACAGCATTTTGCAAAAACGCAATGCATTGTGGTGCTGTCTTTAAAATCTTCTTTGGGCTATTTCCAGGCCTGGTCCCTGGATGGAAGATAGTTATAATAACACCATCAAAGTTTTTGTATGTAGTCTAGTTTGCGCATATCATTCAGCAGTTGTGTCCGAACATAAGTTAACATGTATCTTCATCATGCTCATTGAGAGATATCTGCACACTGAAAAGGTGTTAAGGTCACGTTTTTCAACGTCGGCACCCAAAAAAGGTGGTTTTGATACATTCCAATTTTGTCTTTAGGTTATTTGTATTTGTGTAAACCAACTATCAGATTGACTTGTGTTTGTGCTTATTCTAAAGGTAATTTAATACGCTCTAATAATCTGGAGAAAAAAACTAACCTGTCACTTTTGATTTAATTAATACAAGGCACGTTCAGACCTGGCTATTTAACTTGAGCTAAAGGTTGAGTTAAGGACGAGTCGAGTTAAATTCGCGAGAATGGTCGAGTTAGTGCCCGTGTGGACAAGAGTCATGTTAATTTAACCCTACCTTAAAGGCATAGTATGTGATTTTTTCCAAGTAGCTCCCTCTATCATTGATTTTTACTATGAAAGCAGATTTTCTTGCAGATTTGTATTTTTGATCATAAATCATAAAGATCTTCTAAGTTACAGATCGATACGATTCCTAATTACTTCAAATTCATGGTTTGAAAATAGATTGTACCGCTCAAATTTTACTCTAAATTCACTCTAAAACCATGATTTTGAGGCTATTAGGAATCGTATCGCTCTGTAACTTGGAATATATTTATGATTTATGATCAGAAAATTAAATCTGCAAGAAAATCCACTTGCAATTTTGTTCGAGGATTGAGGGGGCGTCCCCTGGAAAAGATCACATAATATACCTTTAACTCAACCAATTAACCTCTGAAAAAAGTTAAAGTGGTAAAGTCCAGTCGAGTCGAGATAACGCACCATGTAATGTGACCTTACGCAAATGTAATTGACCTGCTACTGAAGACTTCTGTGTCAATATTGGTTTTTTTCACACTTGTGCATTGTTAGGTTGTCCGTAGGAAGAGACCTTATGGCTGCATCCTTCGTCAGTCTGTGTAGTCTGTGTAGTCTGTGTCTGTTGGTATACACGTTTGGTATACACGTTTGGTATACACTTTTTGTTTTGTCCATTTCTTTTCCATACAATCACCAATTGGTCATAGATGCAACATGGAAACCTTTATATGTTAATGAGGTCAAAGGTCACATACCAAGGTCAAAGGTCATTTGAGGTCAAGATGTAAAATTTAGTATACACTTTTTGTATTGTCCATTTCTTTTCCATACAATGACCAATTGCAACCAAAAATACCGACTCGTCTCACTTTTCTTAAAATTGCACATGCTTTGGATTAAATCTTGAGCAAAACATGTTGGAAATGGTGAGATTCCATTACTCAACATGTTTTAATGATACAAACATTAAAAGATTCGGATAACAAGTGCACCCCCTCTTATTTAAGGGCAGTGTCAACCCGGCACTTGTTTCAAAAATTGAATTTCATATTTCTCTATTATTTTATACTTTTATATGTATTCTATCATTACCATCATAAGTTACTAATCGGAAGCGATTATTTCCCGTTCTTATGGGTGATTTAAAATTGTTGTTTTGGTAATTTTGAGTCAGAAAAAGGCGCATGGTTATTTGGCGGGAAATTAAGCGGTGTTCCGCGCTTTTCAAATGCTGCGACAGCTGTTCGATCATTGCGTCGCGCGCTGAATCTTCCCGTGCATAATACTAGACGCGCCGCTTAATATCCGCGACGTAGTCGCGAAAAACAAAAGAGCGCAAAACAATGTCTAAAAATGTAAACAAAGGCCAATCTTACGATCATTTAAATTTCCGTTTTCTTCCAATTTCTTCACATTGTGACAATATAAATTGAATCTGATAGTTGATTTTAATTGTTAATAATAGTATACTCGCCTTTCGGGTCACACGCCCGTGTATTCCGAGAACATTTAGCTTTAAATGGTGGAAAATGTCAATATTTTTACTAAAACGCTGTTTTCTAGAAGTTCAAATTTGAAGGAATTTTACGATTTTTCAGACAGCATAACTAAAAAAATATCAAACTATCAGATAAGCTTTTACTACCATTGTGTAGAGGACTTTCAGCGCTAGGAGGCAATTTTTTATTTTTTCGATTATGGATTTTAAACTCGAGATATGCATCCATTTCTAGCGAAATGTATGCAAAAAAACACGACTTTTACACTTTTCTGATGTTTTTAGCAATATTTCCAAAACTAAGCCTTATTTTGGAAAAAGAAAAAATTGCCTCCTAGACAAAATTGTCTTGTTTACAAAAATGTATATTAGAACAAATTACCATTTTTATTTTATAGTTATGCTGTCTGAAAAATTTGGGGTAAATAATTCGCTTTTTGGTTAATTTCTCAAAATTTAGTTTATTTGGTATCACATTGATATCACCATCGGATTCCTTATCAAATTTCCTTTCTAAAAATGTATACTTTTATGTACTTTTATTCAATATTCTCAAACTTAGAAGCAAAAGTTGATCATCAAAATAATAGGGTTGACACTTCCCTTAACATCCGGAACTTAACTCTAGGGGCAGGTGGTCGAGTTAAATTTGACGGGTTAATTTAGTTGTGGTTACGACGTGTTGCCTGTGTGTGGACAATCGGTCGAGTTAGCGCAAATATATCAGGTATTTTATCACAGGTCATAAATTATTTAACTCGAGTTAAGAGCCAGGTCTGAACGCAGATACAGCTCGTCAAACATAATTAGTCAGGGTGGTTGAGGGAGTGGAGGAGGAGGGAGGGGAGGGGAAGAGGAGGAGATAAGTGTCTTATATGTGACCTGCTCACTACAAAAGCGGTGTAAAGTCACTGGGGCTCATTAACAGATAGCCTGAAATAGTCGATTTGAAATAAAGAGGTCGAAAATGATATTTGAACATTTTTGGAAAGATAAACTATTTTTATATCACATTCCGAAATATTATGAAATAATTGTGGGTCTAAGTGTGTTCTTAAATAATTTTAGTGGAGCCTTTTCTTTCTTACATCTCAAGAAATGAACAGGAAGAGGGGGGGGGGGGGGAAGTCCCGAAAAGTATCAAAATTACTGTGATTACATCATCATTTTCCTGGTTTAAAATGGTATCACCTACATGTATGGCAAATTTGGTATTGTCTTAAAGGTCATGATCTTCCGGATTTATTAACAGTAGTTTGACCCCTGTATACATATCTAAATGAACCAATGGCAAATCTAACATTTCAAACTGATATAAATGGTATGGTGATGATACAAAAGTCTTTGCACATACAGGGTGAGTCAAAAAAAAGTTTACCCTAATTGAAAAAAATCAACAACAAAATTTTGACCACAAAATCAAGGCAAACAAAACTTTAAATGATTGCGCCATTTCTTCGCTATCATCTGGGAAAAAAATCACGCTATTTGATGATACCGTTAAGTAAATATGACTATTTCTGTACAGGAGCTGTTTTTTCACCAAAAACACGGTTTTTAATTTCAAGCTTAACGAGCTCAATAATGTTTACTAGGATTATTACACATCTTGTTTATTAAAAGAATTAAGTAGACAATAGACTTGTTCAAAATTGTCTCCTAATAGATTAAAACATGAAATATGGATTAAATCGTATCACCACTATCAGTTAATAAATAATAATTGCAAGGATTAAATTCATAAACATGATAAAACTAGATGAGGATATTGAATAAAAATTGTCACCAGTGATTATCTGATAATGTGAATAATAAACGATATAGTATTTTGATAAAATCAATAAATATAATATTGCACTTATTTTTCGTAAATATGTCCGATTAAGTAAACATTATCCTTGAACCAATCAAAAATTGTCAATGTCCACAGTAAGACTAGTAAGTAATAGTCTATCCCTCTCTTTCTCTCTCTACATGTAAAATTTATTCCTGTTAATGAATAGAAACCCACTTGATAATCCAGCATCTTTTTGGTCTTTCTCCTGATCTTTGAGAGTGTGCTTAGGATGGTTGCATTGAGGGACAATAGACAGCTTTAAGGCCTATTTATGACATAATTACCACACTTTAATCATTTCATAACAAAGGAATTGATCCTTTCGCTGTCGGTATTGTAATTTTTTATTGGTCGTATCTTATGAAATATAATGGTCAAGATCTGGAAGCGTGTTCGGACGTTAAATTGGTCACTTTCATTCAAAATAGCGTAAAATAAGTTTCCCTCAACCAATCTAAACCAGATAAAATTCATATTAAAGCTAATTAATTTGTCTTTATACCGTAGTAAATTGTTTTGAACACAAACGAATACTTGTTTCTAATAAAATCGCTGAAGTTGAGTAAACTTTTTTTTGACTCACCCTGTACTATCACAATTGCCTGATAAGCTTCATTAACTTTGAAGGCCATTTTCTCTAATTCATTAATTCAGCGTTGATTAACTTCAATAGATCATAATTTCAATTTGGAATGGCCCATTTAAAAAAATGAAGTGTCATTTTGAAGCTAATGACATCATCTTTCTGAAAATGTAAAAAAATACTTTTTCATTTTTGCAACTTTACTCTTAATAGCAGGTCACATATTTTCCTGTAATAGAACTGTCTAATTCTTAGGGCTTATGCCATTTGGGTTCTAAATGATGCAAGAATGCTTCATATTATTCACTTAAAGTATTAATACAGCTAGTTAACATTTTGTCTAGGTTTCAAAATTTTACTTCTACATGTAGTAACATTGGAAAAGAGTTATATCAAAGCTCTGATTTTGATGTATAGTCGTAATTTATATATTCAGTTATTTTGTATTTATTTTAAAAATTGCATGTTGAGATATGGCAGTTTTTATTCCCTTTTATGATAAGTATGATGTTTTGTTCTATATAACTACTTAACTTGGGCTCGATACTTATTTTTGTAACATATAATGTTGTGCTTGCTGGACACCTCCTTTAACATTTTTAGACCATCTTGTATAAATAAGGATGCAATCTTCCAGTGTCTTCCAGACACGTAAACTTGCAGTTGTGTCTAAATGAATTCCAATTTGTGCCCCATTTAGAGAACAAGTGTTAACCTTTTTTAGACCATCCTGTATAAATAGACGTTAGACATGCAATCTTCCCGTGTCTCTATTGCTAGACACATAAACCTATACCACCCTATTGCAGTTGTCTCTAAATGCATTTCAACTTGTGCCCCATTTAGAGAACAAGTGTTAACCTGTTTTAGACCATCCTGTATAAATAGACGTAAGGCATGCAATCTTCCCGTGTCTCTATTGCTAGACACATAAACCTATACCACCCTATTGCAGTTGTCTCTAAATGCATTTCAACTTGTGCCCCATTTAGAGAACAAGTGTTAACCTGTTTTAGACCATCCTGTATAAATAGACGCTACGCATGCAATCTTCCCGTGTCTATATTGCTAGACACATAAACCTATACCACCCTATTGCAGTTGTCTCTAAATGAATTTCAACTTGTGCCATTTAGAGAAATCTGCACTAACATGTGTTAACCTGTTTTAGATCATCCTGTATAAATAGACGTTAGGCATGCAATCTTCCCGTGTCTCTATTGCTAGACACATAAACCTATATACCACCCTATTGCAGTTGTCTCTAAATGCATTTCAACTTGTGCCCCATTTAGAGAACAAGTGTTAACCTGTGTTAGACCATCCTGTATAAATAGACGTTAGACATGCAATCTTCCCGTGTCTCTATTGCTAGACACATAAACCTATATACCACCCTATTGCATAGTTGTCTCTAAAATGAATTTCAACTTGTGCCCCAGTTAGAGAAATCTGCACACTGAAAAGTTAGACCATCCTGTATAATTCAAATAGAAGTTAGGGATGCAATCTTACTGCGTCCAATATTGCTAGACAAATAAACCTAATACCACCCTATTATACAAGATATAGATCCTAATTGAATAACCTGAGCGTGTTAGCATGTATGCCCAGACGGCTGCTGAAATGAAAAGTTGAAAGCATCTGTGTGAATGAAGAGGCTGATTAACCGTGCAAAGCCCATAATGGGGCCGTGCTAAAGGTATCAAAATCGCCAATTTCTGAAAATAGGACGCCTTGATCAACAACATGAATGCCTTTATCAACAACATGAACTCACACTATTATGTTAACACTTTCCACGCGGCAGGCGGCTGCAGACGACATTCCAAAATTTCACAAAATGTTTAAAAAATGTCAATATTATTGAATTTCATGACCATATTTAGAACCACCATGAGAAATGCATTGACATAAGTACAAACATGCCTAGTTTTGGGTCAGTAATCCTTGAGATAGACTTTGAAAATTGTGAAAGGTTTCTGAAAAATCTGTTCTGTGTATGGTAAAAATAATAGCCGCGTGGAAAGTGTTAAGGAGTGTTCATAAACACCTTGGTAGGGTGACAGGGGAGGTGGAGTAGGGAAATATAGGTGTGGAAGGAGGAGGACCAGGAAAAAAATTGGACCCCTAAAGGGGGATAAGAAAACACTAACTACCCTAGCTGGTGTTTTATGTTACGATCGTCTTCGCGTTTGTGCGAACAGTGGGGAGTATGATGGGTGATGTCTCACGCCCCCCTCATTGTTAGAAAATTAGATATCGAGGATCATGTGTTGTTACTAGCAAAAATTTAGTGCCGGTTAATTTTACTGACGGCGAACGGAATAAGTGTTGTGAACGAAGTGCAGTGGATCATGGCATATGGTCTAGAGGCCTTCTTTATGTGTTTTTAGGGGTTATTAATGCACTTTGAGGGTTCCTGCCACATAATTTCTTGTTTTATGATTTTATCTACAATTTCTTTTTTTTAGAGTGCTGTTTTTTTACCCTTTTTTTAAAGAGTGCCGGTCGGCAATCGTGAGTTCCGGCTCTGCCAGACCGGCACCAACCACCTTAGTGACAACCCTGTTGAGGATTAAAATGGAGCAATTTAATGCACATTTTTACTATTATAATAAGTACAAAAATGTACATGATACCAATTATTATAATCCTCAGAAGTCAAGACTTTTAAACACTATGACCTAACCTAACAAATAAATGTATGTTGTTTACCAAATAAATATCTAGTTATACTTTTCTTGAATATCACTTTCACTTTTAATTATCTTTCACTAATTTCTTTCACTTTCACTTTTAATTATCTTTCACTAATTTCTTTCACTTTCACTTTTAATTATCTTTCACTAATTTCTTTCACTTTCACTTATCTTTCACTAAATAATACTAAATTCACGCTTTACTAATAAAACATAGTAAGGATTTTGAGTGGCACACCCGTAATACAATAATTCATTTTTTAAATTTTTTATTAGGCCTATGTTATTTGCAAAAGGAGGAAAACAATATTCAGTTGAATTTTTTAATCAAAAAGTATGTTGATCATCTATTTATTTATTTTTTAATTTTTTGATCCTTCTGGTTTGCAATCAGAGTACAATATGACCCGCCTAGGTAACAAGGAAAAAGGGGCCGAACCGGACGAGATATTCGTGACTGGACAACAAAGCAAATTTTGCGGGCTGGCAAATCCCGACTCAGGATTGGTTTAAAAACTTTAACCAAGGCCGTCTGCAAAGCCGGAAAACAAAAATGTGCCGGCAACCCTTTGCGTGAGCAACTCAAGAATTATTTAGACAAGCAAAACAATTCTTTTATTATTTCTGACCGCATGAGTTTCCAGGATTTAGTTTTTATAGCCACTAGGCTACTCTCTAAGCTGTCTCAAAAGCCAAATGTTCCACTTACTGTATACATTCGCTGTAAGCACACATGTGAGATGGTGAAATGATTCGGAAGATGGCTTGGCTTGATTCAGGAAACAGTAGTCTCCACCCCAGTCACACAATGTTATTTTTGTATAGGGAGCACAACACCAAGACGCTCTCCATAGACTTTACTGTTAGGAAAGGCTTACTTAAATGGCTCTAGTTTCTATATTAGTGCGTTTGGTTCAATGAGATTTTGATATGTTTTACTCACAAGGGTTATCTACAACATATCTGAATATGAAGGTGACATTACCGCGCACAACGTAGTGATATGCCTACCTAAATTCGGTCTCCGGTCTGGATATTACCGCATGTGTAAATCGGTCCGTGAAATTAAAATTGACCTCAAATCACCTAGTTTAAATGTCAGAACATCAACTACACATTTCAAACACAACATATTAGTGAAAAATTATATCATAAACCGTCAAAAAATGACTCTCTTTCCCGCCAAATAGGAACTATTGTCGTACTCAACTTTGATTGATCGCGTCGATAGCGTGTCGCGAGACCTATTTAGTTGTGTGCTCCCTGTACATAATTGCATGGATGCTTCCTAAAGAGATGGGAAAGGCTACGCCGCCGGGGCTTTTGGGAATCAGCCCAGGTTTACTGAATGCGCGAGCTACCTAGAATAAGCTGATGTGTACGTAGTATAAATTTTTAATAGTAAAGCATACATCTTCTACGAGGGCTTTCTTGTAGTGGGGCTTTTTTGTTGTTGTAAAAGCCCCAATCAGGACAGTGTATTTGCCGATATAGTTTTAGCTTTCGTAGAGTTTTAAAAGCAACTCGGATTTGTCGTCGCAATCATGCTTGGATTTTGATGGAAATTAATAAATCTCCTTGTTCTTTTCAAGTGAATGTATTTGTTTGTAAAAACGAATGTTATTAATGGAATTGGAAACTGATACAAAAGATCGCTCAATTGTCATCTACCAATACACGGGTGTATGCACTAGTGTTTGTGTATTGCATGGCAGATAAACTTTACCGGTATCACTTTACCGGTAAGTTTTCAAGAGTAGAAACAGGGGTGATTAAAATATTTAACGGCAAATATTGTTCTTTCGAATAGCGTTTACTTTCCAGTGCCTCAGTAGAAACCCTCTAAGGCTATATTAAAAAAAATCATTTGTCTCAAAGCTACCGCGCTGGTTAGTTAATTGATGCGCGTTAGAATTTTTTTTATGAAAACAATAAATATAGGCCTATATATTTTTTTTCTTCAAAAAAATAAAAAAATCCCAACATTTCACAGATTTTTCAGATTTTCATTGATCACATCATTTTAAATACAAAAGTTCACTTTTACAAGGATTTCAATATTTTATATTTATAATTTAAAATTAAAAGCAATCGCATTCCGCATTAGGTTTTGAAAAACTGAAGAGCTTTGAGACAAAAGATTTTTTTAATATAGCCTAATGATGCTGGACTGCACAAAATTTATTTTTTGATGTATATCGTCAGCCTGCTTCGATAATTGCCTAACTCATTTTTTTTAGTTCTTAGAAAACAACACAAGTATGAAACCTGTTACCTTTGTACCTGTTACTCATTTTGCATTATTGATGGATGGATATTCATTATGTGGAATGTCACTTGTATTGTTGATGACCTCGATTGGCGTGCATGGATGCACTAATCCAAGTCGTATAGAAACAGATGAACACAGCCATACAATGATTTGATTAATACCATGGATTTGTCAATGCAAATTCCATAATGCAAAATGAGTAACATGTTGGAGTGGTCTGGTGGCCCTTTTGCAACAAATCTCTTCATTTATCAACACTTTGGATTGGTCAATGACTTAGATATTATAACAGCATGTGCATAATGTAATGAAGTCATGATTTATGCAAAAAACTCAATTTTGCTGAAAAGTGAGTTAGGCAATTATCGAAGCAGGCTGACGATATGTACCTTTAAATTCTAGCACCAATTATACAGGATTGTGGTTTGAGAGCCTCCCTCATTGGTTACTTTATCACTTAATCAGATAATCTTCTCCGTACAATATTTTCCTACGCACTTTCAACAAATTGGCAATCTCACTGATGGACAGACCAATGTTGAAAATGTTTGCATGCTTTATGTATTGCTTTATCTAAGATATACAGGTCACCATAATACAATTGCTTTTCCCCCGAGGCCATGTGTTGAAGCCATATGAATGACTTAATTTTTTTCTTATAACATTTTGCTTTCTTATAACATTTTGTTTTCTTATAACATTTTGTTTTCTTATAACATTTTGTTTTCTTATAACATTTTGTTTTCTTATAACATTTTGTTTTCTTATAACATTTTGTTTTCTTATAACATGTTGTTTTCTTATAACATTTTGTTTTCTTATACAGATTTATTCAAATGATACAATTTTGAAAACCTAAAAGATTAGAACTATTTTTTATTTCATTATTATATTGTGTAAGTTTTTCCCCAGTACAAGCCATTTGTTTAGCCACAAAATAAACTTTGTTTTGTTCAAATCGGTGGCATGATGAGGCCAAAAAAAAAAAAGAGTTGACTTGCCCTTTCCGATCGACCCGAATTTTCGGAAATCTAGGGTCGCTATTTTTTTAATTTTTTTTTTTCAAAAAAAAAAAATCAAAAAAAAAAATCAAAAAAAATGAAAAGTGAAAGAAGCACATAACAATAAAGAAAAATGAAAACGTGTTTTTAAGTAGTATCTGCTTGTTAAAAAAAAAAAAAAAAATCAGACCTGACTTTGATCCTGAAAGGGCAAGTCAACGTTGTTTTTTTTGGCCTGACGCAGATGTGTCCACTTTGGCTAAAGTGACAAAATGAATGACAAATTGGAATAAATGGATCACACTGTGTTGGCCCCTCTTCAGTTTGGAAAAATTGTCCATTTAAAAATGTGGGTATTATAAACATAATCAAATAATAAATAATTATTTCTAAACCGAAAACAAGTGAAAAACAACCTATGTCCTCTATGTTCTCTCTCATGAGGCAAAAAAACCCACCTGTCCGATTTTTAATTTTTTAATTTGTTAAAATTTTTATACGGATATTGTACTTTGGGAATATAAATTTGGCATGAATACTGTGAATTAAAGTCCAGACACAAAACACATCACTTTGCCAGTATAGAACTCTTTTTCATGAGTTTGTGACATTGCTGTTTGGCTCTTGGCTACCTTCACACTGCTGATTTCGATCTCCAATATTGTTGCATTGGTTGCAACTCTGCAAACTCATCAAAGATTTTTTTTGTACCGAGTTTGCAACGCGCAGATGCCATGTAGGTTGCCGTCATTGTTGCACAAAGCGAAAGAATGTTGCATTGAAGTTCTGTTAGAAAGTATTACTAAACCTATTTTTTACCCGTACTTACTACCCACAAATTTGTTTTATACTATGTTGAAATTAATATTCATGCCATTGAGCAACATTTTGGGAACAAATATTAACCGTAACTTGATTTTTCATATTTTCTCACACTACGTTTTTAGTCTATAAAAATGACATCACTTTGTGCGATCAATTTTCATTTAGTCCTTTTAAAAGTCCCCGCAGGTGCCAAGTTCATGCAATAAACATCATGTTTCACGGAATTGCGCATTGGGGGATGGTGCTATAAAGACCAGATTGAATATGTCATACGAAATCAGGGATAAAACAAAAACAGTCCGTTTGGCCATTCAAATTGCTAAAAAAGTTGTTTTAAAAAAATAATAGAAAATAAAAAATAATACGGTCGGCACCATGGTACACGGTCGGTCGGACGCGAACAATTTTTGTTGTTGTTGTTGTTGGCCTGAGCTATATGTATGCATGATGGTAAAAAGCCCAATCATTTTGAGTATTTCAAACAAACGTTTTAATGTTCAAAAACCGGTGAAACTGGCCCAACTCAGTTTATGACCTCTTTGTTTTTAAAATAGGCATAAATTGAAAGCAATTCCAGGGGTAGAATTTCGGCGCGAATCGATTCGCGTAAAATCACTACCGCGTGAATCCAGGTGGATTCGCGCAAAAAAAACCCCCAAAAAACTTTTTTCTTTCTTTCTTTCATGCCGAATTTGGAAGTTGTGCAAGCTTATAGCCTTATTCTTGATATTGTTTTCATTAATTTCGCAATAATCCATGGATTCTCAAAATTGGCGAGAATCCAGGATTCTCGCGAAATTATTCAGCGAGAACCTTAATGGACTCTCGCACTGCAGCGCGAATTTCTAGGCCTGAATTCTTAACCACAACTAAATTGCTTTTAGTAACCAATAAATAAAAATATAAATTATTTTTTGCACAAGGAAACCTTATGTCACTGAAGGTTTATTCTTTTCTGGGAGCCATAAATGTATAAATGGTATAAGTTTATTTGTTTACAGTTTGTGAATTCAAAGTAAGACTTCTGTGGGGTCATGTGTGGATGCCATCCAGAAGACTTAAAAGTAAGAATTCTGTTTAATTAGACAATTTATGATGAACGTAGGAAGCCTGGGACATACGTGATTACATGAAAGATCAAGAAAGTTAATGTAAAATGGGTTTAAATTTTGCGAGATTTCATACATTTTCGGAATTTCTGCTTTCTGCTGAAGCTGTTTACCCTCAATAAAGAAAATTTAAATAAACAAACAATAAACACATGTTTAAAATTACGGTCCAATATCTAGAATTTGAGTAAAATCGCTTTTTCATAATCAATATTTATGTGTGATTCATGACCAGATAGATGTATGCCTCAAAATCTTTTTCTTTTCTTCAAAATCAAGATTGATTTTCATGGGAATAAGACTTTCTTCAACCAATATTTTCCATTTTTGAAAAGATTGTACAAATATTAACCACACAATTGTAATTTTAAAACCAGTAGTTTTGTGTATCGCAAAAGGTTACTTGGTTTCTGTGGTATACAATGTATGGCTGGTGTTTTTATAGCAGATGAGCTGTGATTTAGAAATGGAAGGGTGTTGAACTGTAAGAATTCTGTTTAATTAGACAGTTTATAGGAAACACAGGAAGGGTGTTGGACTGTGTGAATTCTGTTTAATTAGACAGTTTATGGGGAACACAGGAAGGGTGTTGGACTGTAAGAATTCTGTTTAATTAGACAGTTTATGGGGAACACAGGAAGGGTGTTGAACTGTAAGAATTCTGTTTAATTAGACAGTTTATGGGGAACACAGGAAGGGTGTTGAACTGTAAGAATTCTGTTTAATTAGACAGTTTATGGGGAACACAGGAAGGGTGTTGAACTGTAAGAATTCTGTTTTATTAGACAGTTTATGGGGAACACAGGAAGGGTGTTGGACTGTAAGAATTATGTTTAATTAGACAGTTTATGGGGAACACAGGAAGGGTGTTGAACTGTAAGAATTCTGTTTAATTATACAGTTTATGGGGAACACAGGAAGGGTGTTGAACTGTAAGAATTCTGTTTAATTAGACAGTTTATGGGGAACACAGGAAGGGTGTTGGACTGTAAGAATTCTGTTTAATTAGACAGTTTATGGGGAACTCAGGAAGGGTGTTGGACTGTAAGAATTCTGTTTAATTAGACAGTTTATGGGGAACACAGGAAGGGTGTTGGACTGTAAGAATTCTGTTTAATTAGACAGTTTATGGGGAACTCAGGAAGGGTGTTGGACTGTAAGAATTCTGTTTAATTAGACAGTTTATGGGGAACACAGGAAGCCTGGGACATTAAAAATAAACCAGTTATAAAATATATGGGGTGTTTTTTACAACATTGGTGTAATTAAGTTATGTGTAGGAACAAAAAACCAAATGTCACTATAAAGCATTTATTCTTTTCTTGGAAATATATATGTATAAATGGTATAAGTTTATTTGTTTACAGTTTGTAGTATTCAAAGTAAGACTTCTGTGGGGTCATGTGTGGATGCCATTCAAATGACTTTGAAAATAAGAATTCTGTTTAATTAGAAAGGTTATGGCGAAAACAGGAAGCCTGGGACATTAAAATAACCTGTTATAAAATACCTTAAAACACTATAATTTGGCGGGGACTTTATTTCATGAATATAATAATACTGTTATTTTGGCGGGCATTTAATTTCACAAATCTGGAAATTGTTGTGAAATTGTACTGTTACTTTCAATGCAAATTGTCAGTTTCGTGGGTATTTAATTTTGCGAATACACATTCCTTGCGAAATTCACGAAATTAAATCCCTCGCGAAATTAAGTGGTTTTACAGTATTTGGGTGTTATTTAGATTACAGTTTGGCTTTAGTTACGTGTAGGAACAAACCCTGTTTGCGAATTTCACGAAATTAAATCCCTCGCGAAATTAAGTGGTTTTACAGTATTAGGGTGTTATTTAGACTACAGTTTGGCGTTGGTTACGTGTAGGAACAAACCCTGGTCTGACCAACCAACCCATAATGTTTAGAATGATAGATCTATTTTTAAAACTTTATTTTATTTCATACAAATGTTCAAAAATCCTAGAGCGTGTTTCTACTGGGGAACTTAATTAACTACCGGTAAGATTGCCCAGTAGAAACAGCCATATAACGTTAATAAGTGGTACGTTTTGTAACCGCAAAAACCTACACAAACCTTTCCCAGTAGAAACAGCCAGCCGTTTAATCTTAACGTTAAGTTCAGTGATTCCGTGTCACTCTGGATGCTACGCATTGTGAGGCAATCTTTTTCAGGTGGGGCGGCATTGTTTGGTATAACAAAAGGTCAAATGTCGTGGCCCATCGACTAGGATCGATAAACTTAGCGGTAACTTTTCGCGAGTAGAAAAAACTTGCCGTTTAATCTTATCGTTAAAACTCACAGTTGACTTTGCAGTGCCCCAGTAGAAGCACGCTCCTAGTCTCTCATATTCAATACTGTCACATCATATCTTATTAACCCATAGGCTCAATTTTTTCTTCTTCTTATGTTGTCCTCGACCGCCCGCTCGTCAGATTTAGGGCCGCTCCAATTTTTTTTCAGATTTTTTCAGATTTCTTTTTTTTTTCAGATTTTTTTTTTTTTCAGATTTTTTTTAATTACATTTTTTTAAAAATCTGCCCGCCCGCCCCTCTCCTCTCTGAAAGTTGTGGAGGACAACATAACAATTTTTTTTTTTGGCCTCACATCCCAGAATGTGATACAATACTACTCTAGGTGCTGGTGTGTTCAGGTGGGCTATCATATGCATAGGAAAATCTTAAGATTTTGCAAGCCTACTCCTTGGCTCAAATAGATAGGGGCTGGACCTGCCATGCAGGGGACCCGGGTTCAATTCTCGGTGCCGGTGGAAAACCTGAAACCACTCCCCAGGGTTAGCGTTAATTAACACTTTCCACGTGGCTATTAGTTTTGCCATATATGCAAGACAGATTTTTCAAAAACATTTCCTAACTTTCAAGGTCTATCTCAAGGATTACTGAACCAATACTAGGCATGTTTGTAATAAGTTCAATGCATTACTCATGTTGATTCCAAATATGGTAATGAAATTCAATAATTATGACATTTTTGGGACATTTTGTGAAATTTTGGAAAGTCATCTGCAGACCCCTGCCGCATGAAAAGTGTTATGACCCCCTGTCAGCATACTATAAATTATATCTGAGAAACATTTTCCAATTTTTTGGGTTCCATTTAGTGCATTAGACTCTGAATTAATTTCATATTGAACAGATTTTCATTTAACAGTTACTTTGATTCATTTTGAACATTGTGTGATCATTAACATTATCATTGTTGTTTGACAAAATTGTATATCTAATGATAGTTTGATGTTGATGTGTCGCCATCTTGGAATAGGCCTAATCCAATAGGCCTAGATCGGTAGGGTGGATCGGCAATTTGCATTGTTTTCCTGATTCCGATTCACGGCCGATTCGGCCGAGATATCGGTGCCTCTCCCGATCAGGATCACCCAACGCTAGATTCATGCTATCTACTGAAGATAGCAAGATTTTATGTAGCATTATTATATATTAGGCCAAATTAAAAAAATCATTTGTCTCAAAGCTCCCGCGCGCGTTCGTTTATTGATGCGAATTAGAAAGAAGAAAAAATATGAAAAAAACCCTTTTTTTTTATTTTTATTTTTTTTTCAAAAAAAAAAATAAATCCCAAAATTTCACTGATTTTTCAGATTTTCATTGATCACATCATCTTAAATACAAAAGTTCACTTTTACAAGGATTTCAATATTTTATATTTAAAAAAAAAAAAAAACCTTGAAAAAAACCCCGCATTCCGCATTAGTTTTACAACAGGAGAGGAGCTTTGAGACAAACAATTAATTTAATTTGGCCTTAGCAAAAGTTATTTAAACAAGGTATCTAAAATCTAGGGCGAAGCGGAATTGAAATTGTATGAAATGTGTTTAGGGATGCAATTAGGCAACACAGAAATATGACCCATTGTTAAAAAAATGTGGGGAAATTCACATACAAATCGTCGCTGTTCTGACATACCGGCACATCACTTTACTTAATTCTGTTGTGATGTGCCGGTATGTCAGAACAGCGACGAAATGAATACCGACCTATCATAAACCAGTTGTTTGCTTACATATAGGCTCCGCTTTGCCAAAAAATGACCATTGAATAAAGATGCTTCATTATATATGAGGTATTAAAATGAAATCAGGTATAGTCTTCATGGGATTCGTATGTGAATTGATGTTTCATATTTGATATTAATAATTTGATTCTACTTATGCACTTATCAATAGCAACCTGGGCCTAAGGGGACCAGGGACTAGCAGGGATTTGGGCCTGGATTTAGTCCCTGGTACAGTTGTGTACAGTCCCCGCAGGGTGGGGCACCATTTTTTGTACATCCCTGCTACAGTCCCAACCCCTCTTATCCGGGTCAAAGTGTATGTCACCGTTACAGTCCTGGGTCCTGGCCCTCCTTAGCCGTGTCTGCATTTCAGGCCATTCCTTGGCTCAATCTTTCATTTTCAGTGATGTACGTCCCGCTACGTCCCAGGTACACGCCCTGGCTGGGTGGGTGGTATGTTCCCAATACACGTCCCCACATGGTCCCCGCCATGTCCCAGTTTGCAATTGATAAGTGCATAACCTTTTCTTAGTTCCATTATTTGGAGATATTTTAAATCATGCATCTTGTGTGGACCATGAGCTTGTTGCACGCATGCCTGTAAACTTTGTATAATATTAATATCTATAGCAGCATAGCCTTAACCCCCTGAGAACTACCGGCTGATTGGTCAGAAATATAGATACATCATTTATTGCAGAGACAGTATTAGAATAATTGTATCCCTGGTAAAGATGGGAGTGAAACATTTTACAATCTGCATTTGAATTGGCTATTCATATGAGTACATCTTGTAATAAACCAATCAGAACCACTCTAAGATAGACAGGTAGACCCTAGGGGGTTTTAAACAATAAATAAGAAATCTCACATCAACAGAAAAGGGATCTTTGCCGGACAGGTCATGTAAATTTAAAGTGGAGATTCACTTAAAATGGGTTTATTTAGTCAAATCTGTGCATTTTCTTACACTTATGCTCGCTAAGACTGGATTTTCATTTCCGGGTTTATGTGCCGCCATCTTGGATTTATGTTGGAACATGTTGGACACAATTTCGACAAAGATGGCGCCCTAACAATCAGCCCAGAGTATGTTTGGAGAAATTAAGGAAATCCAGGTCCCGGGGGGGGGGGGGGCACTGACATTTGAAAAGGGTATAGGTATGTGCCGTGCTGAAGACCCCCTTTTTCACCCACTGCTGCTAGTTCTTATGACCCCCCTTTTGAGCCTGCATCTGTTCTTAAGACCCCATTTTTATTGAAAATTCAAAAATCGCGAAATTTTGCGTTCCAAAGCACCAATTTCGTGTTCCAAAGCCCCAATTTCTCGAAAATTTGGCGTTCTTAAACCAAAATAAATCGAAAATTGAACTATAGGCCAGTTCTCAAGACCTATTTTTTGGAAAAAAAATCAGTTCCTAAGACCCTATTTTTTGTCATAAAATCCACTCAGTTCAGTTCTTTAGCCCCCCTTTTTGAGACCCTGGGCGGCACACCCCTACCCAAAAAAAAGTTGAGTGCCCCCCCCGGGTCCAGGTCCTGCCCAAACAATTAAATTGAGACCTGGGAGCAACATTTACAGCCAGCTGTATGCAGCCATCGGACGTCCACTGCTTCCTGTCAATCGCAAGTTATTTCTATTGAGAAAACAATATTGGTAAAAAAATGGACCCATGTATGATTGTATGATTGAAACATTACCAAAATTCTGCTGAGTACCCCTCCCCCGGGCCCAAGATACTAATTTATGCTCGTGACTATGCTGGTTCCCTCCATGGGTTCCATACAAGATGAGTTGGCATGGGTATCTAGAGTGCAGGGAACCAGTATAGCTCTAGTAAAACTGGTCGTGACTCGTGATCAATCGTGATCGTGATCACAGAGTGATTGAAAACGCACTGATGCACGGAAAACGCACTGATGCACAAAAAACAGTAATGTCAGACAAAAGAAATAACTTGTGATTGACAGGAAGCAGTGGACGTCCGATGGCTGCATACAGCCGCCGTGCAACATTTCTCTGTAAATCCCAGCGCTAATAACGATTTTTAAACTATTTCTACGTTTTTCTTTTCTTATGTTGCAGGATTGTATGAGGCAAAACTTGGAAGCCATAATCGTTGTTGGATTGTGAAAAAGTGTTCATTGAAGACATAAAAGCGATGCTCCTCTAATAATATTCGTTGCGCAGCTATTGCTATATCTGTACATTACCAAGAACACAGCATATAAACATTGTTCCCAATCACAGACATTTTTTTGGCATTGTTGAATTTACGTCTGTCACCGTGACGATGGTCAAGTTTGCTGATTTACTGAAACCTACAACAGAATTACCAAATCATTTTTGTGTACCGCAAGAGAAGTGATTTTTCGTGGGCTTTTATTTTTCGCCGCCTGGTGGATTTAACAATTTCCCTGTGTTGTTGCAATTCACTAAATTTGAGTTCCCTGGTAAAGACCTATACAAGCTAGAAACACAGTGATTGTATTTTCATACAAGTGTAACAGGGCATTGAAACCGGTGCAAACATTAGTGAACATTTCCCTGCCTTTACGATACCAGGAGAAAAGTTGACATTTGACTACCTAACCCTTGATGGGAGCAGGATAAAAGTTAACTTCACACTGGGAAGTGTCAAGTTCAGACCGGTTGGAATGTGATATCCACGCTCTAGTAAAAGATAGGTAAGTTGGTCAGTTCATGGGTCACTGAATTCAATTACTATAAAAGTGGCATTTTTCGCGTACATTTTTGTTCGCGCTTTGCCAATTTTGAACCGTTTTCCGTGTTTTTAAATTTGTGATTTGTAGCTTCGTCACATAAACACACCAATGTTCATGTATAATTTATGTGCAAAAGAAATACATTTGTGTCAGGGTTGTAGCTAGGCCAACTTTTGTGCCAGGTGGCAAAAATGGCGAACGGAGGGAGCGAAGCGACCGGACGGGCTCAATATTTCGCTATTTGGTTACATAACTCTCGCGGCTCAGGGGCCGGGATGTTTTTAGGCTTTTTTAATGCACTTTGAGGGTTCCTGCCACATAATTTCTTGTTTTATGAGGCAGTTTAATGATTTTATCCACATATAGTTAAAAATAAAAAAATAAAAAATAAAAAAATTAAAAAAATTAAAAAAAATAATTTGTTTTTGTTTTTTGTGCCAGGCGGCCTAGCCCAGTGCCAGGCGGGCCCGTCCGGCGTAGCTACAACCCTGATTTGTGTGTTTTTATTTTTGCAGTAGCTGATTTGAGCGTGAAAATATATGAAGTGTAAAAATTGTCCACTTTAACAGTGCTCACTGGACCCATTAAAGGCGCACACAAAGTCACAGAATACAATTTGCCATAGATTATCTGCAATGCGTATTGGTTTACAACAATTAATATAATAGATAATATATAGACTCTGACAAATATAATAGCTGATTGCTATAAAAACAAATACAAATTGTCAACATTTTAAAATATTTTCAAAACAAATTGGGAAAACATTTGAAAAACAAGGTCTTCTAAAAAACTGGGGGACGAGTGTTTAAGGTGGCAAAAGGATGAGAAGACTTGGAATGGATCTGTTGAATTTTGTGGAAGTTGGCAAGAGGAAAATATCATTATTTATAATTTAATTTAAACTTGTAATAATATATTTCCATGTAAATGACATGATTATGTACAGCAGTCCTTCCAGAAACAACACACTAGTGATCCTCTTGCCAACTTCCACAAAATTCAACAGATCCATTCCAAGTCTTCTCATCCTTTTGCCACCTTAATTAAACACCTTGTTTAATCAAGATTGATCATAAATACCACACAATGCGAATCTTTTAGTAGAAAAGCATTCCTTAATATTTTGATTCAATAATACTGCACCAATATAGGCCGTTTTTGTTTTGTATTGCATAAATGGTAGGTTTTGATGGATAATTGTAGTCAATCGTTTTATAAAAATAAACATCACAAACAGCCAGACGAACGAACATAACAACATGAGCCGAATCAAAAAAAGAAATTGTGATTATTTATATTCATTGAACAAAAATTGTTAACAATATTAAAGGGGCATTGAGAGATGTATCGATATACTAAATGAGCAAATAACGTAAAGATAATCATCAAATAGCCCAAATCCAAAATGTCACACAATTCCGACATCGCCTTCATGCCAAACTATAAAGCAAATAACGGCACTTCCGGGTTGAGATTTGCCGCGAAAGTCTGTGAGAAAACGATAGCATAACTTCCGAATTCAGCACTTTAGTTTCGATATGACCATATCGAAACTAAGAAAATCATGAAATTGTATATGATAAACGGCGAATGTTGGTAAACTGTTTCAGATGGTAGTTAGTATATGCCCAAGTATTACTTTGATGCAAAAAAACTGATTTCCAGGATAATTGAGGGCGCACTTCCATACGTATATCTCAATGCCCCTATAACCCTAACTCTACTACACCATTCAGCAACTGTGGGGAAAAAGTGTTTCTATAACCCGGCGTGCAGGTTTTTTGGCTACAAAACGGACCCACGCTATATAACGAGGCGAATATACTCGCCGAGTGTCGTCTGGGAGCCGTGGTGTTGTGGCTAGGATCTGGGCCCTGATGCTTGGAGGTCCGTGGTTCAAATCCCGGGGGGATCGGGGTGACCTTTCTGGTGAATTTTGGGTGTCGGAAAAAAATTCTGTTGCCGTGTGGTGAAATAGAGTTAGGGTTAATAGATAAAAATAGAGTCTCGTTAATAAACAAACTAATGATATTGCAAGTAAACAATATAATGGAACATAAAAAAGTACAAATGTAATTATTAAAAAAAAGTGTGCTCCCCTGCGGAATCGAACCCGGGATTCACGCGTGAGAGCCCAGTAGAACAACCATTACACCACGGTATCGAATACACTAACTCAGATCTTACAACGGTATAGATCCATTGAGATTGTCTCGGATACTGCTAAATCGAAAATTTAAATGTGATTTTTAAACTACATTGTCCATAAAGCACCATTTTATTTACGGTAATAGACACATTAATTATAAAATATCATTAAAAAACTAATTTCGCACTGAAAAATCTAAATTTGGCATTATTTCGCATTTTGTACCAAACACTATGCCCGGACTGTATTAAAACCTCAAATTGCCTGAGACCACAGATAAGGTTTGTTTTCCTATCAATACTTTTTCCTTTAGGCCCCAAAAAAAAAAGTTGACTTGCCCTTTCAGGGTCACAGTCAGGGTCGGACGGTCGGATTTTTTTTTTTTTTTTTTTGTTGAAAACTTTTGAAAATTTACTGCACAAAAACACGTTTTAAAGATTTTTTTTAAACATTTAAAAAAAAAAAAAAAAAAAAATTTAAACAAGCAGATACTACTTAAAAACACGTTTTGATCTTTCTTTATTGTTATGTGCTTCTTTCAATTTTTTAAAAAAAAAAATGCAATCTTTTTTTCTTTTTTTTTTGAAAAAAAATTAAACAAATAGCGACCCTAGATTTCCGAAAATTAGGGTCGGTCGGAAAGGGCAAGTCAACTTTTTTTTTTTTTTGGCCTTATGTATAATACAATTTACATTATTTAATTAAATCCCTTTTGTGTCATTCATGTCTGCAGTACAGGTTGATATAATTAGATGCACCTGACTAACTCTGGTGTACAAGGACGATGCTATGTTAAAGTGGTAATTTTAATGCGATTAATTGTTTGCGCTTTGCAGAATTTGAACCTTTAATTTTTAAATTTTGTGATTTGTAGCTTCATCACATAGACCTACATGTATTACGCAGAAGAAATATATTTGTGTGTCATTATTTTCGCGGCAGCTGTGTCAAGCGCAAAAAGCGTGAAACTAAATGCAGCGCAAACATTTTGACTTTTACAGTATTGTGTTTGTTTCATGCTTCAGTGCATTTTTAACAAACAAAAATAAAAAGGTTGTTGACATACATGATATTAAAGAGTAGCGAGTAGTGGTATTGTAATTAAAACATGATTTTTTTTTTAAATATTAAAGTTCATATAAATATTTACACTATTAAAAACCATAGTCGTTTTTTAAAGGGTTTTTTTTTTTAAATATAAAATATTGAAATCCTTGTAAAAGTGTATTTAAAATGATGTGATCAATGAAAAATCTGAAAAATCTAGTGAAATTTTGGGATTGGGAAAAGACATTTTTTCTTTTCTTTTTTCTTCTTTCTAACGCGCATCAATAAACTAGAGCTTTGAGACAAATGATTTATTTAATATAGCCTTATATTAATTATTATAGAAATTAATATTAAACATGGATAGGGTAAACACTCTTATTTTGTTGATTTTTGTTTTGTTTGTTATTTAAAAAAACCCTTTTAACTTCTTTACAATTTGTACTTTGATTTCCCCCAATAAAGTTTCCCAAATTTATAAAAATTTAAAGTAGTTGAAAAATGAAAACATTTGCAACATTTTCCAAAAACATTTCCAAATATTGAAAACAAATTTTTAAATGGAAATGTGTATGAATATTTACACAATAAACACTATGTTGCTGTTTTATGTTCAGACATGTTTTGTTTTTGCTTTGTTTTACTCTGGCCCCCCCCCCCCCTTTTGTTTACCGTTTAATCATTAAAGGTGTATGTTCCGATCACTTTTTTGGGGCTATGATTTTTTTTCACATCAAGATATTTTGATATCAGAAGAATCCCCATATTTTTCTCATTATGTCTGTAAAATCTTAGGGGCCAGAAATGTTTCATTTAGAAATTATGGGCTTAATTAAATGTGGTGAATTACTGCCAAAGGTGGTTTAAACTACCAACCAGTCTTGTGTATTAGTCAATGGGCCAATATTTTGTGACCTTGTGCTTCTAAAAATAGAACCGTTGGAGTTATGCAACTCAAACTTTGGAATGCGACAATTTTAAGGATGACCTTTCATGTAAAATAGAAAACATCAAGTTGAAAATCGGGCCAGCAATCGGATCATCTACCTTCAATCATTCTGGTACAAAATGTTCACAGATTATTAGTGCATTGTAAAAAAATCCACTTGCATGTCCTTGGATAGATATGTATAGGAGGGCACCCTCAATTGTCCTGGAAATCAGTTTTTTTGCACCTTGGGCTCCTAATAATAATTCACCATCTATCGTGTATAATGTTATGATTTGGTAATTTCGATGTAGATCACAACGAAATTATCAGCATCACTCGCCACATAAATTGTTTCAACCGAATATCTATCTAGCGCCATTATTCTAAACCATTTCCCCATAAATTATTATCAATCAGGGTTCACGGCTGTTTGATCCCACATACTTTGTCCGATTTATTCTGAGAACACCGTAACTTTCTGGCCCGGTTCTGGTTTTAACTGATTCAAGTTCCTGAATATACTGGCCATCTTATGTAGAAAATTCAGAACATTTGTTGGTGCCAGTTCTGAGATATAGAGCTTTGAATATTATTATTTACTATAATAGCGCCCTCATCGGCCACATTTCCCATAGAGTTGCATGTAAAATGTGTGTCAAGTAGAAAATGCCGATAATTTAAAAAGGGCTCGAACAATTTTCTTGAAATTTTCACCGTATACTGGTATTCATTAGCGCTACCTAAATCAGGTCAAACCATAAATGGGCCACTATGTAATCTTTTTTTATCCCATAATTTTAATTATAAATAGGACAGTCAATTGAAGAAATAGGGGTGTCTAAACGACTTCTTCATGCTATCAACACCCAAATGCTGAGCTACTTCGGCCATATCTCACGTCGCAAGGGTAACAACCTAGAGAAGATGATCATGCAAGGCATGATTGAAGGGAAGCGCAAGAGAGGCAGACCTCGTTCCCGGTGGATTGACCAAATAAAATTGATTACTGGACACCCTCTCCGTGATTGTTACTCCTTTGCTGAAAATCGTTATTTGTGGCGTAGTATCTGTAAGGTCACGAGCTGTCAGTCATGACAGGACCGAACCAACCAAGTCAAACAGCCGTGGGTTCCTACGTACAAAAATGTACCTTTTCTATTGAAACAATTCATTTTGTCAAAATTTCATTTTTCTTGGCAATCTCTCAGTGCCCCTTTAAATCATAATCCACACTCAACCTCAGTCCACAAATCACCCCGCACCCCTTCACAACTCACCCCGCACCCCTTCACAACTCACCCCGCACCCCTTCACAACTCACCCGCACCCCTTCACAACTCACCCCGCAACCCTTTACAACTCACCCCGCACCCCTTCACAACTCACCCGCACCCCTTCACAACTCACCCCGCACCCCTTCACAACTCACCCCGCAACCCTTTACAACTCACCCCGCACCCCTTCACAACTCACCCCGCACCCCTTCACAACTCACCCCGCAACCCTTTACAACTCACCCGCACCCCTTCACAACACACCCGCACCCCTTCACAACTCACCCCACAACTCACTTGACGACTCTCCACACATCAGTCAACTCGCCCATTCACAACTCACCATTTAGCCTTGCATGTACATGTACAACTGTACTTTGTATATGTTTTGTATAGTGCATGTGCATCCCTGTGTCGAAAACCGGCCTTCTGATTGACAAATCCATACACAAACACAACACACACACACAACACGGTCAGACAGTTTAAGTAATGATCATACATGTAGGGACTGTGCATGTATATATAGCACTAGTTAAAGGGGCTTCACCATTGCGTGTCAAGTGACCGTACCAGGCCGTGTCTGCCGTTGCGTGCGCAGTATGCACAGGTCTCTAATTTGGGAATGGTAGCAACCGTGACGCGTGGTTTGCAATGGATTTTACATAGTTGCCGGTTACTTCGTGGATGTATATGTATTCATGATACTGTGGGTATAGCTTGCTTAGACTTGTGGATTGTATTTTGTGTTTTGGAGATCTTTTAATTGTACAGGTTTGTAAATTGTGTAGTATACAGTTATGTGTACCGTAGTATGTGTATGTTTGTGTATTATAAATTTGTATCAGTGGCACGATTAATCATTGATCATTAGCTATCATTATAATCATGGTAATGTATACACATATGCACATATGTATGGCTACACGTGATCTTTTGATTCCTGCGTGATTCCTAGTTGCTTGGTTGTTGCGGGTGACTTCCCGTGATTAATGCCTTTTGTTGAATATGAGCTGTTAGTTCTATATTGTTATACAATTTTTCAAATGCAACTAGATTATGATGAAACGACTGGCGTGTTTGTTACGGATGTTTACCCTTATTTTGATAAAGTTCATGGTGAGATCTATTCATAGGCTATGTGAATCATGCTTTAAATAGTTCTATAAAGGAAAACCTTTTTCTTGTTTACAGTAGTTAGCCTGAAAAGTCATATGCGAAATGCGTTGGCTTTTGTTATTGTTTTGCTTCTTCTTTTCTTGACTTTACATTTTATTTCCTGCTATTAAGCCTGTTCACTATTACAACCGCGCATGCTCAGAAATGTTATTGTCGGAAAAAATTCGAGATAAACAAGACCACCTCGACCGTAGACGGCCGTGTGATGAACTGCGACTCCTTGGAATCCCCTGTGATTCTTTGTGTCATCAGTAATCATTTCATTTATTTTCGGCTGCATAATTATCAATATTCCAAAAGGTGCAATGTTCATGAAAAAAAGAGATGAATCGGTAATCAAAACGCAAGTACAGTGCATTTTTTTGTGAAAGGGCAAAGTTCACCACATTGGGAAAGTACAGCAACCTCGTGTGTTTATCTCTAATCAATTCTCTGCGCAGATCACCATCCCGTATCCCGAAAATAAACAATCAACAAAAATGTATATTGTGAATTTTACAGTGGAGATTCACTTAAAATGGGTTTATTTAAAATGTGGAAAAAACTATCCGGGCCTCCGGGGTTGGAAATGGGCAAAATTTAAGCGTGGGAAACTGGACTAGTCGGCTCAGGAGTCAAACCTTGGTCCACCAACATGGAACTCAAAGTCTTAGTTCACTCGGCCAGAGGTCACGCACCCGTATTTCACAATTCCCTCCGCATTTATCAACCGCCGTGATCGCCGGGGAGATATAGACTAGGGCCAGCTGCCAGCATAGTTTTCAAATGGGAATTCATGGGTACAGGGCTTAAAGGGCTATGGTAACACCCCCCCCCCCCCCAAAAAAAAGGTGTAGACTAACCCTAACACTTTTGGGATAGAAATGTTGAAACAAATATCCAGGGGTGGAAATAGGCGAAACTTATTTGGGAAAACCAGACTCGCCGCCGGCGGGAGTAGAACCTGGGTCCACCAGCATGAAAGTGGGTGTCATAGTCCACTTGGATTTCATGGGTTCAGGGCTTAAAGGGATACTTATTGGATTATAGTGTACTGTATGAAGGAATAATTAAAGGAAAAATTAATCATTTGAAATACTTGTTGTTAGGCCATTTGTGGGTCACAGGAAGAGTACGTGAAAGGGTCCATTCTGAAAGTCCATGCTGAGCTTGATATCCACCTTTGTATAGAAATAGCACCCCTCCCCTCCCCATAATGTTAATTATCATTAAATAACATTTCCAAATACTTCAGCCCCATCCTGCTCGCTAGTTTTTTTACTCTGGCAATTCTTTTTTTGGGGGGGGGGGAATTACAGCTTATACTGTTTTACTCATAATTTTATGTTGTAACTTGTAAGACAGAAATAAATTTATATATTTCATTATACACGATTGTGAGTAAACTTTAATACATTTTATTCAATACAAATTTGAAGTGAAAAAATGTATTAAGGCGAGGTACCACCCCTCCTGTTTTACGTGCTTGACCGACCCACTTTTTGTGTTTTTCAATTTATTTATTTTTTCATTTTTTTCCTTCAAATCATGTAAAATCAGCCTCTTCTTTTTGGTCGAAAAATCTGTTGTTTTTTCTTCACAATTTAGAGAAAAAACCCCAGTTTTTTGCAGATTTTGGTGACTTTTAGGTGAAAAAAGACCCAAAAACCACCGACAGGTCCATCCGCCCGTAAAACAGGGTAATTTGTTTTCCGTTGCCTTAAAGGAAAGAAAAAAACCCCAATGAAATGTCCAATAAAAATATTCTTATTACACAATTTTATATAATGAATAATAGTAGGTGTTTTTTTTTTAAAATGACTATGGACAAAGGGCGTTGACCCGCACCAGCCAATACTCATGTTTAAATTCAACTGCAAGTTGCCAATTTGAAAAACCAGAATACACTTTTGTTTCCACAATAAAATCCTCAGAAATGTTCTGATTTTCTTAATAAAAGATATGTATTTATCATATTTTTGTCTGTATGCTTGTACCTACAGCTATCATCATCAGTGACCATATCAGTTAAACACACCAATTAACGCTGGAGATTACCAGTGATGACGATGGCTACATCTACATCTACGTGATTTATGGACTAGAAACACCTGACTCCGACAATGAATGGTTATCCCTTGTCACCTGTTTTGAACGATGCCTCGTCGCCGAGCAAGGTGACGTCATTGAAAGCACGATGGTTGAAAAGCTTTCACGATACCGGTGTAGATCCGCCCTCGGCCGGGGCACCATCCTCTTCGGATGTCTGCGGGGAGACGAGCCATGGTGATGGAGATATCCCTGCTGAAGTGGCCGTGTGGAACCACAGGTCGTCTGTCATTGCAAAGAAAGGTGCGCCCCAGAATTTGGTTGTGAGACAACCTACGTATGTTAGTACGGCGGATTCTGGTGGTGCTCCTGAGATGCCCTATGTGCCAACGAGGGCTAACACTATGCATTCTGCACCGTCGCTGTTGCCCGCATGTTCACCCTCTACAGCAGAGCAGAGAAGCCTTTCGATGGATACAGCCGCGGCGCAGGTTTTACAGTACAGATTAGCCCAAGCCCAGGTTCATCAGCTGAGTGGCTATAGTCTCCCGGAAATGCAGTCGTTGCCCAACCTGAGTTTGGAACAATCCTCTCAGTTCATCAAAGACGCGACGTTGTTTTATCTAGCACAAGCCGAACTGGCCAGAGAAGCCAACAGGGCTGCTGCCAACCTGGCCAAAGTTGGCATGAATGGCAGCAAGTTAGACATGCTGGCACCTACAGATGGAGGCCTCGCTCCATGTTATGTACCGACAGACAGCACGGACGCTCCCTTTAACAGTTATGGAAGATCAAAGACTCCTCCTCGTGCACACCAGTACAAAGTGGACGTGCCGTCTCCACCGGACTGCCGAATCTACCCATTGGTCGACACGACCAGGTTTACCACACAACAGGTACAGACCACCACTATCACCTCACATGTGCACTCTACGGTTAACATCCCTGAGAGGTCAGAAACTGTCCCTGCAGATGGTCAGAAGGTAAGCCGAATGAACTCGCAACATAACAATGACGTCAAAACGCCATGCAGTTGTTCCAGTAAACCCACTTGTTCCAGTAAACCCACGGAGGCTGCTAGTCCGGTAAGCAAAGTCAGCAAGGATATGGCTATCCAGACGGATGACCTGTCTGGTTTATTGCCGGTCGATAGCCCCAATAGGGAATCAAATAGCATCAACCAGGCCCTTCAGATGCTGCAAGCCAGCCAACCGTACGAGATGTGCAAGACGTGGCTAGCCAAACACGTCATGATGCCCGATCTGGATAACAATCTCACAAACACTGCTGGGGCATTAATCGCAGAGTCTGCCACCAAAGGGCTGCCACGTAATAAACCATTGGAGATACTACGTGCCGCCGTGTCTAACGCAGGTATTGACGCCTTGATGCAGGAACATCGTACCAGCTCTAATGGAACGCCGGGTAGTAACTCACTGGAGTTACTCCAGGCCGCTGTGTCAAACTCGGGCATTGATGGTACAGAACTGAATCGGGGTGGCGGAAACACGCCGGCTGAAAATCAACTGATAGGTTCATCTACACTGGGTGTAGACATAGCAGTAGCGGCCCACGAGGGCGTTTCAGATCCCGACCTTGATTATACCACTCAGAGGCCGACAAACAATAAGTGCCCAGTGTGTGGGGACGTTATATCGGGCTACCATTATGGGATATACTCGTGCGAAAGTTGCAAGGGATTTTTCAAAAGGACAGTACAGAGTGGACGTAACAGGAGGCTGCGATGCGGTCGTGATGACATGTGCCGAATCGATTTGGATACGCGCAAGCACTGCGCTGCCTGCCGTTTCAACAAGTGTCTCAAACTCGGTATGAAATTGGAAGGTAAGTTACGTCAAACCAACTCCATTTTGCACGATAATGACTGTCACATCTTGCGTTCAGTTGTGCCTAAAGGCCCGTTAATACTCCTATCGTTGATTATTGAGCAGTGCCTTGTAAGTTGTCATAATGCCTATACACACTACATCCGCAGAATGGGGCGGGGGCACTACTACTAACTAGGGCTTGGGGGTCGGAGGCACAAAGGGGTTTTTTTCTGTCAAGGGGGAGGGGGGGCTTTTAGCTATGCCAATGTTTTGGAGCAACTATAAGACAGCTATCTGCTTATGAGTTGAAGCGATGTCAATTTATTTTCCTTCGACATTGTTAATAAAAATCTAGCCGGATTTGTGCAATACCCATCGACCTTATACATTACTTGACAGTAGGTAACTGTAAAATTGACAATTTTCGCGCTACATTAATTTTTGCGCTTTTCGTGCTCCAAGCAGCTACCGCATAAATAAAAACACACAACAAATATATTTATTTTGTGTGCAAATCTTTTTGTAATGGACTTACAAATAGCGAATTTAAAAATAAGCTATGCCATTTTTTACCCAACGCAAATATATATATTTCATGCAGGCTTGCAGACTTGAAATTACCAGAATCGATCAGAATATGTTTAGAATTTTGTCAATTTGAGATGATTTCCCTTAGGCCAAAAAAAAAGAAAGAGTTGTGTTGCCCTCAGCGACCGACCCTAAAATCGTAAAAACTAGGGTCGCATTTTTTTTATTTTTTTAAAACTTTTTTTAAAACTTTTTTTTAAGATTTTTATTTTTTTTTTAGATTTAAATTTGATTAAAAGGGTCTAAATGTTACTATTTCTTGCTGGAAATGAATAAATAAGCCTAAATAATTGTTTTTTAGACTATTGTCACACTAGAAACATTAGGTAAATTGACATATGGGCATATACCAATTTTGTCTTGACATAACCATATATTTTTCAGCCCAAAAAAAAATAAAAAAAATAAAAAATAGGATTTCCGACCGACCGACCGACCCGAATTAAAATTTTTGCCACTTGAGGGCAACACAACATATATTTTTTTTGGCCTTATTTGCGACATTGTAGGAAGAAAATGATGGATCATTTACACTTGCTTACAAGTGTATTCTGTGGGTTTGAATCAAATCTCAAAAAAAATATCTTGTTTTTAAAATGTACCTTAAACGTTAAAATTCAATTTATGTATGTATCAAAATGAGGGCCTGCTTGGAAAGCAGTGCAAGTCACTGAAGCCTATTACCCTCAATAAATAAATAAAGTATAAATAAAATAAATAAATAGGTAATTGATGCCAACAATTATTGTGTTGCCCTCTGTGACCGATCCAAAAATCTCAACAATTAGGGATTAAATTTGTTTTTTTATTTTGTTTTTTAAAATTGTCAAAATATGTTTGAATAAATAGTTTTTAAACTATTATTCACACTAGTAACATTAATATTAGAATTTATCAATTTTGTCTTGACATTAACCATGACAGCCATGGTCTGGCAGTACATTAGTATTTTTCAGCAAGAAAAAACCACACACAACCAACTACTGATCTTAAAATTGTTGGCACTTGAGGGCCATACAACTAATTTATGTTGCCTTGCAGACGACGGTGGACACGAACGGCTGTTAATTTTGAATTTCCGTTGGTTTCAATGTAACAATGGATTTTGATTATATGACCCCATAAAATTCATCACACGTTGGAAATAAATTATTCATCCTAAAACCATTGTGGATGGCTAACCATCCGCAGTGTCAGTATCATTTTTTGAATTTAAACCATTGTTAAGCGTTCGTCCCATTCACTTGATTACGTAACCTCGTTCGCATATTTTAGCCTGAATATTCGTGAAAACGCCCGTGCCCAGCGTCGTCTGTTGCCTTGTGGCTTTTATGCAACATTTTAAAACTTGCTCTTGCCTTGACCCAGACCTGCCAACTAGTACGATTTTCCCGTATTTAGTACGGAAAATGGATCAAATTACGACTGTACGATTTGTTCCCACAAAAATACGATTTTTCCCTTTTCCCATATGTCATTAAAAATAATAATACAAAACTCTAAAACGACGCGAACGAGACTATACTCGTAAACGGCTGCGAGGTAAATGGAATGAGACTAGCAGAACATTTCCCGATCTCTTATGATAACGTGTCCGTGATTGGTTTGTGACTTGTAAACAAAAGCATTTACGACCAATCAGCACATTGCATACACAATTGTTTGGTATCGACGATATTTCCCCATGCTGACGTCCGCCATGTTGTTTATTGTGTGACGAAAACGTAGTTTCAAAAATTCATCAAGTCATCGCAGAGAGGTGAAAATTACGCAAGATATGTAATTATGGCCGACCGTAATTATTATGTAGTCCGGATGTTAGCATCGGCTGTGGGTCATGGCATTACATACCACATTCGGACAAGCAAAAACCAAGCAAAGTAATGCACAAACGCGGGCGCAAATCGCCGTATTTATTTTTATAATTTGCTTTATTTTAAAAATCATCAGTTTCGGGATCGTTAGTTTGACTTTTAGGTGTTATTTTTACAAAAATACGGTTTTGTATGGTAAAATACGACTTTTGGGATTTCAAATACAGTTTTGTGAGTTTAGAAGTTGGCAGGTCTGTTGACCCACAGCAGCCTCAGCGTTAATCCAATAATACTACAAAATATATAATAGATAGGGAGGTAGGCTTATTTACACCTTTCCGTCGGTTTTACAATCCAGTCGGCTCCTTGTCCGTTTGCCACGGAGGTGATGTTTTTTGCTGTTGTCCTCTTTCTGTCTGCTTACCTAAATCTCATGCATCACTCCATTTTATTCATGTTATTCAACTCTTTTACTTATTATTGTGTATTTATGAAATTTTTTAGCATATTGAGTACCGGTCCACTCATATTTAATGCTTTGTTTTTATTATCATCATGCATTATTATGCCAGGTTTTTTATGAGTAGTTGTATTTTATTGCTTGTATCTGTTTTTGTAATTTTTTTTAAATATTGTAAAGTGCCTAGAGACCTTTGTTGGAATTTCTGCGCTATACAAGAGCCTATTTATCATTATTATTATTATTATTTTCTTTTGTTCAGATCCAGACCTGGACAAAATGTGGAATTGGTGAAATTTGGGTATTTGGAGGGAAATTTTGGGTATTTGGAGGGAAATAATTTTGAGTTGAGGAATTGTACCCTGGATTGTGCGCTAGAGCGTGGCCACTGTGCTACACTAGATTAACTGTTTTGACAAAGTCGTTGATAAAGATATATTTAGTATGGAGTTATTCAAGCATCACATTTCTTTGGCGTTGCTGATACCCATACTTCTTTCAAAATTAAAACAATGAAGCGATTAGTATTTTAAACACTGGAAATTGTTCATTAGGACTCCAGCTTCATGTGGGTGCTATTAACCCCCTGGGGTCTACCTGTTTATCTTACAGTGGTTCTGATTGGTTTATTGCAAGATATACTCATTTGAATAGCCAATTAAAATGCAGCTTGTAAAATATTTCACTCCAATCTTTATCAGGGATACAATTATTCTAACACATGATTGGTGCAATAAATGATGTATCTATCTTTCTGACCAATCGGCCGGTAGTTCTCAGGGGGTTAAATCTCTAATCGCTTCAGTATGACCTGCACTAGGGCAATGAGAATTGAGCCCGGAATTGAGCGTAAAATGTAGCAAGTTGTATGGTGGTTCCATGTTCAAAATGGTTACAGGTTGAAATGCTATGCAATGCCAGAAGATCATCAAGGCTGCTGTGGCCTTGACCTTTCCTCACAGAACTAGTGTTGCCAGTCTGTCAGTGTTGTTGAACCCACCATCTTTTAGCCCAGTCAGAATTAGTTTACTTCTGACAGCAGCAAAGAAGATCTTAAAGACACCACCACAATGCATTGCATTTTTGCAAAATGCCCTAATTCAGATTCTGGTCTCCAATTTGTCTCGGTTCCCATGCATAGACACATGCACACAATCATGGCTTCATAGCCCGTTCATCATTGGAGCTCTTAGGTTCTAGTTTACATCAATGAATAAAAGAGTTATCAGTGTTTCTTTTTTATTATTTCTAAAACTTCAGAGCTCGACAAATGCATCGTGTGAAAAAAACCTTTAATTGGCTGGCGTTCGCGCAATGCATTGTGGGAAGACCGGAAAATCTTCTTTGTTCTGCATGACTGCATCATTTCCACAAGGCCAACTATAAAACAGGAGTAGCCTTGGCTTTCCAGCATGATGCCTTAAAAATGATTTTTTTTTTTTCTTCCAAAAAATAAGAACAAAGTTTTGTTAACAGGGTTATTTGTAGTGAAAACTACTGTAAAAGCCAATATTTTCGCGTAAAGATATTTGTGCGCATTTTGATATCATAGACATTTCGCGAATTGTTTTTTTCGCGGGGGACCTTCTGGATGCACTGCATGAATGTTGAAAACAATATTTTTGCATGTTATAATTTTCGCCTAAAAATATTTTTTTTGTATTAGAAAAATTAAATGTGCAAGAATCAAGCGTCTCAGTGAAATGCGCGCGCACTACTGGAAACAAACTTCTTCTTTTTTTGGCCGTACAAAGAATGGAAAAAAAGACCAGAAAACAAACATTTTGACAAGAAGTAATGAATAGCTAAGCCAAATAAGGAATAGGAAATCAGCCAGATACTTTTAATGAATAAAACGGGTATTAGTATTTAGTGAAATGGGTCGAAATGGGTCGAAACGAGTCGAAATGAGTCGAAATGAGTCGAAATGGGTCGAAATGGGTCAGAATGGATCGAAATAAGTCGAAATGAGGCGAAACGAATCAAAATATGTTTGTCATGCGCACAATCTTTGCTTATTTCTGTTGTAAAAGCAAAAAAAAGAATATTTCGCAATTACTTTCGTAACAAAATAAATGCTAAACGAAGCTCTTAGGACGGTCTTGGGCGATATCCAAACTAGAGAGCACCACACCAAATCAATGCGCAATTCGTGTAATGCTGTAGTAGTTCCTGAAAAGCACGAAGACTAGGCTTGTAAATGTGAGGTTTTCGGGCAATTTATTTCTCCGGGGATGGTATGTTTGTATTTAAATGAACGAGTGGGACCTATCCGTTGCACCTACAATGATAAAATACGATATTTTTAATTTATCGACCTAAATAGTGCCCAGGACGAATTAACGAAGGGCAAACAAATGGTTAACGACGGATTAAATTAAAACAAATTATTCGAAAATTGATATTGATCTGGAGTTAGTTATTCAACTCCAGTTGGTCAGCCAACTCCAGCCGTTTTAGGATGAAATAATTTAGTGCCAACATTAAAATCCTTCTTTTACATTAACACCAACGGAGATTCAACACTTACGGCCATTCGTGTCCCCGTCTGCTGAGGTTATTTTTGGTTACAGTAAATTGTTAATATTTATTTTTTATGTTGGGCTAGGTCATTTTATCATATTTATCACATTATCAACTCATCATCTTCATCTTCAAATGTTATAGGCTCCAGTGGTGTAGCTAGGTTATTGATATTGGGGGGGGGGGGCGAGAAATAAAATGAACCGACAAGATTGTTATGAGTTAAGATATGCGCGCATAGCGCGCGAAAATTGTTGACTTTACACCTATTTTTGGCACGATTGAGATGCATTTTGGCTGTAAACAAGCTTGTTCCAACGAATATTGCATTTCGGGGTAACATATGCGCGCGTAGCACGCATTTTCTTTTCATCTGTGTACTTTTGACCATCATAATTCCATGATACCTCTGGTCAAATGAACCGACAGTGCCAATCTCAACCGACACGACGTCAATATTTGGGGGTGGGGGGGGGGGGGGGGGGTGGGGGGGGGGGGGAGGCGATCGCCCCCCTCTGGCTACACCACTGATAGGCTCCTCTGTTTTCCTTCCTTTCCTCTTTTCTTTCCTCTTTTCTTTCCTCCTTTCTTTCCTCTTTTCTTCCTCTTTTCTTTCCTCTTTTCTTTCCCTTTTTTTCTTTCCTTTTTTCCCATCCTTCTTTAGGGGGGGGGGGGGGCTTTAGCCCCCCTGCCCCCCCCTGTGGCGCCGCCGCTGTATTTGAACATCACTCTCAAAGTGTTTCGATTTACACCAATATAAATACTAGTACCGCGTGACCTGTCATGTCTGACTGGGTTATTCTAGTAAATGCGCCTACAGCGTGTCCCATAAAAGTTTGCAAGCTTACAACTATATAATAAAAAAGTAGGAAACATATAGTTTATATTTAGGGATATAAAACAAAATATACAAATTGGTTAAACTCTGTAATTAATCCAATATAAACTTTTTGAAATACAAAGATTTTAATAGACCGATGTGTTGCAATTGCACATTGTTGTTGTGATTTCGTCAATGTTTTGCCTTTAGCTATTAAATAAAATTATCTTGGTCATATACCAATAATACAACTTACAAGTTCATTGTTTATATACATAAACATTAACAAAAATGTTCTTTGTTATAGTCCGAGTTATTGTTAATGTCAAGTTCTTTCGGAGAATAAACCCGTGGGGGGGTCACTCAACTTTTTTGGGTAGGGGTGTGCCGCACATGGTCTCAAAAGGGGCCTACGGAACTGAACTAAGTGTATGACGAAATGGAGGGTCTTAGGAACTGATTTTTTTTCAAAAGTCGGTCTTGAGAACTGGCCTATAGTCCAATTTTGATTAGCAAGAACGCACATTTTCGATTTTGTCTGGTAGAGAGCGCAGATTTTCGAAGAATTTGAGGCTTTGGAACGCAAATTTCCTGATTTTTGAATTTTCAATAAAAGTGGGGTCTAAGAACTGATGCAGGCTCAAAAGGGGGTCATAAGAGCAGCAGAGGGTGAAAAAAAGGGGGGGGGGGTCTTCAGCGCGGCACATTATCCCTTTTCCAACGACAGTCCCCCCCCCCCCCCCCCGGAATAAACCCCATGCCGGGAATTATACTGCACATAGCGCACAGTTTCATGCAACGCACGGATGGTTTATTCCTTAAAAATAAAAAACAATATTGAAATATATCAATATGTCTCTTGTTGGTTCTTATGGTCAAAGTATAGGCACCAGATCGCACCAAACGAGTTCCATTCGCCTGTAATTGAAATTTGATACCCCCTCCGAATGACCCCCCACCACCATTTGACCGCCCCGTGATGTTTGAGACAACCATTACAAAACGAAAACGAAAGCCCCTTAAAACGGCACTAATCTGGGCAAAAGAACCTATGCCCCTCCCCTTTAACGGATATTTGGTACTCCCCCTCCCTTCCCTTACCAAATGACCCCTATTCGACCTCCCCAGAATATTTTGGACACCCCATACGTGAAAAGAAAATGACAGCCCCTTACAACGACACTAATCCCCATCCCGATATTTTACATGCAAGCTTGAAAAAATATGCCCCTGCCCTCTAATGATATTTGGTACCGGCCCTCACCCTCCGAATTAATCCCTTGATGTGACCTCCCCCGGGATATTTGGGACACCCCCTGCAAAAGAAAATGACAGCCCCCTTACAACGGCACTAATCCCCACCCCTTTATTTTCCATGGAAAAAACCTCCCCTCTAAGGATATTTGGTAGTATACAAATACTACATGGTTAGAGGGGAAATAGCGCAATCTATTTTCCCGAGGTACTGGCTACAGGCCTACCACCCCGAACCCGGATGATGATGGGTGCTAGGCCTGTAGCCAGTACCGAGGGGAAATAGTGTGCCCTATTGCCCCGATCATACCATGTAGTATTTGCTTTATTACACCTCACTGTGACTCTGGGGATGAGGTTGTAGGGAAGTAGCCAAAACTACCACACGGGAAATAGCTCAATTTCTTCAATAGCTCAATTTATTATCACTGTGGCCAGCTCAAGTGACCAATGAAATTGCAGTATTTATGCCTATTATCTCATGGATATTTATGAGGTGTAATAATACTCACTCCCCTCCAGGCCAAATGACCCCCCCCCCCTTCCGACACGCCCCTTACAACGGCGCTAATTCCCTAGTTATTTTCCATGCAAAAGAACCTATGCCCCTCTCTCTTTAATGATATTTGGTACTGTACTCCCCTCCCCCTACCGAATGCCCCCCCCCCTATTTGACCTGCCCCTCCCCCTGAACCGGAAGGATGTTTGGTACTCCCCTCTCCTTCCTCCCCCGGATAGCTCGGGATATTTGGGAAACCCCTACAACAGAAAATGACAGCCTCCTTACAACGGCACTAATCCCCCGACCCGATCTTTTCCATGCAAAACAAAAATATGCCCCCTCCCCTCCTCCCCTCGGTACCCACCTCCCCTCCAAATACCCCTCCCCTCCCCTATTTGATCTCCCCAGGGATAGTTTGGAAGGCCGCTACAAAGGGAAATTACTAATCCCCACCCCAATATTTTTCATGCAAAATAAACTGTGCCCCTCCACTCTCCGGATAGTTGGTACTCCCCTACCCCTCTGAATGACCCCCACCCCCACCCCCTCTCCCTCCGGCTCCCTCCCCTACCGAAGAAAAGGAAGAAACGACGATCTAAAAAAACCTTATTATAATTTTTTTTAAAAAGAAAAGTGACGCTTTTCGATATCGCCCATGCCTATCTCATGCCCATGCGGAATGGAATACGGGCTGTCGCTTAAAAAATGCAGAAAAGACACCGGATTTTCTTCCGTTTTGTTGTCAATTCTTGACCGCCTACCAGAAAAGTACGTTCGGATTGGACATGTTCTGTATCATTTCTATTACATTTCGATCCATTCTGACCCATTTCGACCCATTTCGACCCATTTCGACTCGTTTCGACTCGTTTCGACCCATTTCACTAAATACTAATACCCGAATAAAACACATGTGGGCAGGTGTGTGTGGATTAGCATTTAGATTAACACTTACATATATATGTAGCAACAGTAAAACTGCTAGAGCAATTTCAGTTTGTAAAGCAGGTTTTGTAATATTTCGTAGCAGTTTTTCCACGATCCATTTTCAGATTTCATATTGACATAATTGTAATAATTTGTAGACATTGATAGGGATGACTGATCAGAGCTTGTAACATTGGAAATACAATGTTCATTGGTGTGGAAAGGGAAAGTAAACACTTACCACACTTCAGGCGTCTGCAGACGACATTCCAAAATTTCACAAAATGTTTCAAAAATGTCAAAATTGTTGAATTTCATAACCATATTTAGAATCACAATGTGAAATGCATTGAAATAAGTATAAACATGCCTAATTATTGATTCAGTATTCCTTTGGATAGACCTTGAAAGTTGGGAAAGGTTTCTGAATAATCTGTTTTGAATATTGTTAAAACCAATAGCCGTGTGGAATGTTTAAGCAGGGCAAAGTCAGGGCTGGAAAAAATGCAAAGTTTCCCGGCAAGGGGTATTACTCTATTGCCTAATACTCCTAAAAAATTAAACAAAAACAATTTTAGATTATTATTATTTTTTTTTTTTAATTTAATTTATTTTAATTTATTTTTTTTTTTGGGGGGGGGGGGGGGGGATTTCCCGCGAGATGGCAACATTTCCCAGCAAGGAGCTTGCCGTTTTGCCCTCTTTATCCCGCCCTGGGCAAAGTACTCGAACATTTTAAAGTTTAACCATGAAATTAAAAACTAGCATAAAACTGAGCTCTAAAACTGAGCTGTAAAACTGAGCTGTAATGTAATAATATAGATATCTTTGATAGAAAATAATGTCAGCTCATTCATTAATAATAATAATAATAAAAGGGTATTTATAATGCGCCTCACGTTGTGAACACAACCCCGAGGCGCATAACATACATGTATGAAAAAATATAAGAACATAATAAGGAAGCTATACAAATACAACAACAACAACTTATCATACAAATATAAATAAGTAATAATTAAAAACCACAGTACATTAACACAATGAAATATAATGTACAATACATGAGAGTATTATACAAACACAGTCTACAATGCACAATTCATAAATTAAAGGTATATTATGTGATCTTTCCAGGGAACGCCCTCAACATCGAAAAAAAAAATTAAAGAAGATTTTCTTGCAGATTTACATTTCTGATCATAAATCGTACATACATTCCAAGTTACAGGGCGATACGATTCTTAATTACTTCAAAATCATGATTTTAGAGTGAAAATAAACTGTCGGATAACTCCGACAGTTTATATTTTTACTCTAAATTCACTTTAAAACCATGATTTTGAGGTAATTAGGAATCGTATCGCTCTGTAACTTGGAATGTATGTATGATTTATGATCAGAAATGTAAATCTGCAAGAAAATCTACTTTCTAAAAAAAATAATGAATAGAGGGCGCTATCTGGAAAAGATCACATAATATGCCTTTAAAAAGATATTAATCTTCAGAAGACCACGTTTTAGGCAAAAGCACCACAAAAAAATTCAGGCAGGCCTGTATATTATATGCAAAACCAATGGTCTTGGACAGCCTGTTTTATATTTTCCCATAGGTCTTATGATCCCCATAAAACTATAGCCGTTGATCACCCACCCGGAAAACTTTGCAAATCATTCTTTCTACATGTTCACAAGCAATATGAAGAAAAAAATACATGTAGTTTGGCGCGGCATACCATATCACCAGTCAACCTTTACACTGTAATCAATGCATGACCACAAATACTGTAAAAAGGGTTGTTTTAAATGTTGTTTTACATGGGTTGCAGACAGGGGTCTAAAATTAACAATTTTCAAGAAAAAGTGTACTTTTCTAAAAATCCTGATGGTATTTTACCAATTTATTGGCAGGCTTTCTCAACCAAATCTTTGTCACCAATAATAACCGTGACGTTATTGATACCAGAGCATGTTAAGAGATGACAGTTTTTATTTGATTTTATGATAAGTATAATGTTTTGTTCAATATAATTATGTGATTAAGGCTCGATAATTACTTTTCTAACATTATCATGGACACTGTTGTGCTAATTGCTTGACATCTCCATAACCCTAACCAGTAAAGCTATGTTTTTCGTGCGTATCGGGGGGAGGGGGGAAAAGTACTATCTTTTTGACCCGAAAAATCACCCAGCACCCCGAGATTCTATCGCGGGACCATCCGCACCCAAGTCTGTCCCTCTACCAACTGAGCTAAACTCCCAGCGCATATGCCGACTAAGAATTGCCTGGGGTAGGTGACGTCATCGAGGCAATGCCAGCACCACGTGCGCGGAGATAGTTTCTGGCAGTGAGATTTAGTGAGATTCAGTGCGGTTAGGGTTAATTAAAGGTGTTGAAAGGCTCTCCTGGCACTCATTTATAATTATGAATACATAAACCTGCACAATCAGATAATGGATGTGTTGTAACTTGTCTGTATACTGGTAACCTCCGTAACCAATTCAGAATATGTCAATTTGAGTTTTACTACACACAGTATTTTTTGTAGAATATTTTGTATTCATTTTTAACTGTATGAGAGGGGATGGATTCTGTCAGCTTAAAGCAATATTATGTGATCCTTTTACAATTTTTTACACATATTTTTCTCTCTCTGATAATGAAGTTTGACTATCAGGAAAGACATTCTTGAACTCGTAAATCTCTTTTGACTGTATTTTCCCTTAAAAAACCTTCACAGCACATTACTAAATCAAAATGGAAATCTGCTTCCAATTTAAGGCATTTTTCAACATATTTGTTGATTTTTATCATAAAGCATTCCGTAGGGGTTTGTTTACTTGTGTACAGTTGCGGTTGTAACCGGAAACACTGTAAAACGGCGTTAAAATGGAGGAAAACAGTGTGGAAACCAGGGAATTATATTTACGAATAAAAAAAACCACTCAGAAAATAAACTGTCCTGATACCAGGACAACTTATTTCATAATCAGATTTTGAAGTAATAAGGAAACATATTGCTCTGTAACTTACATGATTTTTATAGTTTCATGGTTATAAATGTAATTTGACCAAAAAAAATGGCATTTCTAGTAAAAAATCACAGATAGAGGGCGTCCCATGGAAAAGATCACATAATATACCTCTAATGCTTATTGTCTCTAAATAAAAAACTTCAGTAGGTGAAGGTAGCAAAATTGTTATGCGTGGAGGTCAGAACACAACTGTTGCATTTTGATCAGGGACGGTGTTTTAGCAGCCATTTGTTAGAAGGCAAGGTCACAGAATTATTGATAGATTTTTTTTCATCAATATTATTGAACTATGAATAAAATAAATTGCAGAGATACATGTACATTTTGTTCAGTGATGCATACAGGCTCCGATATATATATTTTTTAATTGCCCGATCGGACAAGGCTAGGTCAACTTTTACTTGCCCGATTATGCCTGTGAATCTGGTTGCCCCGGGCTATCGGACAGGCAATTTGTTGGAGCCTGGATACATAAAATATTGGTTATTTACCATTTATAATAAAACAGGATGAGTTTTGAAGGGCTGAGAAGTCATCCTTATTTGCTGATTATTTCCATAGCCTATTTCTCAGGAGTAAGTCACCAATTTACCGTATTCATCATGGAAGTTAAAAAAAATGTCTGTTGAGATTTCATCAATAAAATCATCCAAACACAAAGACGAGCTGCCCGGTTTATAGCAAACGACCAGCATAAATAAAAAGTGTTGACAAAAATAAAAAAGGACTTGCACTGGAGCCCACTTAAAAATCCCAGTTAATTATACAGATTACTTGTCCCCTACCTTCAAATGTGCAGCCTGTCCGTTTGGCTCCACAAGCGTTGAACAGATATTCCAACAGATATAGAATGTTATAAAACAAATACACAAAATATATATAGCCTTCACATTTAATTCATGATACCAAACACCTCCATATTTTGAAATTATAAGAACATATAACAATGCATTGCTTTCTGCTGCAGATACTGAAGATACCGCTATGTATACTGCTATCTTCTGAAGACGTATACTGCTATCTTCTGAAGATGTATACTGCTGTATTCTGAATATGTAAACTATCTTCTGAAGATGTATAATGATATCTTCTGAAGATGTATGCTGCTATCTTCTGAAGATGTATACTGCTATCTTCTGAAGATGTATACGGCTATATTCTGAAGATGTATACTGCTATCTTCTGAAGATGTATATTGCTATCTTCTGATGATGTATACTGCTATCTTCTGAAGATGTATGCTGCTATATTCTGAAGATGTATATTGCTATATTCTGAAGATGTATACTGCTATCTTCTGAAGATGTATACTGCTGTATTCTGAATATGTAAACTATCTTCTGAAGATGTATACTGCTATCTTCTGAAGATGTATACTGCTGTATTATGAATATGTAAACTATCTTCTGAAGATGTATACTGCTATCTTCTGAAGATGTATACTGCTGTATTCTGAATATGTAAACTATCTTCTGAAGATGTATACTGCTATCTTCTGAAGATGTATACTGCTGTATTCTGAATATGTAAACTATCTTCTGAAGATGTATATTGCTATCTTCTGAAGACGTATACTGCTATCTTCTGAAGATGTATACTGCTGTATTCTGAATATGTAAACTATCTTCTGAAGATGTATACTGCTATCTTCTGAAGATGTATGCTGCTATCTTCTGAAGATGTATACTGCTATCTTCTGAAGATGTATACTGCTATATTCTGAAGATGTATACTGCTATCTTCTGAAGATGTATATTGCTATCTTCTGATGATGTATACTGCTATCTTCTGAAGATGTATGCTGCTATATTCTGAAGATGTATATTGCTATCTTCTGATGTATACTGCTATCTTCTGAAGATGTATGTTGCTATCTTCTGAAGATGTATACTGCTATATTCTGAAGATGTATACTGCTATCTTCTGAAGATGTATACTGCTATCTTCTGAAGATGTATACTGCTATCTTCTGAAGATGTATGCTGCTATCTTCTGAAAATGTAAACTATCTTCTGAAGATGTATACTGCTATCTTCTGAAGATGTATACTGCTATCTTCTGAAAATGTATGCTGCTATCTTCTGAAGATTTGCACTGCTATCTTCTGAAGATTTGCACTGCTATCTTCTGAAGATGTATACTGCTATCTTCTGAAGATGTATACTGCTATCTTCTGAAGATGTATACTGCTATCTTCTGAAGATGTATGCTGCTATCTTCTGAAAATGTAAACTATCTTCTGAAGATGTATACTGCTATCTTCTGAAGATGTATACTGCTATCTTCTGAAAATGTATGCTGCTATCTTCTGAAGATTTGCACTGCTATCTTCTGAAGATTTGCACTGCTATCTTCTGAAGATGTATACTGCTATCTTCTGAAGATGTATACTGCTATCTTCTGAAGATGTATACTGCTATCTTCTGAAGATGTATACTGCTATCTTCTGAAAATGTATGCTGCTATCTTCTGAAGATTTGCACTGCTATCTTCTGAAGATTTGCACTGCTATCTTCTGAAGATTTGCACGGCTATCTTCTGAAGATGTATACTGCTATCTTCTGAAGATGTATACTGCTATCTTCTGAAGATGTATACTGCTATCTTCTGAAGACGTATACTGCTATCTTCTGAAGATTTACACTGCTATCTTCTGAAGATTTACACTGCTATCTTCTGAAGATTTACACTGCTATCTTCTGAAGATGTATACTGCTATCTTCTGAAGATGTATATTGCTATCTTCTGATGATGTATACTGCTATCTTCTGAAGATGTATGCTGCTATATTCTGAAGATGTATATTGCTATCTCCTGATGTATACTGCTATCTTCTGAAGATGTATGTTGCTATCTTCTGAAGATGTATACTGCTATCTTCTGAAGATGTATACGGCTATCTTCTGAAGATGTATGCTGCTATCTTCTGAAAATGTAAACTATCTTCTGAAGATGTATACTGCTATCTTCTGAAGATGTATACTGCTATCTTCTGAAGATGTATACTGCTATCTTCTGAAGATGTATACGGCTATCTTCTGAAGATGTATACGGCTATCTTCTGAAGATGTATACTTCTATCTTCTGAAGATGTATACTGCTGTATTCTGAAGATGTATACTGCTATCTTCTGAAGATATATACTGCTGTATTCTGAAGATGTATACTGCTATCTTCTGAAGATGTATTCGGCTGTAATCTGAAGATGTATACTGCTATCTTCTGAAGATGTATATTGCAATCTTCTGATGATGTATACTGCTATCTTCTGAAGATGTATGCTGCTATATTCTGAAGATGTATATTGCTATCTTCTGATGTATACTGCTATCTTCTGAAGATGTATGTTGCTATCTTCTGAAGATGTATACTGCTATATTCTGAAGATGTATACTGCTATCTTCTGAAGATGTATACTGCTATCTTCTGAAGATGTATGCTGCTATCTTCTGAAAATGTAAACTATCTTCTGAAGATGTATACTGCTATCTTCTGAAGATGTATACTGCTATCTTCTGAAATTGTATGCTGCTATCTTCTGAAGATTTACACTGCTATCTTCTGAAGATTTACACTGCTCTATCTTCTGAAGATGTATGCTGCTCTATCGTCTGAAGATGTATACTGCTATCTTCTGAAGATTTACACTGCTATCTTCTAAAGATGTATACTGCTATTTTCAAGGCCAGTCCATGATATAACCAGATATTGATAGAGAGAGGGTAGCAAGCCTAAGACTTGAGGTCAAGTCTAAAACAAACATTGTTGTACATTATTACATCTGAAGATGTATACTGCTATCTTCTGAAGATTTACACTGCTATCTTCTGAAGATGTATACTGCTATTTTCAAGGCCAGTCCATGGTATAACCAGATATTGATAGAGAGAGGGTAGCAAGCCTAATACTTGAGGTCAAGTCTAAAACAAACATACTGTAGAAAACATACATTATTTTCAGATGTATACTGCTATCTTCTGAAGATTTACACTCTATACAGGCTATATATCCCACGATATGTATAAAAGAGGAAGCTAAGAAAGGATGAAATAACACAATAAAGACAGTATTTGTGCAGCTACTTGTGAAATGGTGCTTACAAAGTCCGGTGATTTCAGTTGACATTGACTTTGGGTATGCATGATCGTTCCCAAAATCGCGGAAGAGGAGGAGTTTTCATATTATGTCTGCAGACATTTATGTCCGCGATTTCCCTAAAATATTCTAAATGAATAGTATTATATTTGTGAGATATACATGTAGGGTAAGATATTATTAGTTATTAGGTGAGGTTGGGTCAGATACGGATTATATCTAGTCAAGGATTCTGTATCGGGACGAGGGCGCACCGATACAGACTCCGAGACTAGATATAATCCGTATCCGACGGTAATTTATTCCGACCCGACCTCACCTAATAACGATTTTATCCTACTAAAACACTATTAAAACAAAACAAGAACAATGATTCTGTAAGTCACCTAAAACCCGAGCAAGTTCAGATGCAATCATGACGTTCGTCACGCGCCGGCGTAGCAATCCTACTACAACGCATGCGCAGTTCCTTACTGACCGGATACGGGATACGGGGGTCGGATACGGAATATATCTAGTCACTAAATCCAGGCGTTTATCCAATAGGAACACGAGAATCGTCTCGATGGTAGGATAAATACAGTTCCTGGGCCAAAGAACAAACAAGGTATATATATTGGCACCATTTGTGTGTGCCCATATATTTAACCTTTTTTAGGAATTTTGGATTTTAACAATCAGAAGTTTCAGACAGAAATTATAGACTTTTGTAAAATTCCATTCCAAGTGTGACTGAAATCTATTTAAAACATTCTTTGAAATCATCGACCCATGTTGAACAACAATAAGGTCTATTGAACTGTTAAACAGCTAATTCGCTGCGTCATATTTTAACTCGCACTACTGTCAACTGTTTCGTATTAATGTTGGTGAAGTAATATCTATATGACAATGATTTTAAATACATTTATAGTGTGAAAAATCACTCTTTTGAAATGCGCTGAAATTGAAAGAGAAGAGGATTAATAGGGCTTACCAACAGACTTACCAACAGACTTATTTTGTTGAAAACAAAAAACATGGAATTTATTTTAATTATTTTTCTCCCTCATGGAGCACTTTTTTGACACACCCTGTAGATCATTCTGGCACACCCTGTAATTTGTAAACTGCTGTGTATTTGCAAATTTAAAGTACTGTGTCTTTTGTCATTCACCAGGTATGACTAAGCTCACTAATTTTCTGCTTTGTAACTGTCGAATTCCGCGTTTTTCCGCTTTGTAAATTTTGCATTTTTCTGTAATGTAATTCCCCCCAAGAAAGCTTAAAATTTACAATCTATAAAACCAAAATAAACACACTTTACACAAAAACACATCATTTTAGATTTTTAGGCTTACCTTATTATTACTGTAGCGGTAGCCGACCCTCTATATCGCCTGCGTTTTATATTTAAATAATGTTTGTTTTGTTTTATTACGTATCATTTTTTAATATTTGTATTGTTTTATTCAAGACTATTTATACATTTTGTGTTTTGGACGTTTATTGTGCATTTTTTTCTTCTTCTATTCATCAAAATGTTGTTTTCCGCGTTTAACCTCAATTCCGCAGAGCGGTAAACTCGGGGCCTTAGGTATGACCAATTATAAAAAGTGACATGTAAACTCTGTCAAGGATTGAAAAGTGTTTGTTTTGTAATATCTGAATTGACAAAAAAAAGGTTTATGCTTCATTGATTTGTGTGCATTTCTTTCAAGTATCGATCATTTGATACCTGTCTGTGCCATAGCTATTTGTGCCAGTAAGGCCACAACCCCCCCCCCCCCCCCCCCCTGCTCAACGGGCCGAGTGACCCATTTTTGTTGGTGACAAAAATGTTCACATTCAAATGAATACTACCGACCCCGTCTCCTCTCCCCCCCCCAAAAAAAAAGAAAAAAAAGAAATGTTTACAGATTTGTAAAAAATGTGCGGTCATTTTTAAAGGTAAAAAGTTTAAAAAATAAAAAAGCCCAATCGACCGACCCAACCTGAGAGTTCCGCTTGCCCGTAGAACAAGATTTTTTTTTGTGTGGCCTAAAGTGTAAGAATATCAGGTTAGAATAGAGTTGCTTGGTTGTCCTCCAGCTCATCCCTTATTTTTAGTTTAAATTGGACTAAAAAGTTGTACTTTTTCTTCACATTGGTGGTCATTTTTAAATATCAAATTAAAAAGTGGTAAAGTATGCTTGCCACCTTATGTTCTGTATATATTACCCATTATTGGACAATAATTAAAAAAAAACATCTGCCTGTCCATTTCATCTCTTTCAAGAGGTGTGGAGGACAGCCAACGAAACAATTTATATTTAGGCCTAATGGCCATCAAGAAGTAGCATGTGAACTGTACATGGAATTGTACATGGAATTGTCAGGGTCTTTTCGTTAATCAGATTTACACAAAGGCATGTTAGGCATGTATGTATTTTTCAATTAGAAGCGCCGCCCTCAATGACAATGCCGATCAGCTGACCGAGCAAGCTGTATCGAAGACCTTGAAGATATACAGTCCTCAAAACAAGTAATTTACCATGTAATAAATACACTCATAGCTCTACAAATATGGTTCCAACTTTAAAATATTAAATTACAAAATGATGGGAAAACTTCTCTTCCTCAATTAAAGGTAGATGACCCGCTCACATTTTTGTAACACAGAATTATTTCAAACATACAGAGATTTTCATATCATATGAAAGCTCGTATTTTTCTCATCATCCTACTGAAATTTGACGGCCTAAATCGGTATAATTACGGAGAAATCGATGAAATAACGTCGAATTACCGCGAATGGTGGTAACCACCGATATAGTTTGTGTACTACTCAATGGGTACAGTTCACAGCATCTTGTGCGTCTAAAATAAGAATCATTAGAGCTATGCAACTCAAACTTTGGAACACAACTTTTTTAAGGATGACCTTTCATGTAGAATAGAAAACTTCAAGTTGAAAATCGGAACATCTACCTTTAAAGGTATTGTCTGTGAAGATTGGTCAACAATTAAGAAAGCTAGGCCAAAAAGATTAAAATAATGAACCAAAGTGCAGTTTTCATTTCCTGACTTGGGTCCTGAACACACGGGACTGTGTGACAGGTATGTGTATGGGCTGCTGCATTGATCAATTGCAGCATCCCCAATCCTTATCGACCGGTATGTTGAAGAAGACTGAACGAAATGCTAAAATGAAAAACAGACTTTGTTTTGGTTTTGGTCAAATAGCTGTGTTAAAGGTAGATGTTCCGATTTTCAACTTGAAGTTTTCTATTCTACATAAAAGGTCATCCTTAAAAAAGTCGTGTTCCAAAGTTTGAGTTGCATAGCTCTAATGGTTCTTATTTTAGACGCACAAGATGCTGTGAACTGTCCCCATTGAGTAGTACACAAACTATATCGGTGGTCACCACCATGCACCATTTGCGGTAATTCGACGTTATTTCATCGATTTCTCCGTAATTATACCGATTTAGGCTGTCAAATTTCAGTATGATGATGAGAAAAATACGAGCTTTCATATGATATGAAAATCTCCGTATGTTTGAAATAATTCTGTGTTACGAAAATGTGATCGGGTCATCTACCTTTAATCTTCATGTGTAATATCTCAAATTAAAGGGAATACTTTTTTGTACACATTTATAATTTGATATTTTCACGTAGGAACTATAGTTCTAGAGTTAAGAGCATATTTAGTATGACTTATAGCACTTATAGCACGAGCTATAAGGAATTAATAGCACTCATCGACAGTGACTATTTTAGTGATGATTTATATGGCAGAGCTCTACCCTACACACCAGATACACACCACTTTAACAGTAGGACACCTCTCACTCACCCAGACTTAGACAATCATCTACTATTAAACACACACCCACCAAGTTGGGTAATAATTACAGAGCTGTAATTAGTATGACTTATAGCACGAGGCAGCGTAGCTGCCGAGTGCTATAAGGAATTAATAGCACTCATCGACAGTGACTGTTTTAGTGATGATTTATGTGGCAGAGCTCTACCCGACACACCAGATACACACCACTTTCACAGTAGGACACCTCTCACTCACCCCGACTTAGACAATCATCTACTATTAAAACACACACACACCAAGTTGGCTTATAATTACAGTGCCGTAATTAATCAGGTTATTTACGATGTCAAATTTACAGCATTCTGAAGCTGTACAATAAGTGAAATTTGTGGAATTCTGGATTGGCTGTGTATGTGCTATTATTACCTTTATCTTTTTGAAGACTGTATATCTGCAAGGTTGTTTTATTATCTCCATATAACTTAAAAGCATTTGATTGATTATTTTGTCATCAAGCAATAAATAAGAGTTTGCAAGGTTATTTTATTATATCCATATAAGTTAAAAGCATTTGATTGTTTAGTTTTTCATCAAGCAATATTAATAAGAGTTTTGAAGGATTTGTTTTAAGAAGGACGGAATATTAAAGTATTCATATAGTGCATCTCATGTTGTGACAAGAAAGAATAAAAATGGCAACTTTGAGACACTGTTAACCACCATAAGTTATTGCAGTACACATAATTATATGTAAAAGTGGCATGCCCACCAAATCCAATGAGGGCGCCATTTATTATTGAGTTACCAGATGGGGTCACACACAAGGCTCTATTACTCTGTTTAGGAGGGGTACTTCTTGGCCAGTTAATAAAACTTAACTTACCCTTAAGCCACAAAAAAGAACCCTGTTAATGTGCTTACAGACCTCTCAGGTAGGGTCGGTCGTTCGGTCATCCAGTTTGTTTGTTTTTCCCCAAAGAATTTGGAAAATGTACCGCCAAATCAGAAATTTGAGAGCGAAGGGTCGTAAAAAGAATTGAGTTTATTGTTTTAAATTGGTTATTTTAAACTTTTTAAAAAGATTATTTTGGTTTTTTTTATCGATCGGGCCCGTAGAACAGGGTTTTTGTTTTTCATGGCCTTTACCGGTGCACTACACTAAATATGGGTATCCCCTACCCTTAAGGACGGTGTTTAAAACTAGAATCGGAGAGTATGCATGGCAAAATCCTAAATTCAAAAGACTTGACAGTAATACAATTGCGTAAATGCTTAAGATTTTTTGATTAATTATGATTAATGGGACATCACCTACATGTCCCCTGACTATAAACTGTGAATATCATCTAGATAAATTTTGAGAGATGTTTAAAATGTGTGCTTTTTACTGGAAACATTGGCGATTACGGTGACTTTTCCATGATCGTCAGAGAGGTAGTTTACTCCATGGGCATATTTTGGAAAATCGAGCAGGTTCACCTACCTATTTTTTTCACTTTTTGGTGAGAAAATGTGATCATCTTTCAGAAAATATCACTCTACAAGGTCCAATTTCGCAATTTAGTGGTCTAAAACAGAGTTTTATATCAGTATTTTTGTACATATCCCTATGGAGCCCTATTTAGTAGTGTGACCCCTTACACATCATTGAACACTGTATTTGTTATTGTAGCAAGCTCTCAGATATCAGTCATCCGTATCAATTTCTACAAATGATTACAATTATGTCAATATGAAATCTGAAAATGGATCGTGGAAAAACTGCTATATTATATTACAAAACCTGCTTTACAAACTGAAATTACTCTATCAGTTTTACTATCGCTATTTTCTGAATAAACTGACTAATACACTATAATTTCGGGTACAAAATGTATACCAAATATTTTTTAAGGTCTCTCCTATGGATGACACACACATTGGGAATTTGTAACCATCTGACTAGGCTATTGAAGATCAGAATACTAAATTTTAAGTATTTTACTGCATACAAAAATTAACCAATACTTACTGGACTGGGATTCCCGAGTCCTGTATCCAAGTCCGAGTCCTTTGACCTCCGAGTCCTTACAAAAGGGACTCCAGTCCAGTCTTGAGTCAAAAGTATTGAAGATCAGAATACTAAATTTTAAGTATTATACTGCATACAAAATTAACCAATACTTACTGGACTGGGATTCCCGAGTCCTGTATCCAAGTCCGAGTCCTTTGACCTCTGAGTCCTTACAAAAGGGACTCCAGTCCAGTCTTGAGTCAAAAGTACACAGAACTATCTTCAGAAGATAGCAATACAGATGTATCCAACTATCTTCAGAAGATAGCAAAACAGATTATTCTAACTATCTTCAGAAGATAGCAATACAGATTTATCTAACTATCTTCAGAAGATAGCAATACAGATTTATCTAACTATCTTCTGAAGATAGCAATACAGATTTATCTAACTATCTTCAGAAGATAGCAATACAGATTTATCTAACTAACATATCTTCAGAAGATAGCAATACAGATTTATCTAACATATCTTCAGAAGATAGCAGTACATATTTATCTAACTAACATATCTTCAGAAGATAGCAATACAGATTTATCTAACTATCTTCAGAAGATAACAATACAGACTTATCTAACTATCTTCAGAAGATAGCAATACAGATTTATCTAACTATCTTCAGAAGATAGCAATACAGATTTATCTAAATAATATATCTTCAGAAGATAGCAATACAGATGTATCCAACTATCTTCAGAAGATAGCAATACAGATTTATCTAACTATCTTCAGAAAATAGCAATACAGATTTATCTAACTATCTTCAGAAGATAGCAAAACAGATTTATCTAACTATCTTCAGAAGACAGCAATACAGATTTATCTAACTAACTTCAGAAGATAGCAATACAGATTTATCTAACTATCTTCAGAAGATAGCAATACAGATTTATCTAACTATCTTCAGAAGATAGCAAAACAGATTTATCTAACTATCTTCAGAAGACAGCAATACAGATTTATCTAACTAACTTCAGAAGATAGCAATACAGATTTATCTAACTATCTTCAGAAGATAGCAATACAGATTTATCTACCTATCTTCAGAAGATAGGAATACAGATTTATCTAAATAATGTATATATTCAGAAGATAGCAATACCGATTTATCTAACTACACTAGCAACCAAAAGTATTAGAACACCTTGCAAGCTGCAAATTGAGAGAAAACACTGGGAATCTATTGAACTACTGTGTCAGCTTTTTGGTATTCTAGGGTTATAAAATGAATGGAAAGTTCTTAAAAGTTTGTTACAATAAATTTGGGATAACATCTTAAGTAGGAAGACATTATTTAAAAGGGAAACATTTTGTAACAATATTTCAGTGATAAAGGTTTTTTGCATTGATACAAGTATATTTAGTTAATTTGAGTCAAATAGCTTGACAAAAATTCGTAAGTCATGATGAAATGATAGCCCTATGTGTAGTGGGCCCAGGTTATGTGAGTGCTATGAACAAGTACAGAGAATTTGGGTTGGTTTCCATTTAGAATATGAAAGTAAAGGTGTCAAAATGAAACTAAATTTCCCTCCCAAATATCTTATTATGAAGATGAGTGAAGAGATCATGTGTCGGGGTGTGTGAGAGAATAAAGACTTGTGACAATATTGGGATTAGTTTTACTTGAGTGAATCCATTGACAAACAATTGAGAAAGGTTTTTTTGAAAGGAAGTCAAAATTGGCAGACTACCCACCATAGGATTACATTGGCTATAATGAGGTTGATGAATTATTCATGAGCTATTTCCAATGGGAAATTTGTATGGGGATTTGAAGAAGGCACATGTTTTCTTCAATTCCATGGAATTGAATTAGCAGATGTTGTAGGAAACATGAATTTATTAATGAGAAGAGATTCAACAACACATTTGTTCAACTCGTAGTGAAATATTACACTCCAAATTGAATATATGGGATGATTTTGACACCATAACCAAGGGTCCTAATACTTTTGGTTGCTAGTGTATATTCAGAAGATAACAATACAGATTTATCTAACTGATGTATCTTCAGAAGATAGCAATACAGATTAATCTAACTAATATATCTTCAGAAGATAGCAATATAGATTTATCTAAATAATGTATTTTCAGAAGATAGCAATACAGATTTATCTAACTAATGTATCTTTCGGGAGATAGCAGTACAGATTTATCTAATTATCTTCAGAAGATAGCAATACAGATTTATCTAACTAATGTATCTTCAGAAGATAGTGTGCAGAACACTAAGTTATATTAACAATCATCATCATTACTAGCACTTATATACAGATATCACGACCTTGGCCGACGCAGCCAGTGTGGCACAGCCAATGACAATGTGTGTTCAGACTAACGAACGACCCTGGCCAACACAGTTAGTATGGCAGCCAAGGACAATGTGTGTTCAGACAAATGAACGACCCTGGCCGACACAGCCAGTGTGGCAGCCAAGGACACAGTGTTTAATGAAAATAGTCTGAACACGCTACTACTACTACTGTAACAGTCCAGGCATGCACGCATGAGAGTTAGCTATAGGATCTCAACAGTAGCAATACAGATTTATCTAAATAATGTATCTTCAGAAGATAGCAGTACAGATTTATCTAACTATCTTCTGAAGATAGCATTACAGATTTATCTAACTATCTTCTGAAGATAGCAATACAGATTTATCTAAGATAGCAATACAGATTTATCTAGCTATCTTCAGAAGATAGGAATACTGATTTATCTAACTATCTTCAGAAGATAGCAATACAGATTTATCTAACTATCTTAAGAAGATAGCAATACAGATTTATCTAAATAATGTATCTTCAGAAGATAGCATTACAGATTTATCTAACTATCTTCAGAAGATAGGAATACAGATTTATCTAACTATCTTCAGAAGATAGCAATACAGATTTATCTAAGATAGCAATACAGATTTATCTAACTATCTTCAGAAGATAGCAATACAGATTTATCTAAATAATGTATCTTCAGAAGATAGCAATACAGATTTATCTAACTATCTTCAGAAGATAGCAATACAGATTTATCTAAATAATATATCTTCAGAAGATAGCAATACAGATTAATCTAACTATCTCCAGAAGATAGCAATACAGATTTATCTAACTATCTTCAGAAGATAGCAATACAGATTTATCTAACTGTCTTCAGAAGATAGCAATACAGATTTATCTAACTATCTTCAGAAGATAGCAATACAGATTTATCTAACCAATGTATCTTCAGAAGACAGCAATACAGATTTATCTAACTATCTTCAGAAGATAGCAATACAGATTTATCTAACTGTCTTCACAAGATAGCAATACAGATTTATCTAACTATCTTCAGAAGATAGCAATACAGATTTATCTAAATAATATATCTTCAGAAGATAGCAATACAGATTTATCTAACCAATGTATCTTCAGAAGATAGCATTACAGATTAATCTAACTATCTTCAGAAGATAGCAATACAGATTTATCTAAATAATATATCTTCAGAAGATAGCAATACAGATTTATCTAACCAATGTATCTTCAGAAGATAGCATTACAGATTTATCTAACCAATGTATCTTCAGAAGATAGCAGTACAGATTTATCTAACTATCTTCAGAAGATAGCAGTACAGATTTATCTAACTATCTTCAGAAGATAGCAATACAGATTAATCTAACTATCTTCAGAAGATAGCAATACAGATTTATCTAACTATCTTCAGAAGATAGCAATACAGATTTATCTAACTATCTTCAGAAGATAGCATTACAGATTAATCTAACTATCTTCAGAAGATAGCATTACAGATTAATCTAACTATCTTCAGAAGATAGCAATACAGATTTATCTAACTATCTTCAGAAGATAGCATTACAGATTAATCTAACTATCTTCAGAAGATAGCATTACAGATTAATCTAACTATCTTCAGAAGATAGCATTACAGATTAATCTAACTATCTTCAGAAGATAGCATTACAGATTAATCTAACTATCTTCAGAAGATAGCAGTACAGATTTATCTAACTATCTTCAGAAGATAGCAATACAGATTAATCTAACTATCTTCAGAAGATAGCAATACAGATTTATCTAACTATCTTCAGAAGATAGCAATACAGATTTATCTAACTATCTTCAGAAGATAGCATTACAGATTAATCTAACTATCTTCAGAAGATAGCATTACAGATTAATCTAACTATCTTCAGAAGATAGCAATACAGATTTATCTAACTATCTTCAGAAGATAGCATTACAGATTAATCTAACTATCTTCAGAAGATAGCATTACAGATTAATCTAACTATCTTCAGAAGATAGCAGTACAGATTTATCTAACTATCTTCAGAAGATAGCAATACAGATTAATCTAACTATCTTCAGAAGATAGCAATACAGATTTATCTAACTATCTTCAGAAGATAGCAATACAGATTTATCTAACTATCTTCAGAAGATAGCATTACAGATTAATCTAACTATCTTCAGAAGATAGCATTACAGATTAATCTAACTATCTTCAGAAGATAGCAATACAGATTTATCTAACTATCTTCAGAAGATAGCATTACAGATTAATCTAACTATCTTCAGAAGATAGCATTACAGATTAATCTAACTATCTTCAGAAGATAGCATTACAGATTAATCTAACTAATGTAAAACCACTTAATTTCGCAAATTTCAGGAGGGATGTGAATTCACGAAATTAAATACCCTCAAAACTGACAATTTTGTATTAAAAGTAACAGTAAAATGTCCAGATTTGCAAAATTAAATGCCCGCTAAAATAGCAGTAATTTTAAATTCGCAAAATAAAGTGTAGGTCAAAACAAATCGGTATACATACTTTTTTGGTTTTCTCCATTTCTGTTTCATACAAATTCCTACAGCGACCTAACTTGGTACAAAGATGCAACATGTCAATAAGGTCAAAGGTCACATATCAATGTCAAAGGTAATCTGAAGTCAAGTTGTTAACTAAGCCGAAAACATCAAAAAATGCCATTTCTCTTTCATACAAAGAGGGATTGCGACCAAACTTTGATCATACATGCAACATGGGAACCTTCATATCCTCAGCCTGCTGCGATAATTGCCTAACTCACTTTTCAGCCAAATTGATTTTTTTTAAACATAAATCATGACATCATTACATTACAGTTGTCGCAGCAGATTAGGAATGCCGAATCACTAGCCACATTGAAGAAACTTTGATATTTCTGCAAAACAGCTTTATTATTAATTTCAACATTGTATAAAACATTTTTGTCTGCATTTAGTACGAAAAATAAAGGTTTTATTACTACTTTCATGCAAAATTTCTAACAAAACGAGGCAGAAAGGCCGGCTAGAACGCCGGGAATTGGTAGTTGTTACGTTACGGTGGCTTTTTCGAATGCCTAAAAATGCGGCCGCTCCGTAAATCACAGAATATCATGCGTTTTTTTCTTGAAATCTCAATAATCACGATAAATCACGGTATTCACATAAACTGCCCACGGTTTTCACCTAAAAAAATCACGGGTAATCCCGAACCTTACATATCAAGGTCAAAGGTCATCTGAGGCAAAGTTGTAAAATAAGCTGAAAACATCCAAAAATGACGTCCAATTGCAAACAAATGTGGTTCATAGCTGCAACATGATCACTTTCATATGTTAATGAAGTTATGTACAATTGTTATCATTCTTTATTCTCATTAACAAGGAGGCTATGTTTCCTTTCCTGATAGTGATTATATACGACCTTCATATACATGTATATCAGACGCGTCTATATTTTTTATGCTGATTTTTCTTTAAAAATGTGAATCTTGTTTCAGCATTGTACCTGAATCGTTGTATATACCATAATAATTTCTGATTGCTTATTGTATCATTCTCTACCTGCAGCTATTCGTACTGATCGTCAGAGAGGTGGGAGGAGCATGTATGAGGGTTCCTCTGAGCAACGTAGACGAGAAGAACTGCATGCCAAGCAAGGAGTCAAACCATCGAAACGCCGTCGACGAACTTCACTCGTAAAAAAACCCATTCAGGCAGCGCCTACTACAGCCACTGCTGCCCCCGATCACCCCGTTGTTAAACAAGAACCATCAGATCTGGGCAACGACAGCACGTCGCATTGTGCTGTCGTCAGGAGTCAGGTCACACAAAGAGCGCCCTCAACGAGCACGGCTGCAGCCGTAGATATTGATCCGGTATTGCTAGAAATGGTGGAAGCGGAAAAGCAGCTGATCAACGGGGAGAGATTGATGGATTGTTGTCGCGAGGCGTGCGATAAGAAAGACGGCGATATTTTCAGTACTGCCTGTCATATCATGGACCATCAGCTTTACAGCTTTGTGAAATGGGCTCGCACTCTGCCACTGTACAAAGAACTCAAGGTAATGTGAAATGTTATAGATGCTTTTGTGTGTTGTGCCCCTTCACTCTTTCTTGTTAGGAATAGTGCTTCTTATCCGTTTAGGTATGTTTGTCTCAGCTTGGACAAAAGAGGAGAAGGAAACACAACGCGATCGACCCCGTTAACTAAATCCCTATTTCTATTCAAATTTACAATAGATCCGACATTCCTGTGCACCCTGTGTGTGCAATCTGTTCACCGCTTGGTATAACCGACTGGAGGTCCTGCATACATTTTGCTTTATACATTTCTATCTGAGAGAAATTCACTAAATCTTCCTAGACGCTCTAAAGCACTGTTGATTGGAAGCGCAATTGGTTAAATATCAAATGAATATGTGGAGAAACGTGTAGCTTCAATGAGTAATACCGTATTAATAATATTAACCTATTTGACAAATTAAATTTGATGGAATTGCATTAATTATCAAAACTTAATGTTCCGGTTATATGCGGGTAATCAAAATATTCACAGATTGTAGCTAAATAAAAAGAAGTCACAACCCCATGTTCAATTTGAGTGCCCCAGACTGCCCCTTCTTCCTATAGTGCATCAAAGACAATCACATTTTATAAGCAAATCATACTCTGCCACATTTTTCAATCGGTCTATATACTCAACTTTAACACGCAATGTCTTTTCATTTGATCACAATGAGCGAGCACAAATTCATCATGATACTATTCCTATACCATATCACGATTCCACAACGCTATAAATCACCTATTCAATAGTCCCGCGTACATACACACATAGACAGGTGATGCATTATGGTGTTGGCTTTGTGGTCTAGGGTCGGCAAACTGATTGCTAGGATGCGATACCGTAGTGCTTCCTTGTCTCTTTATTCCAAGGTCTCAGGTTTTAGTAGAACCCCTCAGAAAAGTACCATGAAGTGATCATATTCTGGTTCAGTGTTGCCAATCCCGCAGCATGGCACTCAATTGGGCTAATTTTGACTAGTGGGCCACGGAATGAAAAGGTGTGCAGCGGTTTGCCAAAAATTGAGCTAATTTCAGCAAATGTGGCCCGGCGCATTATCAAGTAGGAATGTCCCTTATTACTTGGTCAATATTTATCTCAATAGACCAAGAGGATGTTTTTTTCACAGCTTCAATAGCCTCCACAATTTCAATAGACCAAGAGCATCCTCTATTATTACTAATTAATGTTTACATTTATCTCAATAGACCAAGAGGATGTGTTTTACAGCTTCAGTAGTACTCCACAACTTACGAGGGGGTGAAGTGTTCATTCAGGTGCATCAATGAATACAAACTTAATTAGATTTAGTCTCCTGTGCCATCCTGTGCAGTATATGTGTGTAATTGTCATTGTCATTATCAGTATTTATTTCAATAGACCAAGAGGATGTTTTCACATCTTCAGTACTATACTTATCAATGAATAGAAAACTTCAGTTTCTTAATTAGACTTTAGTCTCCCGTAATTTATTGTGCCGTTTGGGTATTGGTACTAAGAGATGTGTTGAAGGCTGTGTGCGCCCTCAATTAGGATAAAACCAGGATTTCTACATTTTTACAATTGTATGACATACATGTACACAATCTTACAGCTGTAAGGATTAAGAAAAATCAGCCGTCTTTGTGCAATAAAAGGTCGTTTCAAAATATTCCATCCCCGGCTCGGACAGCATTTTTCGATTCAAATTACATACAATATTACGTAGAGGGCGTTTAAAAAAAAAAGGTTTCAATAAATAGAGATGATATTTCAACATATTTCAACATTGTTAAGTTTTGCTGTTTTTTTTGTGAGTAGAAACAACAACAATGGTCAATTGAAGTAAATTTGGTTAAAAAAACAACTTAAAACATCTCTTAGTACACCTTTAATGAAACCAATCAAGTTGAACGCTTTTACCATCTCAGGTGGTATACACAGCAATGCTTCTTTCACGGTTTTGTTCTTGAAAGATAATGCACCGGATGTCTGGATCCCGTATCCGTGCGGCCTTATTGATAATAGATCTATAGTTTAATTGGTTCCAAATTGGCAAGAAATATGCAAGACATATTACGCATAAGTAATCCAAATGAACATGCGCTATATTCTATACGCAAGCGTAACATATAAGAGTTGTAATGCACCATGGGAGCGCACCCTCACTCTTCTGCATTCATTCGCTGCTGTTTGAAGGCAGGTTTCGCCAAATTGGAACTGCCTGAACTATAAGGATCTCTCAGATAGGAACGGGTTAGTGACAACGATTCCCCCCCCCCCCCCCCTGTAATTTCCTTTAAATGTTGAAAAGGAAGGACATTTTGACAATATTGGTGAATTTTTAAAATGTTCAAACACTTTCTAAAGTCTTTTCAAAAGAAGGCGAGGAAAATAAACAGAAAACCCTGTTTTACGGGCCCGACCGACCCACTTTTTGCGTTTTTCAAGATTTTGTAATTTTTTATTTTTGCAGATTTTGGTGACATTTTAGGTTTTAAAAAAAAATGACAACAAAATAAAATTGCCCTACCGACCGACCCTACCGTCCGCCCGTAACACAGGTTATTTTAAATTTCCGCCGCCTAAGCCTTTAAACATTTTCAAAACGTTCAAATTTTTGGTTCACCGCTTTTGCAGTTGGTAAGGCGGCGATGGTAATGTTTTTGTATCAACCCGTATGTAGGCATCGGAGAGTTGATCCTATTTTGTTTCTTTTGTAAAATCAAAATAATAGAAAGTTGTCGACTGTGTTGGTCAGATTCATCTTTGCATAGTGCAAAAAGCAAGGGCATTGAACCCGCAAAGATGTGTACCGCACAAATATGCCGATCTAAAATGCATCCTCATATTCAGTAGCCTAATTCACCATAGTAACATGACGCAGTGAAATCAAAAACATGACGGGCGTGTTATAACCAATCACGCTCCAGCAATCGGGCGCATAACTCCTAAACAAGGCATCTTTTCTGTATACTATGGCAACACGTACGGTGTTGCCACTAAAAAGTATGGTATTCAAAAAAGGGTAGAAAACTATCATTTTTTTACAAAAAACGATGGATTGGCGATTGTTTTGTTTTCTATTAGTTAAAGACCCATCTACTCATTTCACCAGTGGCTTAATCCAGCCAATCTGCCAATCTGACACATTTGAGCAATAGAGGGCGCTGCAATACTAAATGTTTTAAATGCCTTTTACTCTTGATATCAATGTCCAGTAGACTCCGATTCCTTTTCAAAAATATGGTTAAATGTATTTTCAAATATTGTTCTTATAAATCAGTTGATATAACAAAGATAAACGATAAGAAACGTTAAAATGTAAATTTGATGATGCCCATTTTTTATTGAATTAACACCATAGATTCTGTATTTTGTAAATAATATATAGTAAGATTCACAGTTAAATTGTCCAAGATTTAGTAGATACCTGGGGCTTTAAAACAAAATGAAATGAGACGTCTAGCCAAATCTGAAAGCTACAGACTTTCTATAACTAGCGCAATCGTGCTCACAAATTCCTGCAAAACAACCTCCCAAAACGATTTATTTTATAACCATGCCCGCCCTTTGGGCTTCACCCAACGAAAAAGAAAAACACACAACCAACAATTCATCTTTCCAAAAATATAGGTCATGCGAATGAAATGTAGAACAGGGAGCGCTTCCTTGATCTTATCGCAAACATTCTACTCCAAACAAATCTTTTTCTATTTTCATCCTATACTTCACAATCAGTATAGCTTATGGCACTAGAAGGGGGGGGGCGCAGTCAGGTATAATATTGTTATCATCCGTGTGAACGCAAACATGGATTAAGTGTGTTTTTTGGATCACATGCACACGAACATATATGTTATATGTAGTCTGTGTTTATTACTTTGCGAGGAAATCAATTGATTGAGCGGGCATGATATGACTAGAGACTTAGGCAAAATGGCACATCGCATGTCACACTAGAAAGATAGCAATCAGTGTATATAGAGTGATGCAAACAGGAGATAGACATCTTCAAACGAGCGACCTCCTGATAAAAACCAATTTATTTTCCTCCGCTTTAACAAAAATAGGAGCATTGATTTACTTTGTTTGTCCGTTAGGAAAGACGTTAAGGCTGCATCCTTTGTTAAAATGTCAGTCAGTCAGGGAAGAAGGGAGGGAGGTCCGGGGGTGAGGAGTAAATGTCAATTTGACTAATATTTTTAGTGTGATAATAGTTTTAAGACAAGTTATTCAAGCAAACTTTTAAATCATTTCAATTAGAAAATAGTAATATTTTGACAATTTGGGTAAAATTCAAATCTTAAAAAAACAAAACGTGACCCTTATTTTTGAGATTTTAGTGTCGGTTGCTGAGGGCAACCCCCCCCCCCCCCCCCCTCAAAAAAATGTGTGGCCTTATAGGTCGGCCCGGAGTGATGTCACATGCCGTTTGCTGATGTAAATAACAGTCACTTACACAGCCACACACGATCACTAGGAATGATCGTGTGTATGGTTGAGTAGATCATAGAAATAAAACGTTTTGCTTTGTCGTCAACGGCAAATGACAAAAATACCCGGATGACCGGGGCGACCTATATTAATTGCGAAGCCTCCTCCACAGATCCATACTTGGTAAAAACGTTTAAACAAATTAGTTTGTCAAAATATCTGGAGCAACGTCGTCAGGGGAAATTGTCTTGTAAAGTCTACTCACGGGTTAAAAATTATATTAAAATGGAACAGTATTGATTAGATAAAACAGCTTTGTGTGGTTGTAGCCTTACATTTTAGTGCATTCAAAACACACACCTGCTATTGCATATATATAATTTGTGATTGGTAAATGTATACTTTGTAACTCAGTTTAGTTGAAGGCTTGTGTCATTTTCTGTTCACATAGACCGGGATACATGTGGGGTCGGTTGATATTACTGACAAACTGTGGTTCATGACAAGACAAAATTAGTTAATCTCAATTTGTCTAATGTTTCTAGTGGGATAATAGTTTAAAAGCAATCTATTCTGAAAGCAAACTTATTTATTTCAAGCAGAAGATATTATTATTGTGACAAATTGGGTAAAATTTAAATCTTAAAAAAAGAAAGAAATGTGACCCCGATTTTTGAGATTTTCGGGTCGGGCACTGAGGGCAACGCAACAACAACAACAATGTGGCCTTAGGCCAACGACAAAAAGTTGTTTGTTTGTCAACGTCTGACCTACTGTGTGCTATAGCCCCGACTGTGTAACTTTTTATTTATATTTATTTTTAAAAAACAAAAACAAAAAACATTTATTTTTTTATTTTTAAAAAAGCATTTAAAAAAAACCTTTTTTCTTCTTCAAAGTCATGTATATGGCCTTAATTGACCCCCACATGACCCCTCATGTGACCCCATACCATGTATTGGTCTGCCCGGAGTGACGCCAATTGACGTTGACCACAAACCAGAAGAGGTAAATAAAGGCCTCTTGCACAGTGTGACGCAATCGCTTGGGTTGATCAACTGTATGGTCGAGCGTAAAACTGATAGGCTATGTTAAAACGTCTGGTTTGTTGTCAACGGCAAACTGTAAGAAGTACCCGGATGACCGGGGCAACCTACAGTATTATGCAAGTTATTTTGGGTCAAGTATGGGTCATCCAAAAGATCTGACACGGTTCAGAATTCGGCGTACTGGCTTGAGGCTTGGGCCAGAACAACCACTAGCAAAAAAAAAGAGAGAAAAAAAGAATCCAACCTACCGACCCTACCTTTTGAGGACCCTCTATTGACAAACAAGCATTTGTGTTGTTGTTTGCCTTATAAACGCACCGTCAAGTAGATGAGTGCATACGTTCGAATAAAAAATAAAATAAAAAACAAGCATAAAACTGACTAAACTACCTGTATGTACCATTTCAAAAGATCTAACTTCTAATGGAAAAAAGAATGATTTATTGATTTATAAGAAAAAAGACAATACCAAATAAAGTTCAATGGATTTTGTGACCTTTTCTGAATGCCATTTTCTATGGAGATAAGTTTATTGTCAATTCAATTGCCTGACGGAACAGAGCATGGGTTATGTTCAAGGTTTTTTTGTGGCATTTCTAAATGATTTTAATAAATTTTGTTCTATTTTTAGAATAAAAGTAATCCAGACTACCAATTCACACAATTTATTTAAAGGTATATTATGTGATCTTTCCAGGGAACGCCCTCAACATCGAAAAAAAATTGAAAGCAGATTTTCTTGCAGATTTACATTTCTAATCATAAATCATGCATACATTCCAAGTTACAGGGCGATACGATTCTTAATTACTTCAAAATCATGGTTTTAGAGTGAAAATAAACTGTCGGAATCCCAACAGTTTATGTTTTTCACTCTAAATTCACTCTAAAACCATAATTTTGAGGTAATTAGGAATCGTATCGCTCTGTAACTTGGAATGTATGTATGATTTATGATCGGAAATGTAAATCTGCAAGAAAATCTACTTTCTAAAAAAAATCATGAATAGAGGGCGCTCTCTGGAAAATATCACATAATATGCCTTTAAGTGTGATTTCAGATGCTGGCTAGATTACGTGCGAGCTTTATGTATGTGTGAATAACTCAACTAACAGGTCCGTGTCAGAAGATCTCTCAATGCCCATTTGAAAGCCATACCTGGTAGGCTTACCCAGGGCTGAAACTTCAGATTTGTTTGTTTGTTTATCCTGCATGAAATTCTGCACGGAATTAGCCTTTAGCACGAAATCCATGTTAACCCTAACCCTACCCCCCACTTTTTTCAGAATTTTTTCTTCAATGTGGAAAATTGACCAAAATATCCCCCTGACCCCCCCCCCCCCCACCCCCACCCCACCGGATTTGATCCGGGGACCTCTCCCACCAGAGGCGCACTACACCTTGGCTGTCAAGGCTACTTTGCACAGTGTATTGCGCAAACTATATGGGCTGGGTCCATTTTTTCATCAAAAAACTTCCACGTTGGGTGGTACCAACGTGCCCAGTCATGGTATTTTGGGGTATATGGTAGGGTTAGGGTTATAGGATTAAAGGATTAGATAGCTTTATTCCGTAATAGAGTCTTAACACCATTCTAACTCATGAATGAACACACCAAGGATACGCCTTATGTTTTCAACCAGCAGCCAGTTGGGCAGGTAACTCACAAAAATACCTGCTCAACAGAAATTCCACCAGCCAGTGTAACTCACGTATACTGTGAGTTTGAACAATTTTACCTGCCAGTTTTGCATCTTCACCTGCCTGATGCAAAAGTTACCTGCTATGGGCAGGTGGGCGGTTGCTATTTCCAGGCCTGATGATTTCTAAGAAAAAAGACAATCAAAATGAAATTCAAGGGATTTTGAGACCTTTTCTGAATGCCATTTTCTCTCGGTGTATGGAGATACATTTACTGTCAATAAATTTGTTCCGGTCACAGTGCATGGGTTTAAGAGGCATTTTTAAATGATTTTGATCAATTTTGTCCAGAATAAAAGTAAGCCAGACCACCAATTCACACAAATTTATTTCGAATGATAGTTACGTGCAAGCTTTATGTATGTGTGAATGATCCAACTAAGTTCTGACAACAAAATAAGGGCTCTTGTGTCGGAAGATCTTTCAATGCCCATTTGATAGTCAGGTTACCTGCTGGCAGGCTTATCAATTTGAAAAAGTAAAATTATAATACGTTTTTTAAGTATTATAATTGATTAAATTAGGTTTTTTTAGTTGGACCACACCCTATCATTATAAATAATAGCGTTTTCGTTATTATGCAGATGTTGATAAGGCCAAACTAACTAAATAGTTTGTCTCAAAGCTCTCCCAAAGTTGAAAACCTAATGCGGAATGCGGTTTTTTTTCTTGGTTTTTTTTAAAAATTAATTTGTTTAATTTCTCCAGACTGCAGGATGACAAGAGTGAAATACACTATTGTGGCAATACCAGTGTGCTTTCCCACACCAAGATCATCTTAAACCATCAGACAAATGAAGATATGAAATGGCAGACAAATAAAAGTCACAACATCTACAAAGGAAAATTTAACTTTGTGTTTGTTTTTATTTTTTAACGAAAAAAAAAGAGGAAAAAAAAAGAGGAAAAAAAGCAGGAAAAAAAAGCCAAAACCCGCGGGCCATTTTTCTAATGCGCGCGGGAGCTTTGAGACGAACTATTCAATTAGTTTGGCCTAAGTTGGCAATGGGGCCTAATAATGAATACAATTACATGAGTCATCATGTTTATGACATGGAATAGATCCTAATGATCCTAATGTTTAGTGTGTAATGATGGTAATGTGGAAGATGAATTCCATTTTTGTTATTATTTGTAACCAATATCAAACTTTACGTAAGGCCAAACAAAGAAGGTCTGTCTCAGAAGCCCGCCCGCATTGGTATGTGAAATGAGCTACGGTGCGTAGGTCTATGGCGTAGGCGTTGGGGGCTAACAAAAAAAATGGATTTTTGTTTGTTTTTTTGTTTGTTTTTTGATTTTTTTTTTTTTTTGATTTTTTTTTTTGCTTGGATAAGCAAAAAAAAAAAAAAAATCGCCTCCCCCCCCCAAAAAAAAATTGCATACCTCATAGCCTATTTTCTAAAAAAAAATAACAAATCGCACAGCACTTAGCTTTTTTGCACAATGTTTCTGAGACAGACTTTCTTCTTTGTTTGGCCTAATAGATACATCTCAACTAAGTACACCAGACACCCAACGCATGAGAAATTCAACCAACTCATGAGTTCTCCAAAAAGCACTGATATTAAAAATCTTGCTCAATTTGTATTCACTGCAATGAAGATAAGAGAAGATATTGAATTTAATTGATTATGTTTTGTATATTTTATTGATCCTTTGATGATAACACAGCAAAGTAACGATTGTTTATTATGTATGCGTATTTATAATTTTTGTACCATGTAGTATGAAGGGCCAGAGGCCTATATATACAATAAATAAAATCAATGAATGAATGATGCTTATGAAATTAACAAATTTATAATAAAAATTGTTGCCCCATGAATGTACACATCTGCAATAAAACCGTTCTGAACATACAGCCTGTTTTTATTAACCCTAACCCCCCTGAGTGCTAAAATATGTTAATCCAAAGTCCCTCTCGTGGCTTAGTGGTTGTGACGTGGGGCTTGAGAACGGAGGGTCCCCGGATCGAATCCTGGCAGGTTCCCGGAGATTTAGTTGGTGTTTTTTCCTCAAAAATTGTGATCCCGGTCAAAAACCCTAAACCGGGGTTAGGGTTATGGTAACTTTTTGTTTGTTTTTTTGTTTGTTTTTGTGTTCTATTAACCCTAACCCCCCTGAGTGCTAAAAAATGCTAATCCAAAGTCCCTCTCCAAACGCATGCGCCGTCGGTTTTCGATGACGTAGTCAACCGAGCCTATTTAGTGAGCGCGGTATACTGCCCGAATGTGTAGCTGAGGGCCGTGGCTTGTGGTTGTGACGTGGGGCTTGAGAACGGAGGGTTCCCGGATCGAATCCCGGCAGGTTCCCGGTGATTTAGTTGGTGTTTTTTCCTCGAAAATTGTGATCCCGGTCAAAAACCCTAAACCGGGGTTAGGGTTATGAAATCTGCTTTTTCCCGGTTTACAAATTGCAGTGTGTTAGCCGCTGGTTTCGCGAGAGATCGATGTGTTTTTATTGCCAGCTTATTGCGGTATCGACAGGCAATTGCTGGCTGCTGATGACCTCATTACCATAAATGCCAGTGAAAGGTCAAATCACGATCACTACTTTCCACCGGCAGCGCATTAATCACCCGGAACCGTGTGTGTTTTCACGGCCGAAAGACAGCTTTTTCTAACTGGAATCATCCATTATTATTCGTCGTTTCGAAAGGATAACAGGTGGCAAAGTTCAAGGGGAATCGTCACCGGTATAAGCGAGCAAATACCGGTCTTCACCGGTATAACCGGGCAAATACCGGTTGAGTTGTGTTTTTATTTGTAGATTTTATTCCATTTTTTACTTCAGTAAAAACACGCTAATACTTGTAGTACAGTCAGTGCGTGGAATTTTGGGCGCGTTTATGATGGAATAGCTTATTAGCTGTAAACTTTTATACATTTGAATTCTCTTCAATGTTATATCATCAAGTTTATAACCCTAACCGCACTACGTCTCACAGAAACATCACAGCCAGCACCACTTGGCTTGCGCGCGCACAAGTTCTATCTCACGTAGCACTAAACTACGGGTATATATCGTCTCCGATTTTTTAGCCTGTGAAGCCCTCCCCCCGTGGCTGAGTGGTAGTATCTCGCCTGTCACGCGGCCGTCCCGGGTTCAATTCCCGGGGCCGGCGGACATAATTTTCCCCATTTTTTATTTAACCCCCTCCCCCTGTTCTTCGTTCCATCCCCACTGCCACGTTCTAGGGTTAGGGTTAAAGGAGGTGTCCTGCAAGCACAACATTGTGCATATTTTAGACAAATAATTATCAAGCCTAAATTGCATAAATATATAGAACAAACCATTATTCTTATGACAAAAACGAATAAAAACTGCAACATGCAATTTTTAAAATTTGCGGCGATAAGTCCCGTGTCGATAAAGTCATAGTTATACAATGCACTTGCGCCCTTGAGCACAAATAACAATGAAGTAATCGACACCGGGACTTTCATTCGCCGCAAATTAAAAATCTGGTGCGATTCCCAGTCTATTACATGTCCCTCTTTCCAGACCACGGCTGTTTGACTGTCCGCTTTATAATTAAAATTATGGGATAAAAAAAGATTATATGGTAAAAATTTCAAGAAAATCGTTTGAGCCCTTTTTAAATTATCGGCATTTTCTACTTGACACACATTTTACATGTAACTCTATGGGAAATGTGGCCGATGAGGGCGCTATTATAGTATATAATAATATTCAAAGCTCTATTTCTCAGAACTGGTACCAACAAATGTTCTGACATTTCTACAAAAGATGGCCAGTATATTCAGGTACTTGAATCAGTTAAAACCAGAACCGGGCTAGCAAGTTACGGTGTTCTCAGAATAAAACGAACAAATTATGTGGGATCAAACAGCCGTGAGACATGTTATGATATGTGGCCGCTACATGTTCAGTGATAGCAGATTTGAATTGTCTGCTGCTTGACGTTTTACGCGGCGAGGCTCTGGTGTATGGTTTGGCTTCAAATGTATTGACCTCCTTTTGATGCTCTTGAAGCCTTGATCCAAAAGAACGCCCGTCTCACCAATGTAGGTTATGTCAATTTTGTCCTTATTCATTGAATAATAACAGGAAATGTAGGAATTTAAGTAAATATGTTTAGATTATTCTTTCTTACCCTGCAGACTTGGTTCACCCTATATAATTCGCAACAGACTACTGTAAACTTGGAAATGTTCGTGCTACATTAATTTTCGCGCTCCAAGCAGCTACCGCAAAAATAAAAACATGTGAACAAATTTTATTTTGTGTATAAGTCTATGTAACGAACTTTCAAATCGCGAAATGGCAGAAATAATAATAATGAAAACTTATAAAGCGCCGGTATCCGCCATAAATGGCGCTCATGGCGCTTTTGCATTTACAAACAAGTTATACAGTCAATAGAGCACAAAAACATATCAGATGACTACAAAAAGATTATTGAGTAAAAGCCACTTTAAATAAGTGGGTTTTTAAGTCTTTTTTGAAACGGTTTATATTGCTGTTTAATCGGACGACAGCAGGTAAATTGTTCCATATTCTTGCCGCTGCAATCCCAAAGGCTCTGTTGCCCCACTGTGTTTTTGTACGATTCAATTTTAGGAGACCTTGCTCTGACGAACGAAGAGCACGCCGAGGAGTGTATGGTTGAACAGAGTCAGCAAGATATACGGGTGCTTTACCAAGTTGTATTTTGTAAACGAGTAAAGAGTATTTGAAGACAATGCGTTGCTCCACAGGTAGCCAATGTAAATCAGCTAAGACAGGGGAGATGTGGTCAAATTTCCTAGTAAGTGTGATTAGTCTAGCTGCCATATTTTGTAACCGTTGAAGTCGGGATAATAAAAAATCAGAAATACCAAATAAGAGAGAGTTGCAAGAGTCAATCCTAGAAATTATGAGAGCGTTTACAATGGTTTTTGCTGCATCACATGTAAGATGTTTACGGACACGCCCAATGTTCCTTATTGACGCACATACACCCCTCGACACAGTAGACACTTGTTTCTCCATTGTTAAACCGCTGTCAAACATCACTCCAAGATTGCGGACATCTAGAGAAGGTACAATATTTTCCGAGCCAACTCTTATGGAAGGAATGTTGACTTTTGCCTTTTGGTAATTCGAAGCAATGATAATAAATTCAGTTTTGGAATCATTTAGTTTAAGAAAGTTGGCATTCATCCAAGCGCGTATTTCATCAATACAACTCTCCATTTTCTGAATTGCTTCATCGACATCGGCTTGTATGGGTTTGACAGACTTGTATATTTGTGTATCATCTGCATAAAGGTGATATGGTAGCTTATGATTGCGTATAATGTTTCCAAGAGGCCTAGTATATATGGGAAACAGAGCTGGTCCAATGCATGATCCTTGGGGTAATCCATAGTCAAGGGGAGCAGCATCAGAGATGGCATCATTAATGCACACGGCTTGAGACCTACCAGTAAAATAGGACTTGAACCAGTCAAGAGCCACACCATCAACACCAATAGTGTTTTGCAAACAGGTCAGCAGCTTTTCATGGTCAATAGTGTCAAATGCAGCAGATAGATCAAGCAGCACAAGTAGGGTTATCTTACCACTGTCCATTTCTTGTAATATATCACTCTGTACTTTGAGTAGTGCTGTCTCTGTGCTGTGGGATGCACGGTATGCAGACTGGTTGACTTCATGTAGGTTGTGTTGTTGAATAAAAGGCAGTAATCGCGCTAAAACAACTCGTTCAAGAGTTTTCCCCAAGAAAGACAGGTTGGATACTGGACGATAATTCTTTAATATATTTGGATCCAGGTTCTGTTTTTTCAGGAGTGGGCGAATATGTGCATTCTTCAGAATATTTGGGAAAACACCAGAGTGAAGCGATTTGTTAACAATTTTTGTTATCACAGGCACTATTACATCTGCACATTTCTTCAGCAAAGATGTGGAGATGGGATCCAGTTTACATGATTTTGTAGGTGAATCAGACAGGATCTTGCTGATCTCATCCTCAGTTGCCGCAGCTAATGTAGTTAGCTGCTGTAGCGGTGTCCGCGTCTCCTCCTCTTTACAAGACCAATCATCTACAAGACTGAAACCATCGCGTATCTTTCTAATTTTCTCAGTGAAGAAAGTTGAGAAGCGATTTGCCAGACTTTTATCGGATGTAGATTCTGGTAGAGGAGATACTTGGTTGCGATGCAATAGCTTATCAGCAAGTCGAAAAAGTTGTTTCTGGTTCTTGGCGTGTGTAGTGAAAAGATCGCTATAATGATTACGCTTTGCTTGTTTTATAAGTGCAATTACTTTCTGCTTCTGTTGACAGTAAAGTTGTCTGTCGATTTCTAGCTGGGACTTCCGCCATTTCTTCTCCAACTGACGACGTGTTCGCTTACTATCTCGAATGTCCACATTATACCATGACGTGTCAGCCCGAAGCTTTATGATACGCGCTTTTGATGGGGCATGTGAATCAAGAATGCTGCTTAGTATATCTGTATATTCGCGTGCCTGATGATTTACATGTTGATTTGATATTGAATCAAGTAGGTCAGATTTTGTAATATCACTGCAGAATGTTTCAACATCGATGGCACTTAAATTCCTTGTGGTAATTGACTTAGTGGCAGCAGGTGGCTTTTTCAGATTCAGTTTACATGTAATTATATGGTGATCAGAAAGTCCGTCAATAACATTAAGGTTGGAGAATATTTGCGGATCCGTAGACCGAGAGAGAAATAAATCCAGAATGTGACCATCAATGTGAGTTGGGACAGTCACATGTTGTTGGATTCCACTAGCAGATAGTACTTTATTGAAAGCTATTGTTTCATAGTCTGTGGGAATGTCAACATGAACATTGAAATCACCTGTTATTAGGAGAGGAGCAGAAAGTCAGCAAATGGCGAGAATTTAATCACGCGAAAATTACCACTTTTACAGTACACATAATCGGATCTGGATTATAGCCATAGTATTATGCGCAGATGTTGAAGCGTATGGATCAGTGTTGTCACTAGCCAAAATTTAGTGCCGGCTAATTTTACTGACAGCGAACAGAATAAGTGTTGTGAACGAAGTGCAGTGGATCATGGCATGGGGTCTAGAGGCCTTCTTAATGTTTTTTTAATGTTTTTTTAATGCACTTTGAGAGTTCCTGCCACACATAATTTCTTGTTTTATGAGGCAGTTAAATGATTTTATCCACAAATTGTAAAAAAAAAGAATTAATAGAGTGCCGGTTTTTTTTACCCTTTTATTTAAAGAGTGTTGGTCGGCAATCGTGAGTGCCGGCTCCGCCCGACCGGCACCGACCGCCTTAGTGACAACCCTGGTATGGATGTTGATCATCTCTCTATTGAAATACCGGTAACCACTGATACCGGAGACTAATAATAGGTATTTTAGTCTCCGCTGAATATAATGTTTCAATAGCACCTGCGTGGCTGCTTGGAATAAATATACTGTAAAAGCTGAAATATTCGCGGTGGTTTTATTTTCGCGCTTTTCGCGCAAAATATTTTCCCGCGAAAATTATAACACGCGAAAATATTGTTTACACATTCATGCAATTCTTTCAGACGGTCGCCCGCGAAAAAAACAATTAGCGAAATGTCTTTGATATCAAAATCCGCGAAAATATCTGTACGCGAAAATATTGGCTTTTACAGTACCTCATTCTACTCATTTTAAAGGTGGCTGTCACGCTTGAAAATGGCAAGGAAAATTGCTACTCTTATTACTCTCATGTCATTTTTAATTTTTAATAGTCATGCATGCTTTCTGTGTAATGTTTGACCCCCCCCCCCCCCCCACCCATTGGGAGCCACTTTTGGCAATGCTTCTTTTAATGCCATTAATGGCTCACATATTGACTTATTGTACAGGGGTGTGAGAGTTCCTCTTTTTAGCTGATTTCCTCTTTTTTTTTAAATTTCTTATGCCAAATTTTCAGCCTTTTCTTTTCTTTTCAGTACATATTTGTCATTTTTACCCAATTTTTCCTTGTTTTTGTCTGTTTTCCTCTTTTTTTATTTGTGGCCTCTCACACACATCCCTGTTTTTGGCTAAGAGGATTTGGAGGAAAGAAACCAATTTTTATAACATAAAGTGACCCTTCAAACACCCTTCGGACCAATTTTGTCACAAAACGACCAAATTAGCCCAAGCAAAATCTTGGTTTGGGTTTGATTTTTGTCAGGAGGGTAAAAAGGCCTAATTAAACACAATTGTTCAATTTGTATTCAAGTAAAAGACATCAGGGATGGGTTGGGGTCAGTGCCCCCTCGACACTGGGTAGTATGCCCACTTGGTTGGTTTAGTGGTTCAGAAGTCACGTATAAATGGTGGTCTCGTGTATCGGAAGAGCAAAATCCGAGCACGTTAAAAGGTCACAGACTCTTTCGTAAAGAGTAGGGGATCATCCCGGTCTGTGGCTGTACACACATCAGTCCTAGGTCACAGGGCAGGGGTTGCACAGTTAACACGTCCTGTGTGTTCAAGCCCCCTTCGCGTGTTATTCCACTAGGAATGTTGCGAAGTATTCATGAAGAAGAAGAAGAACACAGAGTAAAAAATACCGGCAGGCTGTCATATGCGGACGAAAATCTTAATACTTTCCACAGGGCTATTAGTTTACCATAAACAAAACAGATTTTTCAAAGTCTATCTCAAGGATTACTGAACCAATACTAGGCATGTTTATACTTATTTTAATGCATTTCACATGGTGATTCCAAATATGGTAATTTAATTCAATAAATTTCAATATTTTTGAAACATTTTGTGAAATTTTGGAATGTCGTCTGCAGACGCCTGCCGCATGGAAAATCTTAAGATTTCGAAGTTGACTCCATGGCTCGATTACATAGGGGCGAACGGCCACGCAGGCGACCTGGGTTCTCTTCCTGGTCCAAGCAGAGCTCCCCTTACTTGATCCATTTTTCTTCCCTGTTAGTTTTAATCCCAACATTATAACGCACGTTATGGTCGCCTGATGCATCTCTGTATGACGCCGCACGTCTGTTGCGTTGCCGAATATTTGCAATCCGGCGCAACCCCACACAACGCATTTCATGCGCATAGGCTTGCGTTACATTTTTAATTGGTGTGGAATGTCATAATAACAAATCGCGTCTGATTTTGGTTTTTGGGGCCAGTGCAACTTCTAGAGTTTAGCATTCTTTGGGTTAGTGTTTTACTCACTAATCTTTATAAGTGTATAAAAAGTGAAAACAACACTTATGGCTGTCAAGTCTAATTGTGTGTTTCTTGCATATAACCAGTTATCCAAACAGCAATGTTGAATCATTGCTTCACATTTCTAATCAAGTATCCCTGGATTAGGCCAAATTAAATTAATTGTTTGTCTCAAAGCTCCCGCGCGCGTTAGTTTATTGATGCGCATTAGAAAAACAAAAATCTGAAAAAAAACCTCTCTTTTTTTTCATTCTTTTTTTTCAAAAAAAAAAAAAAAAATCCCAAAATTTCACTGATTTTTCAGATTTTCATTGATCACGTCATCTTAAATACAAAAGTTCACTTTTACAAGGATTTCAATATTTTATATTTAAAAAAATAAATTTAAAAAAATCGGGAAAAAAAACCGCATTCCGCATTAGTTTTACAACAGGAGAGGAGCTTTGAGACAAACAATTAATTTAATTTGGCCTTAGGCAACAATTTTTGTTGTTATTGTGTTGCCCGCAAGTGCTACATTTTTTTGGCTGAAAAATATATGGTTTATGTCAAGACAAAATTGGTATAGGACCATATGTCAATTTAACTAATGTTTCTAGTGTGATAATAGTCTAAAAACATTTAGTAAAGCTAACTCGTTTATTTCAAGCAAGAAATAGTAACATTTAGACACTTTAAGGACAAATTTAAATCTAAACAAAAACAAGAAAAAAAGAAAGAAAAAGATTTTAAAAAACCAGACCCTAATTTTTGCGAATTTAGGGTTGGTCACTGAGGGCAACACAACCTTCTTTTTTGGCCTTAGGGGGCCATCCATTCATTCCCAAAATGTGTTTAAAAAAACAAATTTCCAGAGTCCAAACCGAAATGAATTGAAGAAACACTAAATAGAGCGATCGCTTATCGAAATAGATTTTCTCTCTGGCCATCATTTCAAAACCGTGAAAGTTTTTGGAAGTACCGTCAAAACCGTAATCAAACTAGTAACTGCCGCTCAAGATTTTCATTTATGCGAGTCACGATTGTGAAGAAGCTACTTAACTGATTACAAGAATTGCACATGGTGTGTAACTAAAGATTGCGAGTAATACTTAGCGTCACCGTGATCAATACTTTTATCAATACCGGGGTTTTCATTACACGAAATGATGGTAAGCTCACTCATTTTCTGCTTTGTAACTGTCGAATTCAGCGTTTTTCCGCTTTGTAAATTTTGCATTTTTCTGTGATGCAATTTTCCCCAAGAAAGCTTAAAATGTACGATCTATAAAACCAAAATAAACACACTTTACAGAAAAACACATCATTTTAGATTTTGAGGCTTACCTTATTACTGTTTGTTTTGTTTTATTACGTATCGTTTTTTAATATTTATATTGTTTTATTCAAAACTATTTATAAATTTTGTGTTTTGGACGTTGTTTGTGCATTTTTTTCTTCTTCTTTTTATCAAAATGTAGTTTTCGGCATTTAACCTAAATTCCGCGCGATCGGAAATTTCGCAACGCGGTAAACTCGGGACCTCAGATTATGGGCAGCAACAGCCAATGATCAGGATATCTGGCTACTATACTAGAAATAATTATGGGTGCTTCAATGCATCTTGGATTAAACGAAAGGACTTGGTCTCTGAAAAAATGCCTCCCTATTTTGACAACTTGTAAGGCACATGGCCCTATCATTAGGCCTAATTAGTATTTTATAAAACTTTGAATTAAAGCCAAAACAAATGTTTTGTTGCCCTCAGTGACCTACCCTAAAATCTCAAAAAACAAGGTCACATTTTTTTGAAAAGATTTAGATTTAAAATATTACTATTATTATTATCACACTAGAAATATTAGTAAATTGACATTTACCAATTTTGTCTTGACATGAACCACGACAGTCAGTAATATTTGTCTGCAAAAAAAAAGAGAAAAAAGGAATTTGACCGACCGACCCGACCTTAAGATTTTTGGCACCCGAGGGCAGCACAACAATTTGTTTAGGCCGTAACGCAGTGGAATATAGATGGGGTGACATGTGACGTCATGCCAGGCATTTGGTCGGCAGATGCCATTGTTCTTTGCCTGGCGGTGTGCACACGCATCCTGTTTTGTTTAGGACCTGTGCTTTTAAAACTCGCGCCAAAGCATTATAAAGGGCAATAAGGCATAGCGGACAGTGTTCAATTCAAGGTTTAATAAACATATCATTATCGCAGCAAAATGCTGAATTACAACAATATTTACAATATGTAATATATAGAACAATAGAAACAATATATATTCATAGAAATAACTAAGCATGCATAACACAACAACCCACCCCCTATTGGAAACAGAACTATAATGTATGATTTAAGAGTTTGACCATGTATGGAATTGAGCTACGAGCGTAACGCAGGGTACGTGTTTTAGGAACAGTTATTTTGTGAGCACCCACGGAATTCATTAGATTTTAAAAGGGATTTAGCAAAGTTTAAACAAATTTGGTCTCTACGGTTCCTGAGTTCCGGAATAGCACATGTAATTAAGGCATCCTGATAGCCAATGTAGTTAAAACCTAAGATGATTCTACACGCCCTCTTCTGAATACGCTCCAAATCATAGTGGAGATTTTCTGTCAGACCAGGATGCCATACTGGTAGAGCATACTCAAGAAGGGGACGAACAAAACCAACATAGATTGTTACCAGGTCTTTAACACTTAGCCCATGCCGTTTTAGGATGTTAAGCATAAATAGCCGTCCACTTGCACGTTTCGTAATGTCACCAATGTGGGTGTTCCATTTCAGATCTTTAGCAATTTTTATGCCCAGAATCTTCACCACGTCAGTGCAATGAAGGTTTTGATCATACAAAGGGAGGGGGGTAAGCATCAGTGGATCCATCGCAAAGGTGACATCCATAAACATGCATTTGGTCGGGTTTAAATTCATATGATTCTCTGTAGCCCATTGTTCAAAATTATCCAAATCATGTTGGATGGTGTTGCGGTCATATGCTGTTCCTCCACTTAAGCATGTATCGACAGTCCAGTCCCTTCAACCGTTGCTTTTGTTGATAAACATTGCTGTCACCCCATCTATAGGAACTTGTGTATCGCTTGTACTCTGTTGATGTCCAGAACTAAAAACAAGGTTTTCTAAAAACTGTGGCAAATTGCAATTTGTATGAAATGTGTTAGGGGCGCGATTAGGCAATAAAAAGGAAAAACCATTGTTAAATGAATTGGGAAAATATTGTCTTCACTTAAAAATGAATACCGATTCGAAATCCAACGGAAGGCTTCAATAAAAAAAACCATCCAAGTGTTCTATTTCAGGCAAATGGACCTCTCAGGTAGGGTCGTTAAATCTGGCGTTTTTTGTTTTTCCAAAAATGTCAGGGATTTTCAACAACAAAATTAAAAAAATTATATATATATATATATATAACGTTTAATAATAACCATATATATCAAACACTAATTCTTAAGAAATTAAAGGTCATCGTTCTTATATGGCTCACTCGTAAATATGCAGTATTATTTTCTTGAAATTATGTTGTCGTGATCCGTCATGAATTGCATTGTGTTCATTATTGATACAACGTGACAACATGTTTGCTTTTGCTATTTTGTAATTATACTCTTGTTTATTGACTTGGCTTCTAGAATAGTCATCTTCATATCGAGCGCTTAGCGCAAAAAGGTTTTAATCTGCAATAGCTGCCGGATGTTATCATGTATAGTACAAGTAGTCTACAGCCGACCATAGACTAGGTCCCCGCGTCTCTCTACATGGCCGCCATCTTGAAAAATGGCGGACCAAAAAGAGGGACTGGGAAAATAGTAAATCCAAAAAGTTTTCTTGTGGAATTCCATACATGTGTATTTAGCATGAATATGCAAACCAATACTGAGCATGCGCATCTGTATATACAGCAACAACCGAAATACTATCCGAGTGGTCCAATTCAAAGGCAGTGCATCGAACGATTGTCACGCTGCGTCACGGGGAGGCAAATCATGGGCCCTATCGCGTCCACACGGTGTACAATGCCGCCTGAAACTACCGGCGCACTGTTGCATGACTGGTGCGTGAATGAGCTCATGTTTATTCAGCAGTTTATCAGCGCACACTTTTAGAACTGTATTGTTTCCAGTCCTCACATTTGAGCACCCTCGCAGGGGCCGTGTGTAAAATAGGGAAGACATGAGGATAGAGTCTACAGCAGACCCATTGATATAAACTAAAAGAGACGTTTTTTCCACTAACACCTCAGTAATAGGAAACGGCAATATTTGCAATAGCTGCCACATGTTATATATTACGGCTGCTTTTATGATGTACCCTTGTGAAGACCTTGATACCTTGATGCCTCCATCACATCTGATGATTGGCGACCATATTTGTGACTAGTCACGTCAAAAAGGACATGTTGTCGGCCAACCTAGTTTTGAGATAGAGGCCAATATATATGATGAATTATAAAGAAAATAATAGAACAACTTTGGCTTCTTCAAATCATAGCTTTTGATTACAAAATCCATTTACCTTCAACATGGCATCATTTCAAAGCTTAAATTGTGCTCTTTCAAGTGATATCAATAACTCAGATTTGACTCGGGCAACCGACATGTCCATTTTGACGTGACGGGTCACATTTGCACTCTACTTAGTGTTCTTTCTCCACTTTATTCTACTGTGGGAGACCAGTCCATTCCCTGATGTTATCAAACCAGTTTTTCTTCTGTCTGCCACGTTTTCTCTTTCCTTCTACTTTTCCCTCAATGAGGTTGAGAGATAGGGGGCTTCCACTTCCCCTGAGCGTATGGCCGAAGTATCCTAGTTTAAGGCTTACAACCTTTCCCAACAGTTGTCTATCTGTTTCTAGCTCTTGCAAAATGCTAACATTTGTTCTTTTCTGCTTCCAGTTGATGTTAAGCATTCTCCTCCATATCCACATTTCAGCTGCCAATATTCTGTTATCATCTGCTTTGCACAATGTCCAGCTTTCAGCGCCATAAATGAGTGCACTCCAAACGAGGGTCTTGACCAATTTCATTTTGAGATGATTGGAAAGGTTTTGGTCATTCCATATCAACTGCAGGTCTATGGTCTCACTCAAGACAGAATTTCACAAATGGCAAGCATTGCCGATAAGGAGGTTGCAATAAACCATTGATATTTGATGTCTAGCGATGTTTTTTTCTTTATGGAGTCGTCTGACATTTGTATTAAGTAGCCTTATTGTACTTGAAACATTAATGTCCACAAAATGGCTTGTATTTCGAAGCGGGAGACCTTCTAAATTACAGTTTTAAAAGGGTATTTATAACATGTTATGTTCAAATTAATGTTCAAATTAATATAATGCGAATTTTAACAGACGTCTCGCCGTTCTTCAGTTCCAACAAAATTGACGCAATGTTTATTTTAGTCATAGTCATGACTATCAAATTCACGATTACAGTTTCTTATAACATCGAAAAATAACCATTAAATGTGCATTTAACGTGAATTTGGTGGTGTGGGACCACAATAACCTTTGGTTATATGATAAAAACAAACGTTACATGCCCTGTCAAGATTTTGTGTTACAATATGCCTCATTCAACCTGATTTGTTTATTGAATGATTACCTTTATTTCATGATTTTTAGTAAATTTATTTGTTACGTACACAAATGAAATCAACACTTCTAAAGCCACTCCAACAACTATAGATCTCATAATAGATCGGCTCTGACAACCCCAATAAAGTTTCGAGCAAGGGATGCTTCTCATCAGGGTTGTAGCTACAGCGGTAGGTGCCGGTCAAGTAGGGTTTTATGGCACTGCGCCATGCAAGCGTTTTTGTGCGTGCATGCTCTTCTAAATTCATTCGTTGCTGTAAACAGGTTCGCCAATTTGGAACTGACTGAACTATAGTTATCACTGGATTGGACCATATGTAATATTCTCATAAAAACCTCAGAAAAGGCGATTGAAACGAACTACGAATTCTTCAAAACTTCACGAACTGTTTTTATCAAGCTGTCAATCAAAGTTAGTAAATAGTCTCGTACCCATTGCAGTATGACAAACGGACGCTGTGTACAAACACGTGTTGAAAATACGATTGTCATAAATAGCAGGCGCGATGCTTATTTAGCTGGCTTCCAAAATTTCTGAACTATTTTAGCAAATATCCCTAAAAATACATAAGCGTTTAGCCTTTGGGAACCATTTACTGAAACTTCCTCAAGTCTACGTTACTTTAAGACCAAACAAACCGTAAGCGCAGAGCTGGTTAGTTCATAACGACCGGTTGTTTCGGGGTCATTCTATTTACGATTTTTTCAATGGGAATTATTCCCGGTTTCACAAAAACAGCGTAATGCAGGAATGGTGGTTAATGGGAAGGTCTTCCAAACTGCTGTTGGATTGGACCCGGGGGGGGGGGGGGGTGGTACTCGGATTTGGTTTGGTCGGGGTGTGCCGCTGGAGATTCAAAACCCCTACCCATTTTTAGGGGTGATTTTGGAAAAATCGGTACCCATTTGTAGGGGTTTTGCTTCATTTTAGACCAAATTTTCGCAAATTATCTGGAAAATAGACCTAATTTTTGCAAATTTTCACGAAAATAGACCCATTTGTAAAAAGTGACCCCATTATTAGGGATTTCCAGCCCAAAATCATACCCCATGTTTATGGATTTTGTGCCAAAAAAGCTACCCATTAGAGCGGCATACCCCCGTATACCGTCTTAGGCAAGTGCACCCCCCCCCCCCCCCCCCCCCCGGATTGGACCATATGCTCATCATGTCAATTAAAACAGTGGCTAATTATGGTATCATCAAGTCCTATGAATAGACCCAATCAACAATTAACTCACTTTTCAGAGAAATTTAGCTTTTTGCATAAATCACTTCATTACATTATGCACATGCTGTAATAATACCCAAGGCCAAACAAAGAAGATAGTCTGTCTCAGAAATATTTTGCAAATAAGCTAAGTGCTGTGCGTTTTTTTTTTTTTTTAGAAAATAGGCTATGAGGTATGCGTTTTTGGGTTTTTTTTGCCTTTTTTTTGTTGCTAATCCAAGCTTACAAAGAACCTTTTTTTTTACCATTTTTTTAAAAATCAAAACAAAAAAATCAAAAAATCAAAAAAAAATTCAAAAGAAAAAAATCAAAACAAAAAAAGAGATTTTTTTTAGCCCTCGGCGCATAGACCTACGCGCCGTAGCTCATTTCACATACCAATGCGGGCGGGCTTCTGAGACAGACCTTCTTCTTTGTTTGGCCTAAGTCATTGACCAATTAAAAGTGTTGATGGATGCACAATTTCAATTCTGCCTAAGTCATCAGCTAAATCACTCTTACTTCAAATTCATACTGGATATTCACTTGAAATAGGTTTATTTAGTCAAACCTGTGCATTTTTAAAAATTCTTATGCTTGCTAATATGTCATTTTCGCTGCAGATTTTCTCATCAGTGTTTGCCGGCCCGCCATCTTAGGAAAAGTTGGACTCAATTTCAACAAAAGATGGCAAATGATTAACTTCTCCGAGGCCTGAATTCTCAAACTCAACCAGTTTTGTCCCCAAGCCATCAAATTTTGACTGATAATGTCATAATTACCTCAAATTACCTTAAACTAAAAATGTCAGATTTTGAAGTTATTTTTTGCGTGCTTTGCACATATCTTACCCCAACATTTTTCTCTTTCAGATTTTTTTCTTGCTCCCCACCAATTTTGATCCTGGTACTGCAGCTATTGACTGTCCACCACCGCGTTGAAGCTTGAATAAGCTTCAACGAGGCTTTCTTGGGTTATCCAGGGTCGTAAGGCCCAAATAAATAAATACAAATAAATACAAAAAATAAGGTAACCTCGATTTGGGAGGTGACCTTGACACACGGCAAGTTGTATGTAGAATAATCTCGCAGAAAATTATTCATGTATCAAAATAGTTCCCAGAAAGAAAGTATTTTTTTCGCTGCCCTGCTGGAACCGTAATAACTGTTTTAAGACTTTGTGACACAAATGAGAAGTTGGAAGGATAGGAAATGCACACTCGGACTCGCAGGAAATATATATGGATAAAAAATAACGGGTTTATCGTCTTTTCTGATTTCCTCTTTACGCAAGAATATTGTAAATTGAGTTAAACCGTTACAGTACTCTCACAAATAATTTCCCATGGATGGTACATTTTCAAAATAGAAGTTATGACTTTATTTTGAGGGTAACTTGTCATTATTAAATCGAGTGTTTTTTGGTACAATTTTGTGAGTTTGAAAATCTGGGTTTAAAGACCGCTATAGACAGTAACCTAAAGTGGCCATAAAAACTATATCGAGGAAACTCGTGTGGTTAAAAATAAGATTTCCAACATATTATTGATTTAAACATTGAAGTGAATAATATATTCCACCTTTTTCCACCTTTTGTAAATAACATAGGCCTAATAAATAAATAAATAAATAAATAAATAAATAAATAAATAAATAAATAAATAAATAAATAAATAAATAAATAAATAAATAAATAAATAAATAAATAAATAAATAAATAAATAAATAAATAAATAAATAAATAAATAAATAAAATAAAATATTTAACTAACTAACTAACTAACTAACTAACTAACTAACTAACTAACTAACTAACTAACTAACTAACTAACTAACTAACTAACTAACTAACTAACTAACTAACTAACTAACTAACTAACTAACTAACTAACTAACTAACTAACTAACTAACTAAATAAATAAATAAATAAATAAATAAATAAATAAATAAATAAATAAATAATTGTATTATGGGTGTGCCACTCAAAATCCTAACTAAGTAAAGTGGTAATTTAGTATTATTTAGTGAACGATAAGGCCAAAAAAAAAAAAGGTTTGTCTCAGATGACCCGCGCGCATTCCCGAAACCGCCCGCGTAAGCTTTTTTTTTAGTGGAATTTTTTTTTTTTTTTAAATTTTTTTTTTTTTTTTTTTAAATTTTTTTAAATTTTTTTTCCAATTTTTTTTTCTTTTTCAATTTTCTCAAAATAATCTTGCAAAATCCAACTTTTTGACCAAACAAATGACGATCAGGTCTAAATTGAAAAAAACAAAAAAAAATCCGCAGACCGCATTAGATTTTCAGTCTCTCATGTCATCTGAGACAAACCTTCTTTTTTTGTTGGCCTAAGTAAAAGCACTTGCAAGTATTAATTAATGAAAGATAATTAACACTTATCACAGCTATATACAAAACAGATTTGTCAGAAACCTTTCCCAACTATTTAAGTCTACCTCATGAATTACTGAACCAATACTATAGGCATGTTTGTACATATTGTAATATAATTCTTATGTGATTCCAAATATGGTGATGAAATTCTATCATTTTGACATTTATAAAACATTTTGTGAAATGTTTGAACAGTTGTCTGCAGACTACCGCCATGTGGAAAGTGTTAAAAAAGAGTGAAAGTGATATTTCAGTCAAGTGTAACTAGATATTTATTGGGTAAACAACAGATAAATATCTGTTAGGTCCTAGTGTTTAAGTCTTAAAATACTTGACTTTTGAGGGATATTATTATTGGTATTAATATGTACTCATTGTAATAGTAAAGATGTGCACCAAATCTATTTTGACGCTCAATTTGATTTTTTCTTGTGTTGAGGGCACCCAATTTTAAGGCCACTGAACAAATTTATGATAGGCCACTAAAGCCAACAATTGGTCAAGACTACCTTAAAAGTTAACAAAGGTCTAGGGCACCATGGCAAAACCTCATAAGGGCAAGGCGATGGCCTTGGGGACATTTCAGCCATCCCTCCTCAGACATCCCCCTGTTTGGGCAAGAGCGAAGATGGCGCGGTGCTCAGGCGCCGATTAGCCACGGAACATAAAACACCCACGAGCTACCACTGGATCACCGGGTGAAATTGAGTGTTTTCCAGGATGCCATTAATGCATTAAGTCAGCTCACAAGAGCTTGTTTGCATTTTCAATCACTTCAAAAGACCCACTTGAAAACAAAAATGATATCAAGTTTTATTGGGTTTTATTACATACAGTGCGCATGTGTTCCACGTCATTGCTATCATTGATAACTCAGTATAGTATTTTGCTATAAATCTTTATATAATCTGAAAGATAATTTAGTTGGCTTTGAAATGCCGTTTATTTGATTGCATTTACTTTTCTCTTTCTAAAAATATGTCCACCGTCGTCGTGTAACAGTTTAAGTGATGTTAAACACTGTTTTCATAATGTTGTGTTTTATTTTGTTAAGCGCTGTAGTACCATTGTATAGTGTGTATTAAGAGCGCTATGCCCATCGTTACGTTATGATATATTATGGGTACCATATCTGCCTGCCTCTGGATTCTCTATAAACAGAAATGGGTTGAGTGCCCCTTAGTCCACATACCCACCAACCAACCGAGCAAGAAAATGGCGACACACAAAAACCCTGTTCTACGGAATGAGACCGATTCATGAAAATGTGCGGATTTTTTTTTTTTTTGGTTGAAAATTTGATTTTTAAAAAAACCCCTTGTTTTGAATTTATTTTTAATAAATAAAATTGTTGAAATTCACCAAAATGTTACCCGCTCGACCGCCCCCCCCCCCCTCCCCACTCGACCACCCCTACCTGAGAGGTCCGTTTGCCCGTAGAACAGGGGGTTTCTCTTCATGTCGTTGTTCAATAAAATGGATGATATATAATTAAAGCACTGGCTTTGGTATTGATAGCTGTAGCTGTAGTGTTAATGGGATTCATACAGTTAGGTTTGATTGCGATCACACAGTTGCATTTAATCACTGATGTTCAAAAGGATAACTGTAAATCAAGAAATGTTTGCGAGTTTAACAATTCGCGAATTAGCAATACTGGCCTAATTCACGGCATGAAAATTTCACAAATGTAAACTTTGCAATGCACTGCTACAAGGTAAATTGGAAATATTCATGGCATTCACGAGTAAGTGCTCCTCGCGAAATTAGCGAAATTTAAATGCACACGAACATTTCTGGTTTTACAGTGGGGATCGAATAAGGTGGTAATTAAACAACACACTGTCATGGTAACGTGATTTAATAATGTTGATAACATCATTTGCTTTGATTGTGATAACTTAGCATTTAAATCATGAGACTATCCGGGGGAGGGGGGGTGGCTTGAAATAAGGAATTAAGACCCAGTGGACCTTTTAGACATATTACGGGAGATCGATGACCTAGCCCCCCACCCACCACCCAAACATGGACTTAGTCTTAAATGAAGTCTTACGTTATTTGAAATTGTTTGCACATGATTAGAAACCGTGGACGGTCCACGGTTAGTTTGTGTCCACATTTGCTAGGGGTGTATCTTAGTTGAGGTCCACGGTTGCAGGGAAAAACACACGCCAACGCACACACAAAGTAGGGTAGGATAAAATTGTGTGGGTTTGGAGCGAAAACGACCGATCTACAATGGCTGAGAGGTGTAACATTTTTGGACCCCCCCCCCCTACAAGGAAATGACTGCCCCTGTAACTTTGATTATTTATTTTTTGCATTTCTTTTATGTGTCCTTACAGACCGAGGATCAAATTGTTCTGATGCAGAGACGAGGGCTTCACCTCATGGCCATCACGCTGTGTTTCTACTTCATTGACGGAGACGACCGTATCAGCTTACCGAACGGGCAAAAGATCCAGGCGGGGAGCACGGACGACGAAGACGTGGAGGACATCATAGAGAGGTTGGTGGATACGGCGGGACGCTTTCGCAGAATCAAACTCGACAAGTATCAGCTGGTGTGCCTGAAAGAGATTATGCTCTTGAATCCTGGTGAGTGGAGTGTATTATAGTGGAGTGAGTTAAGCCAAACAAAAAAAAAGGTTTGTCTCAGAAACATTTTGCAAAAAAGCTAAGTGCTGTGCGATTTTTTTTTTTTTTTTTTTTTTTAGAAAAAAAGCTATGAGGTATGCAATTTTTTGTTGTTGCTAATCCAAACTTTTTTTAAAATATTTTTAAAAATCCCCCCCCCCAAAAAAAAAAATTTACGGTCTCAGCGCGTACACCTACGCGCCGTAGCTCATTTCACATACCAATGCGGGCGGGCTTCTGAGACGAACATTCTTCTTTGTTTGGCCTTAGAACATCAGTTCCGTCCTATGGAACTGTTATAGTGAGAGTATGATTTGTTCATATAACTTAGTGCAGTGACATCAGAGTGTATTCTAGTGTAGGTAATCACCGTCAATCGCGAACCTTAGTTAGTTTGAATACACACCTTCCAAATGGGGTGGACACACCTGCAACCAACCGTGTACGGTCCTCGGTTTTCTGATATGTGCAAAATGTTGCAAACAGTGTAGAAACGCTATCCAAATGAGGTCCTCGCATGAGATACCCCTGACATACCTCGGTTAGAAAGTGCACTGTCTGGTTGTCGGTGTGATAGACATTAAAAAAAAAGAATCGCCATTTTGTAGTCGGTATGTATCCAGGCTGGTGTGTCCTAGCCAAGAGGTTCATCTCCTTAACAGAGTAGTAGAGCCTTGTGTGTGACCCCCTCTGGTAACTCATAAATAGCGCCCTCATATGTTTTGGTGGACAACAGGGTGTGTGTTAAGGATTTTTTTTTGTGTAGCAAAACTGCTATGCAATTATTTTTTTGTATAGCAATTTACACATTTTGCATAGCAGTTTTGTTTTACTTTTTTAATTCCAATTTGCTGTTGATCCGTTAAATCTATTTTCAGATCAGATCCCTGAGAGAACTGTCAAATCCCCAAGCGTGCCGCGGTACTGCCAGAAACTTTTAATATAATTATTATTAAAAAAGGGGGTGAGCTTTCAAACATTTGCGATTTCCAAGTAATTTGTTTTCTAGAATAGGAAGAAGACTGATGAAATCAAATAATTACAATATATTTCAGATAATTTCACTAATTAGCTGTCCGCTGACCCGTTCAGAAGCAAACAATAATTAAAACCATTCATTATTTACTATACGATTACTCGCCCCTCTCTCTCACCCCTATATTGGAAAATGGTCAGGCCCGGGTCGAAAGTCAGGTCGAAATTTACGGCATAATTAATTGCGTACATGTTCATCTGAGCTGTACATGTAATGGGAAATCCCGTGTGGTTACGATGGTGTAATTTGTAAACAATCAGTCTGCAACGTGTCATGTGGCGAGTAAACTCGACGAATGAAGTGAATTTATCAATTTAAACATATCCAAATACGGAATACTACGTGATAAAATGGCGTGAAATGGACCATTTACATCACTAATAATAGTATGTTAAAATCAATCGGAACTTCGGAAGGAAATAATAGTGTCCCGAGTCATAAATGTTGTGTAGCAAGTTTGCTATGCATGTACAAATGTGCGTCGCAGTTGTGCTTGATTGTGGCGCAAACTGCGATGCGATACCGGTTAACACACACCCTGGTGGACATGCCACTTTTCCCATACAAAGTGTAAAACATTCTGGACAAATGTGCAGGCAAAACATTGGCAAAATACGTATTACATGAAGAGAAATATTTCTTTTCTCATTACAGTCAGACATGTCATAGTAACTACCCCTAAACATCAATGGAAGTTACAAATTAGCCAGAAAGACGTCAATGACGTCAATGAGTGACATCATGATCCTTTTCTATGCTCTTTATGTACACGGATGCCTAGCTATCATTAATGATTGTTGAACACTTTCCACGCGGCTATTGGTTTTACCAAATACATAACAGATTTGTCAGAAACCTTTCCAAACTTTCAAGGTATATCTCAAGGATTACTGAACCAATAATAGGCATGTTTGTACTTATTTTAATGCGTTTCACATGGTGATTTCAAATATGGTATTGAAATTTAATAATTTTGAAATTTTTGTTTGAAATTTTGGAATGTCGTCTGCAGACGCCTGCCACATGGAAAGTGTTAAACTACATATAGAATCATTCAACATACACATATTCATTAAATAATGGAGCAATTAAAGTAATGTCACTTCCCTGGATGTCAGATCCTCACGAAGGGTGGCGACAAAAAAACAAGTCTGAAAATGTGCAAGTGTTCAACTATTCATACATGTATTAGATAATTCAGCAACTAACGTTATGTCACTTCCCTAGAAGCTTTAAGTTTCATGGGAATGGTGGTGACAGAAACGGGTCTGAAAAATGTGTGAATGTTCCACTAGCATATATACGCATTACATTCGGGAGTTAGGCACAAAAATGCCAATAACCTGGGAATTTGAGTGTCAGTAAGTGAACGGTAGCGAAATGTCACCAAAAAAGTAAGTACCATCAATCACTTTAATTGGATTTGTATTACACAACGAACCACTCTAGCGTTGTACATGTTGAGGTAAAATGAGGATTTTTCGTGTTATTCTCCCCAAATTTAATCCCCTAAAAGCGCGTAAGATATTGAGAGGATTTTGAAAAATACCCTTTTTCTTGAAAATGGTGGCTGCAAATGTTGCAGTTTCTTATGGTACCGTATTCTCCTTATTAAGCGCCCATTCCCTTAAGTGCCTCGTCCCCTTTCCCCCAATGACTATCCAAAAAGTAACGCCTAATATTATAAGCACCCATCTTTTAGCCACTGTAGCTTAATAAAGAAGCTTCCGAAGGCTTTGCGCAGTATATTGCGCTTACTGTATAGGCTCGGTCGATCACGTCTTGGAAAACCGCCCACGCATGCTCCCACCCAAAATGACTTTGCCAAGTGCGAGAATACAGTATTAAACATTGCCGTTTCTTATGGCATTACATTACACTTTTAACGTCCGGATCTAGGTACCTACAGTACCGATGATTGAGTTTAACACCTTTCCGTCTGGATATTTTTTTAAACTTTGAACTATTTGAAATATTCATAATGCCCCACTATTCTATAATTACAAGGTGTCTCAATAAAAATTGATCATTTACAACAAGCATGTCCTTTTTTCCCTTCTTCTTTTCCGCCCCAAACTTAGATTACACTGCATCGGTGTAAAATCCTCTGCGAGTAGCCCATTACTTGCTGATTGGTCAAAAAGATGGATACATTATTTGTTGAACCAATCGGAGACATTGTTAGAATAGTTATAGATTGGTTTATAGATTATAGATTGGTTTATTGACAAATACAAAATACAAAATCTTGGCCTACACGACAACTTGCATTGCACTTACAAGACTATACATTTTTTTAAATACGATCAAAGAGATACTTTAAAACATTTAAATACAAATTACAAAGACACATTTATATATAACATGTGATACCAAAAACACTCACGAGATGGACAAACACACACCCCTCAAACACCCCCCCACCCCCAACCCACCCACCGACCACTCCCCCCTATACACACCAACCCACCGACCACTCCCCCCTACACACACCCCAGCACCCACACAAAATTTGTATCATACACACAAGCACGAGCGCGCACAAGTTATCGCCCTGATAAAGCTGGAGTGAAAGCTTTTAGAAGCAGTATTTTATTGGTTACTTAAATAGGTATCTATATTATAATACGCTTCTCTCTGTCTGTTTGTCTGTCTGTTTGTTTGTCTGTCTGTCTGTGCGCGCTTTTTCGTCGCCTTCCCGGGGTCGGGCGGCGTTCAAACTCGGTGGGTGGGTGCAGCTCGGTCCCCGAAAGAGCAAGTTTGCATTCGCTAGAGCGTACGAGGTCAAAGGTCATCTAGGGGTCAACTTTTTGAAGTTGGTCGGATCGTGCTTAAACTCGGTGATCGCAATGCTCGATGCGAGGCGAGCGTGGCAAAAACAAAACGGGTTGGTGTTTGTCGGGTCTTCCGGGGTCAAAGGTCGTCTAGGGGTCGAATTTTCAAAGTTTGTCCGATCGGGCTTAAACTCGGTGACGGGAAGCCCGAGTAAGAGTCGAGCGTGGAAAAAATAAAACGGCTTTGCTTTTCTTGGGTCGTCCGGGGTCAAAGGTCAAAGGTCATCTAGGGGTCAACTTTTTGAAGTTGGTCGGATCGTGCTTAAACTCGGTGATCACAATGCTCGATGCGAGGCGAGCGTGGCAAAAATAAAACGGGTTAGTGTTTGTCGGGTCTTCCGGGGTCAAAGGTCGTCTAGGGGTCGATTTTTCAAAGTTTGTCCGATCGGGCTTAAACTCGGTGACGGGAAGCCCGAATATGAGTCGAGTGTGGAAAAAATAAACAGCTTTGCTTTTCTTGGGTCGTCCGGGGTCAAAGGTTATCTAAGGGTCGAATATTCAAAGTTTGTCCGATCGGGCTTAACTCGGAGACGGGAAGCCCGAATGCGAGTCGAGCGTGGAAAAAATAGAGCATACGAGGTCAAAGGTCATCTAGGGGTCAACTTTTTGAAGTTGGTCGGATCGTGCTTAAACTCGGTGATCACAATGCTAGATGCGAGGCGAGCGTGGCAAAAATAAAACGGTTTTGATTTTCTTGGGTCGTCCGGGGTCAAAGGTCCTCTAAGGGTAGAATTTTCAAAGTTTGTCCGATCGGGCTTTATGCATGCATTCTACAAACCACCAAACCCGAGAACCGACAAACCCCGGTGACCGCCCAAACCCGAGAACCGACAAACCCCGGGTGACCGCCTAGTATCTTATAATGAACCAATCATAAACACTGTTATACAGGGTGAGTCAAAAAGACTGCAATAGTGGAAAGAAGCCATTTTGTTTTCAAAACCAAAATGATTTTTTTAATTTTTTAAACGTTGCAAGAATGATGTATTTAATCCTAACTTTGTGTGAAAAAATGAAGTCGATCGCATTTTTCGTTCGTCTTTGGTGACCCTCTTTCCTGCACAACCAAATTTACCTGTTTGTCCACGAGCACAGGGTTTTTCATTTGAAATGGAACACATTGCATTTTCATATTTGAATATCCCGCCAACAAAAAAATAGAAAATTTCAGTTTTTTATTAAAATTTAGAACATTATACGCTTTCATAGCATGGGTATCATTATAATTGATTATGCTAACTCACATGTAAACAAGAAAGGATGCATCAAATTCCAATAACATCACAAATGAACCAAAGTTTCCAAATTTGAATGAGAGACACATTTTGCGATCTGATGCATATTTTGGGTATCTCGTGGACAAACGTGTGAAATGGGTGCACTGGTCGAAAGGTTCACCAAAGACAAACGAAAAATGCGATTGACTTCATTTTTTCACACAAAGTTAGGATTAAATACATCATTCTTGCAATGTTTAAAAAGTTTTAAAATTCTTTTTGGTTTTGAAAACAAAATGGCTTCTTTCCACTATTGCAGTCTTTTTGACTCACCCTGTATAGGCTTGAAGTGCTCTTGATCCGCTGAACTGGTTGAGTTTATACTACGTCAAGCCATACACACATGATCTGGATGTGCGGGTAGAGCGTGTATCTCACCCATAAACCGAGATTCTCGAAATGACGTCATTTCAAGTAAGCATTGATTTGACGTCACTGTTTGTGATTGATTGATTGATTGCTTGATTGATTGCTTGATTAATTGACTGATTGATTGATTGATTGATCGATTGATTGATTTGTGTATTTATGTATTGATTGATCGATTCATTTATTTATTTAATTGATTGATTAATCGATTGATTGATGAATCGATGTATTGATTGATTGATTAATTGGTTGATTGATTGATTGATTGTCAATTTAAAGAGCGCTCCGAACTGTAAGAACATGTTTTTTAATTAAGTCAATCAATCAATCAATCAATTAATCAATCGATCAATCAATCAATCAATCAGTCAATTAATCAATCAATCAATCAAGCAATCAATCAATCAATCACAAACAGTGACGTCAAATCAATGCTTACTTGAAATGACGTCATTTCGAGAATCTCGGTTTATGGGTGAGATACACGCTCTACCGGATGTGCGTGTCGCGACATCTCTTAATGCCACAGAATTAATAGTTTTCTGCTTCAAGGATCCCCTGCTGACAAACCATTAGTATATCAATTCCAGGAATTTTCTGATTTATTTAAGGATATATATAACACTTCTGTATGATGATAAATTGCACTTCAGATAAGTGTTGTGAATTCTTAAGTTGTTGCCTTAAGAGGTTTCTTGATGCTTGTTTAGATATCGTTTTTATTTTGTTATCTAGAATATTGAAAACATTAAAAGGAAAGAAACCTACTGTTTAAACACTTGAGTCCTGTAGAGCTTCTATGAGTGTGGTTCTACTGGGCAACTTAACAGTAATTAATGTTAAGTTGCCCAGTAGAAACAGGCAAATAATGCCAATTACCGTTGAGGTTTCAAACGGCAAAACCTGCATAAACCAGGTTTGCTAATGGTTATTAGCGCTAACTTGCCAAGTAGAAACAGCATCCCGATAAACCATACCGCTCAGTTCTTGTGACCCGGAAGTATACACATACACGCTGGATGCACCCCATTGTGACTCTGCATTTATGATGAATTTCATGTTCATTTATCTTGTTTATGTTGTTAAAATGTAGCATTAAATGACAAGGAACTATGATGGCAGTCTTTTTCAAGTGCAGTCAGTCGTCGGGTCACGCGTAGCGGCTCTATTTTCTAGTCCACGCAGAGTGCACAATTTAGCGTTGGCTGAGAGAGGCTATGAAACAGCCTCACTGAGAATTGCGATTTTTCCACTTTATAAACAGAATCTGGCCAAAATAATATCAAATAAATGTTGCTAAAGGATGCATACGAATGAACAACATGATATTTTTTGTATACAAATGTTATTTTAAGGAGTAATTCTTCTTCCAAAAAAGGGTGAAATGACCATCAAACATTCAGCTGGCATTTAGTAATTACTAAATTGATAAACTAATTAACCATCTTCCCATTTAATCTAAAATATCAGGGTATTGTTGACTATTGTGAATTCATCATCTATCAAAAAGTCATCATCCATGAATCGAATGAATGCAACGATTTAACAATAACATTCATTCATTCATCTGACAATCCACCGTGAGTTACGATTGATGTCCATAATAAGTTTAATAAATTCATCACACTGCCGAGAATCCTAAATCTCGCAAAATTTAGCGTTACTAAAATCCTGATTTACTAGGTCTCAAATCAATTGCACCCATACAAATTTGGTATGCAATGAAAGCTTAGACACTGCTGTATACGATGTAAAAACAACAGATATACACCTATTGGGAGAATCGCGGGTCCACCTTAAGAACAGAGTGCATCAATTTGTTCCGAAAAATAATGATTTTATTTTAACCGGCCGTAACTACATCAAAAACGCAACGAAAATGGTCGAAATTGGTATCAAAATATAGCGAAAATGTCGATCTTTCTACTTACGTCGCCATATTTGCTGGTCTCTGAATAACATACGGGCACTTGAGCAAAGCGCTAGTCTCCTATCGCAGTCTCGTGAAATCTCGAACTTACATCGTGCGTAAGTATGCTGTGACCTCCGGACTAGAAATCGGGGTCAAACGCTGCTCTGAGCGTGACCCGGCGACTGACTGAGTGGGGCGCCATATTTGGTTTGACGAAAGGTCAAATGTCGTGGCCCATCGATTGATTGATTATTTTAACACTAAAATGGTTCAGAAAAACGTTCCTGAAGCCATCTTGTTAAGCTTAAATAATAAAACATTCAAACTAAATTTTGTTATTTTTACACTGAAATGGTCCTGAAAACGTTCCTGAAGCAATTCGCTTGAAAAGCGCGAAAATGTCTAGTTTTCTAACTAAAATGGTCCAGAAAACGTTACTGAAACATGTTGTTATAAAGCTTGAATAAACATTGAAACCAATTCGCGCGAAACGCGCAAAAAATTGCTATTTTAACACTAAAAAGCTCCAGAAAATCGTTCCAAAATTATAGGGTTTTACATTATTCTATTTGTAACATATATGTTTAATGGAATGTGACAATCAGTGGTTAACCTATAAAAGCGGATGGAAGGGCTTTACACCCGGGGGGGGGGGGGCACTGACATATGAAAAGGGTATAGGTATGTGCCGCGCTGAAGACCCCCCTTTTCACCCTCTGCTGCTAGCTCTTATGACCCCCCTTTTGAGCCTGCATCAGTTCTTAAGACCCCAATTTTATTGAAAATTCAAAAATCGCGAAATTTTGCGTTCCAAAGCCCCAATTCTTTGAAAATTTTGCGTTCTAAACCAAAAAACCCCGTAAATTTGCGTTCTCGCTAATCAAAATTGAATTATAGGCCAGTTCTCAAGACCAACTTTTTTGAAAAAATCAGTTCCTAAGACCCTATTTTTCGTCATAAAATTCACTCAGTTCAGTTCTGTAGCCCCCCTTTTTGAGACCCTGTGCAGCACACCCCTACCCCAAAAAAAGTTGAGTGCCCCCCCCCCCGGGGCTTTACATACCCGAGGTTCTCGTGGAAAATTGATGTGATTCGGAAATAGAATAAAGATCGCTGCCAGCGACTCGCAGACACAAACAACCAGTTGCTTGCAAGATGAATTGCAGTCAGTTGCAGTGATTTTTAAACATAGTTTTATAGGGCCAAGTGACTTGTATAGCGGCCGTCTTGGCTGTCAGCAAGTCGCTGTTGAGGTATTGATTGAGCGTTTGGTTTGATTATGATGTCAAACTTGTCATTGGAAACTGCTAAAAGTGAAGCTACTACTACACAGTGTGAAGTGATGCTAGTGGGTGAAGTCATAAATTAAGCATTTCTGTCAGCCATCTGTTTACTGTCAAGGGAGATTATTCATTATTTAAAGAAGAAAAAAAACAATCGTCTACTGCTTCACATCACGCGCAGATCCAATGAAATTGAGGCTTAGATATTTCTTCCTGTTGCTTGATCAATTTGCTGAACACTTTCCATGCACGCGGGTATTGGTTTTACCATAACATGCAAAACAGAAACAGTTCACAACTTTTAAGGTCTGTCTCAAGGATTACTGAACCAATACTAGGCATGTTTGTACTTATTTCAATGCATATCTCACGGTGATTCCAAATATGGTAATGAAATTAAATAATTTTGACATTTTTGAAACATATTGTGCAATTTTGGAATGTCGTCTGCAGAGACGCCTGCCGCATGGAAAGTGTTAATAAATCCAAAGTGTTAAACAGGGAATCTATTAGTATATTATGTGACCAATCATATCATTAGGGGGCTTTTGTTATTCAAAATGAAAATGAGATTTTATGATCAGCTTTAAAATGACACCTCACATGATACTTTGGTATATCCTTCGTGTAAGACATTCATAATTTAGACTAGTGTAAAGACCCCATAAAGCCGTATAATCCTTTAATCCGTCAATAGAGGATTTTGTGATAGGTTAATTCTGTGCTGTCTTACACCAAGGATAAACCGATTATTTGGTCAATGCATTCAGATGTTATGTGGAATATTAGGTGGAAATTCCTTTGTATTTCTTCTGGGTTTTTTTTCATGCTTTACTTCATCATCAATATCTTAAAGTGCATACTGCCGACAAATGCTCCCGTATCATTTATTAATGGTATCAGACTTCTAGGATCTGCATCATGTGAAATGAGTATTCGCAAAATCTATAAAAAATAATGTAATAAAATATAAGAGGACCTGACGTTTCGATTCGAACAGAATCTTTATCGAAGATAAAAAAATAAAAAAATAAAAAATGCTAAATTGAAAATAAACCAACAAGTTTCAACAAAATAAAACAAAAACCCACACACTTAGCATGTGTTATTGAAAAGAGCAGGATGTCATGCAACTGATGAATACATCAAATAATTTTTTGTTGTTGGTGCAAAGATTTTTTATTTATTTATGGCTGTTGCACTCCTTTTTTTACGGCTTAAGTTTTAAGTGTAATATAGGTCAGCATTTGTTTCATGATTGTACAGGGAAAGAATTATGGCGTTTAAATGTATCATATTTGGTAAGAGATGTTAACTATACAAATCATTTACTTAAGGTATCAAAATAGTTGAACTACTTGTTTAGGGGCGATATCCAAACTCTACAGTGATTTTAAAGCATTTTTCTAGCGATTTTACAACGATATTCCAACGGTATTTCGTTCTATTGTTAAAAGCATCGGAAAAAGATCGGTGATTAACTAGAAACCTCTCTACTTATCTGGCGTTATCAATATAACTATTGTAGTACTCTCGATGGCTGCATTGGTGAAGCAGACAGATCAAAGGCGCAAGGAAGGTTGTGTTATATTCTTTAAGAAATACTATATTATAGTATTTCTTAAAGAATATAACACAACCCGCCTTTGATCTGTCTGCTTCACTAATGCAGCCATCGAGAGTACTACAATAGTTATATTGTTAACGCCAGACAAGTAGAGAGGTTTCTAGTTAATCACCGATCTTTTTCCGATGCTTTTAACAATAGAACGAAATACCGTTGGAATATCGTTGTAAAATCGCTACAAAAATGCTTTAAAATCACTGTAGAGTTTGGATATCGCCCCTTAGAGAGTATGGAAATCTTGGTATTACTTGTTTAGGGTATGTATACAAACTGTCCATCCTTGTTTAGGGGTGCTTTTTCATATTAATAAAATAACTTATTTAAGTGCTTTTTTAAAGTCCTTGTACGTTCATGATACCACCCCTTGTAACGACTACCGAACCCCCCTCCCCTTTGACTTTTTTTTGAAGATTTAAATGTTAACCAAATTGTCAAAATATAACTATTTTCTTTGCTTGAATAAATAGATTTTAAACTAGTATCACACTAGAAACATTAGTAAAATTGACATTTATCAATTTTGTCTTGACATAACCATGACAGCCACATCTGTCTGCAATGTTTGTCACAAAAACAATAAAAATCAATCGACCAACCATCCTCTTATATTTATTACATTCTTTTTTATAGATTTTGCAAATACTCATTTCACATGCAGATCCTAGAAGTCTGATACCATTAATAAATGATACGGGAGCATTTGTCGGCGGTATGCACTAAAGATATTGATGATGAAGTAAAGCATGAAAAAAACCAGAAGAAATACAAAGGAATTTCCACCTAATATTCCACATAACATCTGAATGCATTGACCAAATAATCGGTTTATCCTTGGTGTAAGACAGCACGGAATTAACCATCACAAAATCCTCTAATGACGGATTAAAGGATTATACGGCTTTATGGGGTCTTTACACTAGTCTAAATTATGAATGTCTTACACGAAGGATATACCAAAGTATCATGTGAGGTGTCATTTTAAAGCTTATCATAAAATCTCATTTTCATCCTGTAATAAAATTTGTGCATCTTCAAACCAACACCTACTTTGTAGTAGTTTTTTATTCTCATCCTGAGAGGAGTTTCTTTTTTCGTCGCTTTAATGAGCTTGTTTTTTTGTGCATAAGTGGCTTATTTATAACCCCAGTAACCATGGCAATCAAGCACGTGCAATGTTTCCAAAACCAAGGGGTATTTTAATAAGAAATATAAAAAGAATACTTTATATGGCACAAATCTACTAGTTTTTTTAGCACTGAATGAAAATAACAGATACAGGGCCTCTGAAATTTATTATGAATATCGACAGTCTTTGATAGCAATTATTATACACTGGATTCAGAATAAAGAACTTATACAAGAGTGTGTACAAATAACTTAAAAGAAAATATAAGAATAATATTAAGGTTGTTCCTATGGCTAATTTTTTATTTGATATTTTAATAGAGCTTGCTGAGCTCCATAATAATCTGAAATTTGAGATTGATCGGAGGTACGGTTTTCTAGTTATGACAATTTCATTGTCAAAAAACCATTTTAAGTCATTTTGAATTCTTTTGTTTTGTATTGTATTTTGGCCAACAGAGGGCAGTCTATTTTTCTTTTGTTTTATATTGGGTTTTTTAACTTTTGGGGTAAAAAAAACCCAATAAGAAACAAAAGAAATGAACGCTTCAATTTTGCTTCATTTTTGACAATAAAATTGTCATATCTAGAAAACACTACCTCCGATCATCTCAAATTTCAGATTATTGTGGAGCTCAGCAAGCTCTATTAAAATATCAAATAAAAAATTAGCCATAGGAACAACCTTAAGAGACAAATTCATGGGGGCAGTCTTGATACGGTTAAAGTGTGACAATTTCTAACCGTAGGACATACAGTTACGGAGCGTGTTTCTGCTGGACACCGTGCATCACCACGCTTTTGTTCCCCCGCATTTAACCCCCGGGTTGTTTCTGCTGCAGTATAATGTGCAGTGACGATATAATTATGCTCTCTTCCCTCACTTCCCTGAACGGTAGTTAGTGGCGGCACCAGCCTCATAATTGTTTTTTTTTGGGGGGGGGGGGGGGGGCAAACAAAAAATAAATTGCCCCCCCCCCCCCCCCCCTGTAGTGCCGCCACTGACGGTAGTATCAAAAAAGTTACGGTGACCCAAGGTCAGCTTTCAGTTCAAATTGTTGCATTGTGGGAATGCAAGATGGCGGCGCCCATGATTCACAACGATAATTGCTTAGCTTAATTTGTGTTGCTTTTCTTCTTTCAAATACTCATAATGGTTTAGGGAACAACCCTAATGATCGATGAAGTCTTATAAACGTATAACTAAACAATGTGTCATTACTCGGCAGACCCCCTTTTCCACCCAGAAAAGTTATCCATCCTGAAATGGTGATACTAAACCCTCTTTAAAGACCATTTTGCTAATAGTAATACACCTTCCAGTAAAGAACGTAAATACTGTAAAACACTATTATTTCGCGGATACCTTATTTCGCGAATTAAATTACTGCTATTTTAGCGGGCATTTAATTTTCGCAAATCTAGAAATGTTACTGTTACTTTCAATGTAAAATTGTCAGTTTCGGTAATCCCGTCCCTCGCGAAATTCACAAAATTAAATCCTGCGTGAAATTAAGTGGCTTAACAGTACATGTAGTTACTCGATCTGTTTTCTGCTGGGAATGTCGCCTCGCAATTGCCTCGAATTAACCACCTCAAAAGGTGGTAGACTGAACGCTGTACGTCGCGCATCGCCTCAAATTAACTTTCGCCCGATCTGTTTCTGCCGGGGCCGTCACCACGTATTTATTGCAGCACTGCGAAATCACATTTTAATCCACAACCGTTGGCTCAGCAGAAACACGCTCGTGGAGAACATTCAAACATGAGGGGCTGTATTCTCGTACTAAACACAGTGTTATCCTAGAATCATAGCTAACTAAACCCATGTTTAATTGAACCGCAAGTTTATCGTTTAGACAGGCCGTGACATTATTTAACACATTCTTAACGTTTTCCACACGGCAGGCATCTGCAGACGACATTCCAAAAGTTCACAAAATGTTTTAAACATTTCAAAATTATTGAATTTCATTACCATATGTGGACTAAACATGAGAAATGCATTAAGATAAGTACAAACATGCCTAGTATTGGATCAGTAATCCTTGAGATAGACCTTGAAAGTTGGGAAAGGTTTCTGAAAGATCTGTTTTGTATAATAGCCGCGTGGATAGAGTTAACCCCCTGGGGTCTACTTGTCTATCTTACAGTGGTTCTGATTGGTTTATTGCAATATATACTCATTTGAATAGCTAATTAAAATGCAGCTTGTAAAACATTTCACTCCAATCATTATCAGGGATACAATTATTCTAACACTGTCTCTGATTGGTGCAATAAATGATGTATCTAGCTTTCTGACCAATCGGCCGGTAGTTCTCAGGGGGTTAAACAAAATGAATATCGTCCCCGGAAAAGTTGTTGAATCGTGCCATTGTAGGGAATGGTATTTATTCAATAATCAGCTATTCAATGGGTTACCGTAAAAATGAAAGGAATACATCAAATATATGTTTTTATATTGTTCAACTCAAAATGCACCCAACATATATATGCACCATGGTTTTGCAAAAGGAAAATAACGCTGTGCACTTGGTGCAAATGTTTAGATAAACACGAGTTTAACTACCCATAACCATGTTGAAAAAGTTAGACACTATTCAGCAATTTTTCGAGAATTGCATTTAGTTAAACGATGTGTTTAAAGTCAAAGTTAACACGCATGCGTAGCTTCAAACCGCATTTAAATAGTTGTCTTTCGCTGAGAGAATGCCAAACGTGCTAGGAAAAAGGGTTGACAAACTTGTAAACAAAAATCCCTCAAAAGGGGTCTTTTCGTGACGGACAAGGAAAAGAAATGTCCTTCGAAAGTTAAATAGCACGAAAGATGATTGAGACTGGTGAAGCTAAATGTATTCATGAATCTTTTTTTGTATGTATATTAGCATCTCTCCTTGTGTAGCCACGTCAAGTGATCATCTTGGATTAACACTAACCTATTCGTGTGGCTTGTATATAGCTGACAGGGGGAACATGGGACAAATAATGACACGGAAAATGGGGTGTGCCTCCCCAGGGGATCGAATCTGTGCCGCCACGGCCAATCCAGGTGATCGTGCATCACGCTGAGGCGGGCGGGCGGATTTTTTAATTTTTTAATTTTTTTTAATTTTTTTCTTCTTTTACCAGCGGAAGCTCAAAGTTCAGCCAACAAGAAGTTTAAATCACTCTGAGAGTCACACATATATGTTATAAACACTTAATTTAATATTCAATGCCATTTAAACTGTTTTTAAAAAAATCTGAAAAAAAAATCTGAAAAAAATCTGGGAAAAAAAAAAAAAATCGGATTTTTAAAAAAATAAATCGAAAAAAAAAATCGGAGCGGCCTTAAATCCGGAGCGAGCGGTCGAGGACAACATAACAATTTTTTTTGGCCTCAAAACCTTTTTGTGATTGCGCAATGAGGTTGACTTGGGAATGGGGTCCACCGGAGCGCGTTAGGTGCATCTGTTAGATTGTGTTGGATTGGGCATGGTTAGGGTCATGGGTCAAGTATATATTAGTATCTTGACACTTTCCACACAGCATGTGTCTGCAGACAACAGTCCAAAATGTCACAAAATGTTTCAACAAAATGCATTGAAATCAGTACAAACATGCCTAGTATTGGTACAGTATTCCTTGAGATGGACATTGAAAAGATGGGAAAGGTTTCTGACAAATCTGTTTTGTATATGGTAAAAATAATAGCCGCATGGACAGTGTTAACAGAACACGGATACACGTCGCCAATTTCCAAAAACATGGAATGACTTTTTCAGCACAAAATATGTTCCTGTGCCTGTTTAAAAGGTTAATTTGCTGAGCGATATGTTGTTAAGAGTCACTTTCTATCTTCTATGGCAATCTATCCGAAGGAGGGAGGTGTGCAACCATTTATTCAACTGGATGTTGGCAACTTATGTTCTTCAATCCCCTCACCCTCCATCCCTATCCTATCCCAACCCCCATCCCCATAATCAAGAATTAATTTGAGCCTGTCGGATATTATATCCTTTTAGCTTGAAGTTGAGCTACTCTGTGGTGGCAACGCAATCCCATCAGGTTTACATGTGCTTAGTATCCTGCTTCCTAAATCCCCACGCCATGCCTTATCCATAGATGCAGGTCAAAGATATCCATGGTAATTGAGAGTAGATCCCCCCCCCCCCCCCCCCCCCCCCCCCGCCCACAAAAAAACCCACCACCTGCCTCTACATATAAGTTGGTAACCGTGATCGTTCTTCATTTTGTCAAAGTCCCCCTTTGCAAGGTTTTTTCATAAATTTTACCACCCTTTTTGTGCAAAATCATGGAATAAATTGGTGTGAAAACACCACTATTATTTGGTTTCCAATGACATAGAAATAAGAAAACAGTGCACCACCATGAACAGAGACGAGGGACAATTCAATCTAAGTCACACATTCAATGATCTTCTGGTTTCTAAAACATATAGAAACACTGTTTCCATGCAACCAGAAAGTAGTGCTATCAACACAGGATACAGCTTTTGTACTCAAAAAGGTGTGATAACCCTATTTCACTGTCTTCACAACACAGACATCATGTTGTCGTTCTGTTGTGTCATACAGGATGTAGCAATTAATGTGAGGTGTAGTTGCAGGTGCCGCATCGAATATGGTATGCAATTGTCGCGCTGCCATTGCCACGGAGCAAAGTGGAACACGCTACGCCATGTCTGTGAAGTCCGAAGCTGTCGTGGGCGCAGGCACACTGCTTTTTATGCCAGCCAAAAACAAGCTCCTCAAATGTAACTCAATATCTTTTCAAAAATGTTCAAAATGTTTTTAAAAATGGCATCGTTCCATAATTTGTCAAAATGTTTCAATCATTTTTAAGGGATTTTCCCCTTGGCCTAATTGTGTCCGAATCGTCCATTTATCGTCGTATTTGTGACGGCGTTATCGTTATCATGCTTTTCATCTTACTTCTCATCCTTATCTTGTCGCCATGGGCGATTAATAATTTTGTCAGTATCTTTGCTAAAACAGCAGAAGCAATTGGTTTAAGTTTGTACGCCCTTTTCCTGGCATTTGAATGATAGATACGTCTCATTTGCAATACACCTAGCACAAAAAGTCCCTGACCAGGTGCTTTGAGGTTGGCTAATTCAAAATAGATAATCGGTGCCAAATATCTGAGATTTACATTAAATGAGCAAATTTCTTCTCCGCAGTTTGATACTTCATTCAACAAAATCGAATGGATACTTTTAGAGTGACCTTTTGTACTTAAAATGATATGATCAATGATAATCTGAAAAATCGGTGAAACTTTAGGATTTTTATTTTTGTGGAAAAAAAAAATAGAAAAAAAAAATAAATTAAAGATTTTTTTCTAACGCGCACCAATTAACTAACGCACGCCGGAGCTTTGAGACAAGAGCTTTTTTAATATAGCCTGAAAGAACTACTATACCAGTACTTGACAAGCTATTTCCATTTTAATTTCATTCTGTTGTTTTGAAGTCTGAATGGACAGATCAGTGGATTATTTTAACACTTTCCACACGTGGCTATTACTTTTTCAGAAACCTTTCCCAACTTTCAAAGTCTTATCTCAAGTATTACTGAACCAATACTAGGCATGTTTGTACTTATTTTATTGCATTTCTCACGGTGATTCCAAATATGGTGATGACATTCAATAATTCTGATATTTTTGAAAAAAATTGTGACATTTTGGATTGTCATCTGCAGGTGACTACTTGGAAAGTGTTAACACGTGGGTGTGGAGTCCATTTGCATATTTGTACCATGCACGGATAATTTGAATTTCTTAGTATCCCTTCCATGCAACTGAGAGACAAAATGTCAACTATTGGAACGGAAATGGTTAATTTCATAAATATTTATTTTTTGATAATTCAACTGCCTGGTAATTGTTCTCAGAATAGGGGCATTCGGTGTCATGTACCTGCATTTTAATGCACTTTTAATATTTTAACGTACTAAAAAGTAGTTACTTTGGCGAAGGTATCAGTTTTGTTTATTTTGCCAATGGACGTTTGCTGCCAAATTAACACCAATAAACGGTGTCTATGGGAATAAACTGCACAAGCGCAAAATCTACAACTTGCCCCATAGCAAAAAAAAGGGACGTTGCTGGGGGCTACCCGGTACCTACCGGGTAGCCACCAGGTACTACTATGATTGTCTTAAACCATGAGATAGCGGATGGCCACCGGGTGGCCATCGGGTGTCCATCCGATAAATTTTCACATGCAAATTAGTAGGTACCAGATAGCTATCGGGTAGCCACCGGGTGGTCACCTGGAAGCTTATATGCTAATTTATGCAAATTAGGTTCCTGGTAGCTACCAGGTGCCTTTGAAAGGGAACCAATAAGTAACTTTTAACCATGAGGCATCTGGGGGTTACCTGGTGGCTACCTGGTGACCACCGGGTAGCCACCAGGTACCTTGAGGTAGCGGATGGCCATCGGGTGGCCATCGGGTGTCCATCCGATAAATTTTCACATGCAAATTAGTAGGTACCAGATAGCTATCGGGTAGCCATCGGGTGGCTAATATGCAAATTTATTTGCATTCACATCTAACCTGGTAATATTTGTGAATCGATAGATACCCATGATATAGTATGTGTGCTACTCAATGGTGACATTTCATGTCAAATTGTGTGTCTAAAATGAGAACCATTAGAGTTATGAAACTCAAATTTTGGAATGCGATTAGTTTAGTTTAGTTTATAGTTAATTTAGTTAGTTATTTTAAGTAATTAATTAGTAACTTATTATTTAATTCATTCATTTAAGTAATTGATTAAAATTAATTAATTTAATTGATTAATATTAATTGATTGTTAATTGATTGATTGATTGATTCACATTTAATTAAATAATTATTTATTTATTAATGTTATGAAGTTATTACAATTAATTATTAATTAATATGATTTATTAATTCTTTAATTTATTAATTCATTAATTTATTACTTCATTAATTTATTACTTCATTAATTTATTAATTCATTAATTTATTAATTCATTAATTTATTAATTCATTAATGTATTAATTCATTAATTTATTATTTCATTAATTTATTAATTCATTTATTTATTAATTTATTAATTCATTAATTCATTAATTTATTAATTTATTAATTCATTAATTTATTAATTCATTAATTTATTAATTCATTAATTTATTAATTCATTAATTTATTAATTCGTTAATTTATTAATTCATTAATTTATTAATTCATTAATTTATTAATTTATGAATTCATTATTAATTTATTTGTAATTATTTATTTATTTATTAATTCATTAATTTATTAATTCATTAATTTATTATTTCATTAATTTATTAATTCATTAATTTATTAATTCATTAATTTATTAATTCATTAATTTATTAATTCATTAATTTATTTATTTATTAATTCATTAATTTATTAATTCATTAATTTATTAATTCATTAATTTATTAATTCATTAATTTATTAATTTATTAATTCATTAATTTATTAATTCATTAATTTATTAATTCATTAATTTATTAATTCATTAATTTATTAATTCATTAATTTATTAATTCATTAATTTATTAATTCATTAATTTATTAATTCATTAATTTATTAATTCATTAATTTATTAATTCATTAATTTATTAATTCATTAATTTATTAATTCATTATTAATTTATTTGTAATTAATTAATTAATTAGTTAATTGATTAATATTAATTCATTCATTATTAATTGATAGTTTACGTACTAACGTAGTAATTTCACATACGTACATAATATTGTTATTTTTACCATGTACGTACATACATTTTTTTTTACCATGTCCCCTCTGGGTGTTCGTACTTACTTAACCACACGTACCAAATTCAACAAAAAATCTCCCAAACACGTATTTAGTGTTGTGTGCCATTAATCCCTTCTAGACTCTAAATACATCACCCAATACCCCCACACCCCCACTCCTCACACCAGATTCATTCAAAACATCACCCAAACACTTATCCACATCACTTAAAGTGACGTGACCATTGATTGGAGGTAAGCCAAATTTACATGGTCTATATAATGCAAGTGTATTAAGCTTACTTATAATGTAGCTTATTAAGCTTGCTATATTTTACACATTTTAGTCATCTACAGTACAATTTCAAGGATATATATTCCACATAACTGTTCTTTAGACAATAGAGATTCACAATTCACATACAAATTAATGTCAAATACCTTCAAAAGGAACCAAAATATCCATCATATATGCTCCACATCACAACTGCCATGATAGCTATAGTGCAGACAACAGCAAATTTGAAATAGCAGTTGGTCATCATGCGATCTTTTGCCTTGACCTTTGACCATTTGCTGCTGCCTACCTGGGGACTCATTTTCAGAGACTAAGTTTGCTGGTGCCTTCCTGGGGACTCATTTTCAGAGACTAAGTTTGCTGGTGCCTTCCTGGGAGCTCATTATGTTTGCTGGTACCTCCCTGGGGACTTATTTTCAGAAAGTAAGTTTGCTGATGCCTTCCTGGGAGCTCATGATGTTTGCTGGTGCCTTTCTGGGGACTCGTTTGAGGCATCGGAAAGGTACCGGCTAGCCGGTGCTATCTGGTACCTTTCAAATAGACACCAGCAAGCTATCCGGTGACCATCGGATGACCACCGGATGGTCACCCGGTAACCTTTTTTTTTGCTATGGGGCCCTTGTGAAAATATCTGTGAGTGAAAAATTCACTGATACGATGGAAGTGCTACCCATCAGGCCAAAAGAAATTGTTGTGTTCCCCTTAGCGACCGACCCTAAAATCTCAAAAATCAGGGTCGCAATTTTTATTTTTTTATTTTTTTAGAGATTGAAATTTTACCCAATTTGTCAAAGTATTACTATTTTCTGCTTGAAATGAATAAGTTTGCTTGAGGTAGCACACCTCTAAATAATAGGAAGTCGAAATTAGACGACCATTTTGCACCTTATTTTGATCGATGCGCGACGCTTCAAAAGATGATATCTCAATGACCATTGTGATTTAGGAATTGATTTTGGTATCAAATTTAAGCCCAAGACAATGCTTATTATATGATTATAACGATAGATCGATTTTAACGATTTAAAGTTAGGAAAATGTTAGGCCTACGACTATGCTAGAAACCCGACATTAGCAAAAGACAAGTTTTTGAATTACGGCCGATGCGCTTAGATTCCCGACTGTGTAAAATCTAACTGTTATCGATATATAATTTACAATTTTAATCGAAAGCTTGCTAAAATAGCTAGAATTTAATACCAAATTGAAAGAATTTCTATGTATAAATTTCTATTTATGCCCCCAAACTATGACGCATTATACACGCAGGCCACCGTACTTTTAGATTTTTAGAAGATTTAAACCATGTTCTGGCAAGGTTATTTTTAAATTTACACATAGAAAGTCATTCAATTTGGTAGTAAACTCTTTTAGCAAGCTTATGATTAAAATTGTAAAATATATATCGATAACAGTTAGATTTTAAGCAATCGAGCATCTAAGCCCTCTACGGTCATTTTTCAAGTTGATTTTTCGCAAGACTTACGGCCGTGCACCGTGAAAGTAGGACTACCATTTATTAACAACAAATAGTTAATATTATTTGTGAATGATCGATCTATCATTAAAATTCATATTGTTAGCTTTAATTTGATACCAACCTCGTCTGCTAAATCACTGTAGTTCCCGAGAAATCACTATTTTAATCACGCGTATTGATAAGAAGTATTGCGCAATAAGAGTTGCAAGTTTTCGCCTGGAACTATTTAGAGGTGTGCTACCTTGAATAGATTGCTTTTAAACTACTATCACAATAGAAACATAAGTCAAATTGACATTTACCAATTTTGTCTTGTCGTGAACCACTGTCTGTCAGTAATATTTGTCAGTAAACAAAAAAGAAACAGAAGGAAATCAACCGACCGACCCGATTTCAAGATTTTTGGCAGTGCTTGATTGATGGCAACACAACAAACAAGGTCTTCTAAAAAACTGGCCGAGACGCCATTGAAGTAAAAAGCTATAATAATACATGCTTTGTAAGCGATACAAATTATTTATAATTCTTCTTATAAATATTTTCAAATTAAAAAAAAAAAAAATCAAAAAAAAACACAATTTCATAACCCTAACCCCGGTTTGAGGGTTTTTGACCTGGTTCATGATTTTCGAGGAAAAAAACGCCAACTAAATCTCCGGGAACCTGCCAGGATTTGATCTGGGGTCCCTCCGTTCTCAAGCCCCACGTCCCACCCCCTAAGCCACGACCCACCCCCTAAGCCACGACCCTCAGCTACACATTCCCGCAGTATACTGCGCTCACTATATAGGCATGGTTGACTACGTCATCGAAAACCGACGGCGCATGCGTTTGGAGAGGGATTAGCATTTTTAGCACTCGGGGGGGGGGGGGGGGGTAGGGTTAATAAATTCAGGCCTTTAAATTGATTTGATCATAACTAATTAAATTAATTTCCATTCGCTAACGTTAAGGCTTTAACCACTGTTTTTCAATCGAATGACCGTCACGACGGCAATCGAATACAATTAATACACCATCATACCACATTATCTCCATGAACCGCGACTCAAACAATCATTAGCATTGGTTGTAAGCTATAATAAACCTGGATGTCTTTGACTCATCCAATAAGAAATCCTTATCTATGAATGTCTTTGATAAAACTGTCCAAACAAATGTTGATACAATCCCTTTCATTGGCCAAAGCCGATAAACAGCATTAATATTTACGCTGTTTCGTCCAATCTTACAATTCGACAATGGTGCTCATCACACTGAATACTTAGATATCTCGTCTCTAATGTGCCGCGACGCTTCAGCATCTCGGCAAAAATATTTGCCCGCACTCGTGTTCTTTTTGCCCATGGTGATGCAAAGATGGTGACGTACTAGGCTCTGATGTGATGAGGTCAGTTGATAATGTAATAATAATAGTAATGATAATAATAATAGTAATGTATAGCTTAGCACTACACAGGCATACACACACACAAAACATGTTTGCTTATACAGCAGCAACCCTGGGGGCAGGGGGTGGGATCTCCGTATTATCATGGTCATAGAAAATGTCCGAAATTGGGTACCCAGAGTCCCAGAAAATATTGCTATTTAGAGGGAAATGTTTGTCCTTTAAGGCCCTGTCACACCATAACGTATCGCCTCAACGTATGCCAACGTATGCGAAATATCGAAAAATACGTTGGTGTACGTTGGTGTACGTTGGTGTACGCTGATATAAGTTAGGGGTACGTTGGAGATACGTCGTTTACGTTAAGAGCACGCTGTGATACGCTTTGACAATTTGGACCACGAAAAAATATTGAGCATGCTCAAAATTTCTCGACGTACTCAACGTGTGCTTAATACGTTCTGCATAAGTTCCCGGTAAGTTTGTGGTACGTTAAATATACGTTGACATACGCTGACATACGTTAGTGGTACGTTACCCGTACGCTACTCGTACGTTGGTATACGTTGATGAACGTAGGCTGACGGGGAAACGCACAGCCAACGTAGTGATAACGAGTTGATAACGTATATGTGCCGTATGTCTAACGTATGCCTGACGTATTTCCAACGAGTTTCGACGTATTCTCACGTATTCACCTTATGCCGGGCGATCGTGTAAGGCCCTGTCACGTATCCATAGCGTATCCATAGCGTATTGAACGTATACATTGCGTGTGACTAACGTATTGATAGCGTATCACTAACTTATAACATACTTATCACAGCGTATCACAGCGTATGCGAGTGTATGACTAACGTATGCTTAACGTATACTTAACGTAGCGTAGCGTATTCGTAGCGTATGATGATGGGTTGATGTGATGAGATACTCAAGGGACCCATTTATATACTCAAACCCTCCATAAGTTCCCAAAACGCCGAATGCGCGCTAGCTGTACGGTAGCCCTGTCACACCATAGCGTATCGCCTGAACGTATAACAACGTATGCGAAATATCGAAAAATACGTTGGTGTACGTTGGCGTACGCTGATACAAGTTAGGGGTAAGTTTGTGATACGTCGTATACGTTAAGAGCACGCTGTGATACGTTGTGAAAATTTGGAACACGTCGAGCCCGCGAAAAATTATTGAGCATGTTCAAAATTTCTCGACGTACTCAACGTGTGCTTAACTTACGTTCTGCATAAGTTCCCGATAGGTTCGTGGTACGTTAGACATACGTTTACAAACGCTGACATACGTTAGACATACGCTGACATACGTTAGAGGTACGTTAATCGTCTTAAGTTATAGGTTGGACATATGGATTTACCATTCTAGATATTTTAATAGTTATCATCTAGGCTGCGTTTACTTGAACTGGCAACACTTGTCCCGCCGTGTACGAAACTCAATTTCTGCAACGGCATAAGTCACGTGTTCGTTGTACGCCGAGGATACGCTGAGGATTCGTCGAGCACGGCAGACATACGCTACGAATACGTTGGTCATACGCTCGCCGATCGCATACGCTGTGATACGCTGTCATAAGTTTGTTATAAGTTAGTGATACGCTATCAATACGTTAGTCATACGCTATGTATGCGTTTAATACGCTATGGATACGTCCATTCCATCACCGATGTTGACGCAATTCGTTGGGAAGTTGGACGTTCTTGGACGTTCTCGGACTCTGACAATTTTCGAGCTATTTTTTGAATACGTCGGCATACGTTCAGGCCACGTTCAGGCCATACGCTATGGTGTGACAGGGCCTTTAGAACGAGTAGAAATAAATACAAAATAGTTGGAACATTGTAAATTTCGGATGGATTGTTGAATGTTTATTTAGGGGGGGGAGGTTTTCAACCCTGGTCATGTCGTATTGCTAAAGATTTCAAGCATGCGATATCTCTGCACATTTGTGATGCAATCTGTGAAAACCCATCGGATGTCGCAAAATGTGAACTAGGGATTATGGGTAAAATTTAAATTTTAAATTTTTTTTTAAAAATTTAAAAAAAGTTTTTTTTGAAGAAAATTTAATTCCAATACTTGGTGTCATCATCTTTCATGAGATTTCACCTTCAAAAACTTACTTTAGTCACTTTTATAATGATATTCTAGTCACTTTTATAATGATATTCTATTGAATTATGTATCTTTTTTGGCCTCTTTTCATGATTTCTTTTTTTGCAGCTTTTTATGACATTACAATCATAACTCATCATTCACTCATAACTTTTTTGTAGTGATCATAAAAAAATGATCGAAACAGTTCTGTAATCAGCACAGTTTTAGCTTTCTTATAATATAAATATCGCCAATATGAAAAATACCACCATGTGGCAGGTTTTCACAGATCGCATCACATTTGTCAGTTTTTTTTCTCATCAATAAAAAACACCAAATAAGCAATTTCGAAATTGTGTGCCATGCACCGAGCATCTCTGTGCATCTCTGTAGTAATAGAAGAAAGACAAATCAAAATTGATGCAAATGTGTGACGGGCCCACCTTTTAAATCTTCGTGCCAAGCACGGTGTGTCACGTCTCACGTCTCATAAATAAAACATCTGAAAGTTGACCCAAATAAGTTAACACTCCCTCCTTAATATCTTGTGCCATGCACCGAGCATCTCCGCTGCAATTGCCTCGCCGTAATACATTGTCAGCCAAAAGCATCACCTACTTAACGGAATATATAGCTACGTACTACGCAACGCTCGACCTTGCGATGACGCTCAACAACAATATTTTTCCGCTGCAGTCCTTCTGTACTCTATATTGTGACTGCATATTATTTCACCTGGCACTTTATTTCATGCGATGTCAATCGGCTAAATTCATATATCTTGCAATTCATTTTACGTATCAGCTTTGACATGATCGTATGTTGATACATTGGTATTGGGTATGGGTGGGTACATTAGATAAATTCTAAACAGTTGCGAAAACATGGCAAAATAATTCTAAAAAACATGTTTTTGTCAGTATATCATGCGCGTAGATTTTAAAATTCACAATTCAGCTCATAACTCCACCGCCCCCATTTTTTCTTGAAAATGATGCCTCTTCAAATTTTAATTTCACATTGTGAAGTACCATATTAGCTTCATTTTCTTGCCTACAAGAGGAACACAATTGTATACCATGAATAAATATATTTATAAATATATTGCCACATATAAATAGAAGTTAAATACAGTTCAACAAAATGTGATTTGTTTCTACTAAGGTAGTGTTAAAATACACGTTTCACAGAGCCTGTCTGATGTTTAAAAATAAATAAATATGCATTTTGCGTCGCATTTTTTACTAAAAAACAAATCGGATTGCCCATAGGCTTCTCAGGTTTCTTCTGAGACGAACCTGTTGTTGTTGTTGTTGCCCGGGGGTACTCGGATTTGGTTTGGTCGGGGGTGTGCCGCTGGAGTTTCAAAACCCATACCCATTTTTAGTGGTTATTTTGGAAAAAATTGGTACCCATTTTTAGGGGTTTTGCTTCATTTTAGACCAAATTTTCGCAAATTATCGGGAAAAATATACCTAATTTTTGCAAATTTTCGCGAAAATAGACAAAAATGTTGCGAAAACAGACCCATTTGTAAAAAGTAACCCCATTTTTAGGGATTTCCAGCACAAAATCATACCCCATGTTTAGGGCTTTTGTGCCCAAAAACCACCTACCCATTAGAGCGGCACACCCCCGTATACCGTCTTAGGCGAGTAAGCCCCCCCCCCCCCCCCCCCCCCCCCCCGGTGTTGTTGGCCTAAATCCCTGTGAAATTAAAGTACAGTATAAGATGATAGTTTTGCAGTGGTGTCAATTTTGACATATTTTGTGGATTGATTTGCACCTGCAGAATGGCGAACCTTTAAAAATGTTAAAATATATAAAGACATTTTCAATGTTAGAAACATGTTAGCTGATGTTGTACTCAATCATGGGACTTCCTCATTGGTATTATGCTTTGTAACATTTTCCTTTTTTGAATCATTAGTGCTACAATAAACCACAATAACCTGAAAAAACATCTATACAATTAATTTTTTTTAAATGTTATTCAATATTCCCATACTCAAAAACCAAGAATTTAACCCACGTAAAATTTGTTGTGATACTCAAAATCATGAAAATATTTGTATTAAATTTACGTATTTAGTATACAGTATGGAATTTTTTAGTGATACTTGGGATCACAAAATATCAGTATTTTACCACATTGGGTTATACAGCGACATACAGTATGGAAATTGTTAATGATACTTGAAAACGTGCAAAATACGTACTCGACAATATTTTCTTAACAATATGAAAATATTAAATAATGCCAAGCTTTGCATATCTGATTTCTCTTTGCTGCAGCATGCACAAGTGTTTGCCTAAAGCCGAGGGGGAGTGGGGGTACTCGGATACTTTTTTTGTAGTGATGTGCCACCAGCAAAATGAAAATTGACTTAAACATTTACCGATTTTCGGGAGGGAAATGGACCCATATGTTTACCGGAGACCCATAATTTTCCTACATATTTGACAGATTTTGCTAACATTTCTGTAAAAAACATCAAAATTAAGGATTTTAGAGACCTGTAAATTAAAGAAAAATGGCTATGAAAAGGGGTCATTCATTTACCAGACAGCTGAAAATGGGACTCTATTTGGGGGCACATCCTCGTAACCTCATATCCACTAAGTGTCCCCCCCCCCAGGCCAAAAGCAGCCTCAAACCTAAATTTAATGCACATGATTGTTAAAAGTAGTGACATTTACATGGTACAAACTAAGGATGTTTCACCATATATTTTAAAATCTATTGTTTTACATTAGATATTATAAGGCTATATTAAAAAAATCTTTTGTCTCAAAGCTCTTCAGTTTGTCAAAACCTAATGCAGAATGCGTTTTTTTAAAGGTTTTTTAAAAAGAAATTATAAATATAAAATATTGAAAAAGTGACCTTTTGTATTTAAAATGATGAGATCAATGAAAATCTGAAGAAGAAAAAATCAGTGAAACTTTATGATTTTTTGATTTTTTTTAAAACAAAAATTAAAAAAAATCATAATTTTTTTTCATACTTCTTTTAACATGCACCAATTAGCTAAGTGCTGAGCTTAAAGTTTCTTATCTGATTTCAATGTAATGCTGCATGCCCTCAATTTTGCCGTAATAACGAGGCCAAAGCAGTTCCGTACAAAAATAATAGATCATATCTGGCATAAAATATAGTGTTGTTCTTCTATTTTCTTGTCTGATTTCTTTTTGCTGCTACATGCACAACTTTGCCCAAAGAAATAGGCCAATACATTATTAAATATTAGACCATTATGCATGTGGTCCGTTAAAAACTTAAAGCAGCACAGGGTACTAACTGTTGAAGTTTTGCGGACAATATAGTGCAGACGAGCTTTCCGTTTCTGATTGCTTTTCTATTGACGCTGCATGCACAATTTTGCCTCAAGAAAGACATTAATATTATATAGATACATCGAGCCATCTATTTTAACACTCAACTTTAAAAGTAGTACGGGGTATAAACAGTAGAATTTTTACGCAAGATACGACGCATGCACAAGTTTGCCTCAAGAAAGAGGCCAAAAGCAGCTCAATACAAACATTATAGAGCATACAGACATCTATCTAATGCACAATTTCTTTAACCCCCTGGGCACTACCGGCCTATCTTACAGTTGTTCTGATTGGTGTATTGCAAGATATACTCATTTAAATAGCCAATTAAAATGCAGCTTGTAAAATATTTCACTCCCATCTTTATCAGGGATACAATTATTCTAACACTGTCTCTGATTGGCGCAATAAATGATGTATCTATCTTTCTGACCAAACAGCCGGTAGTTCTCAGGGGGTAACACTTTCCACCCGGCTATGAACAGAACAGGGTGTTCAGAAACCTTTCCCAACTTTCAAAGTCGTATCTCAATAATTCCTGAACCAATACTAGGCATGTTTGTACTTATTTCAATGCATTGCTCATGGTGATTCCAAATAGAGTGATGAAATTCAATAATTTTGACATTTTTGAAACATTTTGTGAAATTTTACAGACGATGTATGCGTGGAAAGTGCTAAAAGTACTCCAGGGTACAAAATATGTGGATTTTGAGTAATTTTCATGGATTTGTGCAAGAAGTAGAATGTGTTCAGGTGTGTGCTGCTTTTAAGCGCTTCCTCGTGGATGCTGTGTGAAAGAGCTTAAAAATAAAACATAAGATTGCAATCCTTATATAGTGCATTATACACTTTACATCCCATTCAAATCCCATTAAAATCTGTCTGCTTTTTGAAAAGTTACAGATTTTGAAAATATCCGAGAGAATATTCTAAAAGCTTTCCAATGACACATAGTTTTGAAAAACGAAGAAATACTTTTTTGAGTATATATGAGGAAAAAATTATATGTTATTTTGCTCTATATCTGAAAATAACCCTAGCAGACAAGATGGGCTTTGTGACATGATACATCTCAAATATTATGTTTTAACTAAAGAGGATGGATGATTTGTATGTATGTAAATGTTTTTGTTTAGAAAATCAACATACAATCAAAATCTGTGGTGAGGTGGGTGGGGGGTGCAACTTTTCAACCTAATTTGAGCCGTGTTTCTCCCCTGATGGTTTTAAAAACGAAAACACGCCTTGCAAGGTAGGGTTAACACTTTCCATGCGGCTATTAGTTTTAACGTAACAGATTTTTCAGAAACCTTTCCCAAATTTCAAAGTCTATCTCAAGAATTACTGGACCAATACTAGGCATGTTTGTACTTATTTTAATGCATTTCTCATGGTGAATCCAAATATGGAGATGTTTTTCAATAATTCTGACATTTTGTAAACACTTTGTGAAATTTTGGAACTGTTGTCTGCCGACGCCTGCCGCGTGGAAAGTGTTCAAGATCCATTGGAGATGCTTGAATAAGCAGGGGTAGTTTGTTTGGAGCAATGACCCCCCCCCCCCCCCCCCCCCCCCCCCCCCCCCCCCCCCCCCCCCCCGCTAAAAACTATCCACAATTTTAGGTATGGGGAATAAAATTAGAATCTTAAGTCTTGGTACTGACTGACAAATAACTTGGTCAAATTGTTTCAATTGAAATTTAGGGTTGTGAGAATTGGATAAACAACATTCAATTGTGCTGAATAGACTTGGTCATGGTCATAAAGAATTAGCTATTATCTTGATGGGTCGCCAAGGTTTTCTGTCACATTTTGCAGAAAAATATAATCCTGCATTTTGTGTTACATGATTCATTCTGCACATGTGTACACTTGTTTTCAACCCGGGGGAGGAGGGGGGTACTCAAATTTGGTTTGGTGGGGGGGGGGGGGGGGGGGGTTGCGGCTGGAGATTCAAAAATCCATACACATTTTTAAGGGTGATAGACCCAATTTTCGCAAATTATCAGGAAAATATACCTAATTTTCACAATTTTTTGCAAAAAATAGACACATTTGTAAAAAGTGACTCCATTATTAGGGATTTTCCAGCACAAAATCATACCCTATGTTTAGGGATTTTTTTGCAAAAAAGTTACCCACAGCTGCACATCCCTGTATACGTATTCCAACCAACTATGCTGGAAATAAAAAACCCTTTAAAAGGGAGGTGCTAGTACAAATGAAAGACTTTAATATTTTTTAGGAAAGCAGTTGGTAGAATAATAACATTGGGTAATCAGAGATTGGCACAAGAGCAGGCAGTGGATGTATTGGCAAATTTGGGCATGATATCAAGTAATGAATATGAAGACAAATTTGCAGTATAGTTGTCCGTATATGTGACGAGGTCTACCGAAATCAGACACAATTAGGCAAGATATCAAAATTGAGTTTGTAATTGATTATTGTAGTAGAGATGTGATGTTCCGCTTAATTATGGTACTCTTCTTTTTTTAATCGGACTTCCCAAAGCGGAGTTATATCATTTTCCAGTTAGTCTTCATGAAAACTCCAAACTGAGATATCATCCTTTAAAGATGTACGTACAATGACAATCTGAAACTTTCACATTAATGTTATAAACACTCTAAAAATTAAATATTTGCATTAAATTCTTAAAAAATCACCCCAATTAGGTTTTGGGCTATTTCTCGGTTTGGAGCTCTGCCCAATTCATTTGGTTTCGGTAGAACAGTTACATATGATGTAACCACCTGAGACTAATATAGTCTCAGGTAACCACAGGGTTGTCAATTAGAAACATGTAAATAGCCTCTAGTTGTTGTCATGGTGCAATTTCTAATTGAGACTCTAAGATGCTGTACACATTTACTGGCAATCAACAAGAAATACAAAAACAAGTTACATAAGAAGCACAAAACGGTTTCTTATTTTGTGTGTAATTTTATTAGAAACAAGTGTAATGTATGTTCACGATGAGAGTGATGAATGGCATGTACAAATAGAAGTTCAGGAGGGACCATAATGTTGCGTACAATCAACTGAATCAATGTATGGTTACAGATAATATTTGCGTGGGATTGAGTTTTATGACATGTTCGAACCTTTCATTAATTCTCTGTCAAACTTGGCATTGTGTATCATAGTAGGCTATTACATGTATAATGATAGTTTAGAACCTTTCACGAATGTAGTTATATCAAAGTTACAGGCATTATTGAAATGGTCATACTCTTCATGCAGACAACAAACAGGTTTAGCCAGAGTAGTGTCATCATATTTAAGGAACGGTTGCTACACAAAATGCTACCTAAAGGATCACTGATAAATACAGTTAACAGTTATTTAATAACAAACTATTGAATTAGTACAAACTTAAAAAATTTACTCTGTTACAGTGGAACCTTCTTAACACAAATGTACTGATAACACGAAGTGTTATTCAGGTCCCAAGCTTATAATGTTATTATAATATGACCGAATGACACAAACTTCTGTTAACACTTATTAAAATGTGAGGCCTGGCAACTTTGTTTGATATGGTTCCACTGTGTTGAATATATTTACATGGTAAGGATCTAGGTTTTTCACGGGTTGGTTCACAGAACCAGTAATAAAGTTATTTAAAGCAATCAAGTCTTGAATAATTTTTTTTTAATTGAGTCGTCACGGATTGGGTTGTTATTCACTTATAAGCTCAGTACTATCCATCATTTGGCCTCTGGACAGTGACGTAACTTAATAGATAGGCCTACAGCTTTTACCACCAGAATATCCTCATCAAACCTGGTGTATACAAGGCAGCATTTAAAGTACGCAAGCGCGTGTTATGTGCCGCAATGAGTAGAATATGCAGTATGATACATAAAGGGTTCAACAAAAGAAAGTATACCACTTTGTTTATGTCATTTTGAGTAACAGTCACAAATGTGACTTTCGAAAAAGAGACCAATTTTCTTTAAATGGTGCCACTCATGGTTTATCTTTGTTGTTAGGGGGCAAATTTGGTATCAAATTATGCCTAAAAGATTCATCTAAATGCCTATTTAGCCTGTTTAGTCAAAAAAAGTTGAATGTTACTCAAAATGACATAAAGAAAGTGGTATACTTTCTTTTGTTGAACCCTTTATTTAGAAAGTGTTATTCTACTAAATTTCCTGATAGAGTATTTTTAAATAGTTACTTCCACAGGAATATTTAAGTTGCCAACACATCAGAAGTATTAAAGTATCAAAAAGATTAATTATCTTCATTTAAGAAGCTTAAACACCGTATTAATTACTATTCAGGAAGCAGAAACTGGCAGCACAGAAGGTTTTTTCCCATAAGGAGCCCAAATTTTGTCTAGAAAAATAAGTTTTTCCAAACTATCAAACTGTCTGCAGGCGGTTTTCTTTTAAACTGTGTATTTAAGCAGGGAGGTGTCAAATAGAAATATAGGCATCTAACTACTATGTCTCCTAATATAGTTTTAAACCTTCAACATGAAACTCACTCCAATTTTTTTTTAAAAACCTGTAATATTTCTCTCACTGTGGGCTGATTTTCATGCAACGTGGTACAGTTTTATGATGAGCCCTTCTAATGGAAAATCAATTTGTTGAAGCATGGACTTATCAGACAGCGGTTCTGTTTGAGGGGTAACATACTGAACAGTAAGTAAATGAAAGTTAAAATAATATATCCACAGTATTCCGAGATTTGTGGTAGTTATAACCATGGACATTCTAATAAGTCCATGTTATAACCAAGTATATTGTGATGTTTTATACCAACAAAATACGGCCCCTGATAGCAGCTTCTGTGAATCGTCACCCCTACAACAAATTGGACAGTTCCACTCTCTGGGCAGCGAGCAGTCATTACGTAAAACGAACAAACTCCGCGGTAACGACTAACGACCATGGGTTTCAATATATGTTGAGGAGTTCGATTTCTAAAAGATGTCGTCAAGTAGTATTCTTTTGTTGACGGTGGATGTTTACAATAGGTCTAACCGTTATATTTATGAGATATGAAGCCTGCCCAGTCCTGTCTGATAAGTCCATGGTGCAAACAAACCAGCTCCCAGATTAAAGGTAGATGACCTGATCACATTTTCGTAACACAGAATTATTTCAAACATACGGAGATTTTCATATCATATGAAAGCTCGTATTTTTCTCATCATCATACTGAAATTTGACGGCCTACATCGGTATGATTACGGAGAAATCGATGAAATAACGTCGAATTACCGCGAATGGTGGTAACCACCGATATAGTTTGTGTACTTCTCAATGGGTACAGTTCACAGCATCTTGTGCGTCTAAAATAAGAACCATTAGAGCTATGCAACTCAAACTTTGGAACACGACTTTTTTAAGGATGACCTTTCGTGTACAATAGAAAACTTCAAGTTGAAAATCGGAATGTGATCGGGTCATCTACCTTTAATTTGAGCTTTTCTAAATAATGCGCACATTTTTCTAGCAACACTGTTACTGTGTTGACAGTGCAAACACTTCAGTGTTTACATGGCGCGCCATAACTTAACTGTGTAGTCAATGAATGACAAATTCTCGACATGGAGGGACTCCCCTTGTATAAAACAAACACCTCACGTCCAATTAAATCATTATGGTCTAATTCGCCCGGCCCAGGCGCTATCCTCAACACATCTCTCGTCCAATCAAAGCCATCGACACGGGTGAATGGTATACAAAGCTTCACTGTCACACTTCTCGTTCAACCAATATAACCGTATGAGAGTGTCATTTGGCTGGACCCGTTCGATAATTATACCGATTTGGTCACGGTTTCCTGAACCAAGTGACTCGAAGTCATAACGTACTTGGAATATTGATTTTGAATTCAGGCTATAAGAGCTAGCTATCGTGATAGCTAGCACAAAAAGGATTAAGGGTTAACAAATCATTTATTTTGATTAGCCATTGTAAATATTTTGATTGGAATTTCTTACTTGGTTTGTTACTACTTCTTTGTTACATAGGGGGTTACAAGAGCAGACCTTGAATCTCTCTTGTATCCCAAAAAAGATTTTAAGGTTAGGTCTTCCCACAATGCATTGTGCAAACGTCAGCCAACTAACGTTTTTTTTCACATAATGCATTTGTCGAGCTCTTAAGTTATAGAAATAAGAAAAAGGAACACTGATAACTATTATATTCATGGATGTAAACACATCGCTGCGCAAGTTGAAGCAATGTCAACTTTTATCCATCGACGTCGGTCGATGCGCAATGACGGGAGTATGTCTATGGACGCGCCTTACGTCTATGGGAATTGAGACAAGGCCAAAAACAAAAATTTGTTATGTTGTCCTCGACCGCCCGCTCGTAAGATTTAGGGCCGCTCAGATTTTTTTTTTTTTTTCAGTTTTTTTTCCAGATTTTTTTTCAGATTTTTTTTAAACAGTTTAAATGGCATTGAATATTAAATTAAGTGTTTATAACATATATGTGCGACTCTTAGAGTGATTTCAACTTCTTGTTGGCTGAACTTTGAGCTTCCGCTGGTAAAAGAAAATGTGTAAAAAAAAATTAAAATTGAAAAAATACGCCCACCCGCCCCTCCTCTCTGAAAGTTGTGGAGGACAACATAACAACAAAAAAATTGGCCCAAATTGGATACCAGAATTAGGCATTTCGCAAAAACGCAATGCATTGTGGGGTGTCTTTAAAATCTTCTTTGCTTGTATCCAATACAGTGCATCCAAATTGTTTCTTACTGTTAAACTGTTGGATACATGTATCATACATTAGGTCATCTGTCATTGCTGTAATACATACTGTTGTTTCCCATGGAGAATCACATTCAGTTAATCAGGCTCTATGGTTAAATAATTGTGACACGATCAAGAGGAACGAGTCGGATGTCGCCCTGGTCGAAAATGAGTTTTTGTTATCCCGTCTTAAGAGGACACTCAGAGCTTTCAGAAACTGAAAACCCCATGTCTATACGACATTTTGTTATAAAGTTATGTCAAATGAAGTTCACAAATTTCCATCAAAACTTATGGATACCCCTTACACTAAATTGGCCATATCTCAATTTGGGATTCCCCGACATCCGACTCATTCCTCTTGATCGCGTTACAATTATGCTTCGGTATGATTTTGAGTGTACGAATGCTGTTTCTCCACAGTATTGATTTTGACGAAATATTTGAACTTTCGGGAAAAAAAGGTGTACTTTAAGTCCCAAATACCAGTATCATTCAATACTGGAACATAAAAGTTGCCAGTATCGTTCGATACTGGTACAATTTTACTGTTCAAGTATAGGTCGATACTGGAACACCAAATTGTGTTCCAGTATCAAGTGATATCAGGCGATATGCTACCTGTAGTGATTTGTCTCAGTATTGTCCAATACTGGAACATTTTTTTATGTGCCAGTATTGTACGATACTGGAACATTGACTTAATACCAGAATCAAACTATTAAAAGTGATATTTGTATGGTGCACATTGAAATATAGAATGAAGACTCAGTATTGTAATGTGCAATGTAGTATTTTGAATGATTTGAATTGAAATTGATATTAAAATTACATATGTAAGGATGTATTATGAAAATGTAGATCAAGTCCATCAACTAGAGTTGAAATTGCTTAATGCTGGTAAAGGTAGAGCATGATATATAATCATTAATTATACATGGGTCAGCATGGGTTGGTACCCTGGGTTTCACGTCCGTTTTTGACGGCGTTCATCAGCCAACTGTCTGTTTTTTACATTACGTCTTCTTCGCACGGCTTGGTTTTTTTCCTTCTTCTATGGTGACACGTTGAAATTAGTTCGGATATCTTGTTGACAGTACTTGAGTTATTGATGATTTCTCTCATGGTAGTGTTCGATGGTTTGATTATTTCCCATTTGATGGTGAATTTCTGATTTTTCCTTTTTGGTGTCCATATGTGTTTTGAGAGTTCCGTGTCTGTTGAATATTTCTCGTGACGGAAGCTTTTGGTGTGGTTATTGAACCTGGTCTTGAATTGGCCACCAGATAAGCCTACGTAGGTTGCTTCTGTGTTATCTGCTGACACAGTTGCCTTGTATATTACGGAGCTAGCAAGGCAGTTCCCTCGTAGAGGGCATATGTTTTTGTTTCTGCAAGATTTTGTGGGTTCTGTTTGCTTCTGTGTTATCTGCTGACACAGTTGCCTTGTATATTACGGAGCTAGCAAGGCAGTTCCCTCGTAGAGGGCATGGCATATGTTTTTGTTTCTGCAAGATTTTGTGGGTTCTGATTTTTCTTGGTTGATTTTTTTGGTGATATTGTCATTGTGCGCTTTGATCTTGTTTCTCATGCTTAGCATGCAGCTATAACTTACTTTAACTGTGTTTTTGAAAAGTATAAAAATTATGTATTATGTGAAAATATTGAAAATTATGAAAACATGTAATATATGACCGTCCATATTGTACTTTTATTTCAGGATCAGATTGAAGTTAATCTGGAAGATATCAAAACCGTTGGTTTTCCTTGTTCTAATTATTTTTTCTAAATCTTTAAATTAAATCCATTTTTTCTTCTTGTTTTTTCCCTTCTCCAGTGTCTCAAGGGCTGATCGAGCGAGACAGAGTACAAGAGTTGCAGGAGAAGATGGAAGATCTCCTGATAGAGTACGTAACGAGTCAGCCCGACATCGAGGACCGCGTGACCGGCGAACTGCTGCTGCGGCTCTCCGAGGTTGAGCGTATCTGCCAGCTGGTCCGGGAACAGGTGATGAAGCGGCAGTCGGAAGGACGCCTAGGCCCGTACCCTCTCCTCATGGAGCTCTTCCAGGACAAACCCAGTTGGCTCTACTGACAATTAACGCGGTGCGAAAATTCTGCAGACACGAAGACGAGGGCGCCCCAGGATGTTGTAGTAGATAGCGGTGGCGGTGTAGTATTAGAGGACCTTAAAGATTGGCCCATGAATAACAATGAGGAGGAGGGGGGAATCGATGATAATCTACTGAATGATTTGTTAAGGGAATGTGAAGCCATTTTTTAAAGGGGATATATGATTTGATTTTTGCCCAGAGGAGGGGGAGGGGGGGGGGAGTGAAGGAGGAAGTGAGAGGCCGTAGATGTATATATTCTCCCAATACAAACCACCTTGCACTAGTGTGGATATATCTAGCGACATTAACAACTATTGCCGGGGGCCATATGGTTTAAGCTCCGACATCATGGTTTCATATAATGCAAAATTCAAAATTTGTGTTCCATCTGAGGCAGCTGAGGCAGCCAATGCCACTGGCAGCCAGACGTAACATCACTCACTGTCTTATTATGCAATGCAATTGTACTGGACATGCGCACTTGGAATGTTTGATAGGCTTGTAGCATAATATGGTGCGCCGCACAAGTTGGATAGTCAGTTCCAAATCGGCGAGAAATATTCAGGATTTTTGTTTATCTCTCAAAAACACGCAAAAGTAAAAATCCAACATTTGCATGCCATTTTGGCATACACACTTAGTCAACCATTTGACAGTGTCATACATGTAATGCAAAGTGATATATATTGTGTTCATGCGTGCCTATGTTTCTCTGTATTAATTCGCTGCTGTAAGGAGGCTCGCCAACTTGGAGCTGATCAAACTATAAAAACACCCCTTTCATTTAATGTACGCAACTTTGAGGTCGGCGCTTCAAGCAGCTAACGCTTTTTATAATGAAATCTGCATAAACACGTTTCATTTTATGTAATGAACTTGTAAATCGCTGATTTAGAATGAGCTACCTATTGGCGAAAGCGTGAAAAGTTAGTTGCCCATTAGTTATCGCTTATTTGGGGCTTCCTCCTCCCCCTCCCCCTCCCCCTCCCCCTCCCCCAATTCATCATTAGAGACCCTGTTCACATACTTCTGAGTGTCATCAGGTGTGCTGTATGCTTTGTGTATTGTTTCCCGGTGAACAGCTGCTTATCCCTGGAGGGCCACTTAGGCCAACAACAAAAATTGTTATGTTGTCCTCGACCGCCCGCTTGTAAGATTTAGGGCCGCTCATATATTTTTTTTTTTCATATTTTTTTTTTTAAAAAATCAAATTTTTTTTTTTCCAGAGATTTTTTTTTTCTTTCAGTTTTTGTCTTCAGATTTTTTTCAGATTTTTTTTAAAACAGTTTAAATGGCATTGAATATTAAATTAAGTGTTTATAACATATATGTGCGACTCTTAAGAGTGATTTCAACTTCTTGTTGGCTGAACTTTGAGCTTCCGCTGGTAAAAGAAGAAAAATTTAAAAAAATAAAAAAATAAAAAAGAATTAAAAAAATCCGCCCGCCCGCCCCTCCTCTCTGAAAGTTGTGGAGGACAACATAATTTTTTTTTTTTGCCTTATGTATAAAAGTTGTAATCATCCGTGTGAATCCACTTTCAAAAACTACCCTTAACACAGATTCTCAAAGAAGGAAAAAGTGACCCTTAACAAGGATTACAACTTGAAGAATCACACTCATATAGGCATGAACGTATGAAGTAAGTGCATGATTCATTTTTGTTTGAAAATGTATCACTACTATCTTGATGACACATGACTATCGTCCAAAGCAACCCTATCGCGGATTCATGTTGAAAAAGACACCCTTATTCTCTGAAAGTGATGATTTTCATACCCTTAGCACGGGTCCATGGGACCCGCGTTGTGGTCTAAAAAAGCACCCATATCCCGCGTGTTCGTTCATGCGGATGATTACAACATTTTAACTGATTGTGCCCCCTGAAAGTGGAATTTTTTTTCGCACATCGTTTTATTTCACACTTGTTTGCACGCTGTGACAGTTAGCCGGGAAAATAATCAAGAGGCACAATTGTTTTGTGAGTATATCATGTCTGTGAAAAATTGATGAATTTAACAACATTCGAATCATTGTAAATTTGCCACAATGGGGAAAAAATGTGCGAAAAGTAACTACTAATACGTTATCATTAAGTCAGAAATGATTCAGTTAATCAAGTTGCAAATCGTGCAGAAAATTAATTCCAAAAAAATATCAATTTTCACAGAAATACGATATGTGTGTTCTTAACTTACAAAGGGTGCACAGTGTAGCCTGTAGTCAAGTGTTAGCTCAATTTTGGAGGTGACGTCAGCGCTCAAGGAAGATTTTAAGGTCTTCCCACGATGCATTGCGCAAACCCCAGCCAAATAAAGCTTTTTTCACACAATGCATTTGTTGAGCTCTTAAGTTTTAGAAAAAAGAAAAAAGGAACACTGATAACTAATTTATTCATTGATGTAAATTTAAACCTAGGAGCTCCAACGATGAACGTGCTATGATGCTATGATTGTGTCCATATGTCTATGGGAACTGAGACAAATTAGAGACCAGTAGAATTGGGGCATTTTGCAAAAACGCAATGCATTGTGGTGGTGTCTTTTAAATCTTCTTTGAGCACTTTCTGTGTCATAGCCCACAATCCTTTTTGATCATGAGGATATGAACGCAGTCATGTGCACGCAATATCATGATGACATCAAGTTTAACACTTTCCACGCGACATTCGTCTGCAGACAACAGTTCCAAAATGTCACAGAATATGTTTCATGAATGTCAAAAGTATTGAAGTTCACCAATTGTGGGATCCCCATGAGAAATGCATTAAAACAAGTACAAACATGCCCAGTATTGGTTCAGTAATTACTGAGATAGACTTTTGAAAGTTGGGAAAGGTTTCTGAAAATTGTATATGGTAAAACTAATAGCCGCGTGGAAAGTGTTGTACACAATGTTTTGATATAGATGCATTAAGATCAGCTTTGAGTCAGAGCCATTTGTATGGGACATTGTTTATATAATTCCATGCAATCAACCTTTTTATACTGACCCGATGATTTGATTAATTGTCAAAATGCCACCAAACCTCTATGTGAACATATTGACTGGTTATCAATAGAATCTTTTCCAGTCCTACATAGCAGAATTTGACACGTTATAGCAGTGACTGATTGTCCAATGATCAATTGTCAGCTCGGTATGAAAAGGCTTAGGGCCGTATTCTCGTACGTAGTGAAACACGGTTTTAAGCTAAACACGCGTCTAACTTTGACTTTAGACACATCGTTTAACTAGACGTAATTCTCGAAAAATAGTTTTACTTAAATACGCTTCTAACTCACTAAAAACGCACGACTATTCTGGGGACAAGATTCGCGGAGTTTAAAACTGTGTTTTGATAAACACGTTGTTTAAAAGATAAACTCGCATTTAAGTTAGACACGCATTTAGTTAGACACGGTTTTAAGCTAAAACCGTGTTTAATACGAGAATACGGCCCTTAATGTTTTAAAAAGGCTTACTGTTTCATGCTCTGTGATCGGTCAATACAATACCAAACTAGAATCACTTGTTATAGAGAGGCAAATCTGTTTTGATTGGTTCCCAAAGAGCTGAACCATTCTTTTAACCAATCATTGATGTGATTAGGAATGATGGTAGAGCTTAATTAGACCATTCAGCCTGTACGTGGTAAGAGATTTGAAAGCTCCGTTTTGATTGGTTTCTCAGATGATTGCATCATGTAAGGAACCAATCAGAGACACTGTAATAAAAGCAGAAGTGCCCTTGTAGTGCCTAGATATTTAGAACCGCCTCAATTCTGATTGGTTGTTTAAATGATTATATCATGTAAGCGACCAATGGGACGAACTGTATGATTCATCTGCTAGTTTTCACACTATGTTGCAATAGTAGAACGTGAGAGAAAAATAACCGGATTTGTTTTCTCATGGACAGACTGTCATTACGCAGACAATGAACGTGGGAAAACATGCTCGGAAAACAGAGTTGATGTGTAGTGCCTAGCAACAAGCAGTGAATGCTGCTTAATTTGGCAAAGTGGAAAGCCAACTCTGATTGGTCAAGAGAACGGGACCACTTATTATAGTCATAGATATGGTAACATTATAACCTGCTCAAATTAAGTTCAGATTTGTTTAAATCCTCTGTATTTATGGATGTTAACACTTTCCACGCGGCAGGCGTCTGCAGACGACATTCCAAAATTTCACAAAATGTTTCAAAAAATGTCAAAATTGTTGAATTTCATTACCTTATGTGGAATCCCCATGTGAACTACATTGGAATAAGTACAAATATGCCAAGTTTCGGGTCAGTAAATCTTGAGGTAGACTTTGAAAGTTCGGAAAGGTTACTGAAAAATCGGTTTTGTATTATGGTAACATAATAGCCACGTGGAAAGTGTTAGCATGATATGGTTATATTGCTGTTGCAAAATAATGGAAAGTTTTTGCGTTCATCTTTCCAATGTTACCCTAATTTGTGATATCACAATGACATTGTTCAATGAAGTGAAGCATCAGCTACAAGTATAGAGAAAGAGCGCATAATACAGGCTGTATCAAAATGATTTGTACTCTGATATGTTCCATTTTCAAAAAAGCATTAAAAATATAAAATCTCTGATAAATACAATATTTTTGATTTTAATAAATAGGGAATTATGTCAACTTATTGATCTGATAATCTGAAGATAATTGGCTGTTGTTTCTGACCGCTATTGTCATTCAAATGAAGATTGACGTAATCATGGTTTTACTCGCAGCAACGCAAATTTAATAGGTTCACTGCACAAACTCTTTATAAGTAGTGAATATATGAATGCAGTCAGGAGGAACTTTGAATTGTGCGCTTCAGATCTAACGTTTCGATGAAAATGATAAAAACACCAATATTCCTTTAAAAGCTTGTAAATTCTGAAAAAAATGTTCGATTGTCGTAAATCAAAATTCTTAGAAAAGATGAAACTTCAATAATTTTGCATCTAGAAGCAAAATGGTCTAAATGGTTCGTAACATATCAAAATAAATTCTGAAAAACTGATCAGACCACGGTACAAATCTTTTTGATACAGCCTGTAGTGGTGATTTTGACATTCAGCTTGAGACCCCCCCCCCCCCACCCCAAATTCTGAAGCAAATTTCTCAAGCACTGAAACAAGTGATTGCTACAAATTTGGTAATATTGGAAAGTTGTACACATCAGCATTTCATTGATGTGCAACGCAATATGAACACATCACAAAATGCCCGGGTACATGAAATAAAGACGATCGACAAAATATTTCCGAATTTAAAAAAACAAAAACTTTTTTTGAGGAGGGGTTTTAATAGTAACATTATATATGTGCCATTTTTACATAGTAGCTTATGTCCTTATATATAAATCTATTTCTACCTCCCTTATAAAAGTGTGTGGGCTTGGAAAATCAAGCTCCGATTCAAATGAAGTCGAGACAAATACTCTTCTTGTGGTTTGCAGAATTTTCGCACCGGGGGCTTGCCGAGGGTTGAATGGCCTCCAGTGTATTCAGGACATTTATATTATATTTTGTATTCTTTACTACGGTTTTGGGGTGGTTTTTTTTGTACAAAGAATATGACACAGTTAAATGATATTAACATGGATAAACACTTTGCATCTCAATATGTGACCCGTCACATCATAATGGACATGTTGGAGGCAAGACTCCAATTTGAGTTACACATATCAGCTGAAAGATAGAGCACTTTCAAATGATACCTTCTTGAAGGAATTCAGATTTTAGAATCACATATTATTTCAAGAAATATATTTGTTACTGTTATTTTCTTTATATCCACAAACTTGTTTTTTCTTTCTTTCAAATTTATTTTCATTCATCATTTACACATTTTGCATAGCATGATCACATAACACATATATTCACACGCCGACAACATGTCCTTTTTGATGCGACTGGTCACATATAAGGTTTTTCAGCTTTCTTATTTTTGGGGAGCTGTAAAGTTGTTCTTGAGACCCATACTTTATGTATGGATATAAGATTTCTTTTTAATGTTAAGAAGGACAACATATGTCGAATAGGTATATATAGGTAACATTGTACCACACCTGATGAGCCTTCGGGCAAAACAGACCGTACTGAAATAAATATGGAGTAAATTTACTTGTATTCTTCTTCCCCGTATATTATTGCTCTCCGACAGAATTGAGCATTCTATGTGACTAAAGAAGACATTTTTTTATCTACGAAATATAAAGGTATATATACACAGTTCAACAAAAATAAGTTCCCCTTTAGATTATGCATGATATTTTAAAAGTGAGTTACTCCATAGAAATGATTTTTGGCACACATTAATGTGTGTGTGCACAGCAACACTAGAACGTGGCTATAACTAGGCAGGTTTTGTAATGCTTGAATGAGCACACATTGAATGGAGGAATACCTCAATTCTCAATTCAAAAGTTGCTTAATGATGTATTGAAGGAGGATGGTTAAGCAGCTTGAACCAGGATCTTTGCTTAAACACCGCACAGGTGCTGCTTGAATGAGCACACACGATATTGAACATTTAGCAACTTTTGAATTGAGGTATTCCTCCATTCAATGTGTGCTCATTCAAGCATTGCAACACCTGCACAGCCCTGTCCTGGTGCTGCTGTGAATACGTACATTATTGTGCCAAAAATCATTTCAATGGAGTAACTCATTTTAAAAATATCAGGCAAAAGGGGAACTTATTTTTGTTGAACAGTGTATATTGGGATGTAATTGTACAATATATCTATTACTAATCCTATACTGCAGTCCTTTCGCCACAAAGGTTCACCCGATGAGCCTTTGTGTCAAATGACCCTAGCGTAGGAGTAGTAATAAAGGAGATGCTATAAAATAAACCTCTTACCGTCACTCACTATTAAGCAACGCTCTCAGTCTATTTCTGATCGAGCACTCTTTTCTATTATTATCAACGTAATATAAAAATATATAAAAGAACAAAACAGTTTGAACAGGATAAGATTTCAAGTTTTTTAAAGTTGTCGTTTAATTCACAAACATGTTTTCACCCGAAGGCTCTTCGGACGTAAGAAATATATGACGCAGTACGCCATAAGGTACGTCTTGTCTGCCAGGCTTATTTTTAGATAAAGAGCAAAATAGGTTGTAAAATATAAATATAAATAAAAAGAAATATTTTACCTTTTTTTCCTCATATTTCAAAGAGTTTTACTTCAATTTTCACAAACTAGGTATCATTGGAAAGCTTGTTTAAAATAGACCATTTCAAATTGAGATCGGAAATATTCGGAAAAACAGGTCACATGGACTAGGTGCGTAGCGCGTTCTTTTCGCAACAGTTGGTTCCGCTTAGTTTACTATGTTTACATACAAGCATATACCCATGGGAAGTAAAACTAGTAGCGAGACTATTTTGTTTTTATCAACAATGGCGTCGATACCGGCAACTTCAAAATTTATCGAGCAGGCGGTACATGTGAAAGTATTACCCAGATCTTTTTTCTCACCGTTTTTGTTACAGAAACACCAACAGTTGCAACTTTATGAGTAAGACAATCTTTCACCAACACCAGCGCAATCTACACAAAGGTTATTACAGACACCGGGTTGTAAACACATTTGTTTGTTCAGTGGATGACTTGGAAGTCATCCACTGATGCCAAAACACACTCGGCTAATCGGAAACATTCGGAACCGATCAACTATTTTCGGATTTGAAATGGTCTAATCTGTCAGATGTTGTCCAAATCTCGCGTTTTCAAATTTGTCAAAAGCAGACAAGAAGTACCCTTTGACATTATGCGTCGCATGTACATGACATTCACTCACTTAGTTACGGGGTCCTATTGCATAACATGTAATGCTTTTCATGCGACATGAAGTCAATATGCTCTGTATAGCTCAGCCCTTTTATGGCAAAAGAATGTATCTTATATGTAGTTTTCTACCAGTATACTTCCTTTTAACAGGATCAAAGTTAGCTATTTTCTCCATAAATCATGTAGTGGTAAAAGGCAGTATATTACTTTTATTGTCTTTACAAGTTGCAACCTTTTCCTAAGTGAGGATTATTGAACCAAGGTAACACAATCCATGTTAAAAGGAAGTATATAATTAGAAAAGTACATATAAGATACATCCTTTTGCCATAAAAGGGCTGAGCTGTTGAATGAATGAATGCACATGATAAAGTAGCTATTCTAATTTTTGTAAAAAAAAAGGTGTTTTTTGCGCACAGATATTTTACTTCAGTGATCTATTTTGACAAGTGCTGAAATTGCTCGAGTTCTGTCCCACAATCTTACATGCATTTCATGACATTTCACAGGTTTTTAACGGTGCAGCTGAAGTGTTATCCACTGAAAAAATAGAAAAATACGTTAATGGGATGAGCTGTATGCTAATATTTTATTCATCATATTTATTATGTCGGTGATGAACATATAAATGTAATTTGTACATTTTGTGTGTTTGTGTCCATAGACATTTATATGTGCATTTTATAGCCTTGTCATTCACACGGTATGTTTATGTGGCGAAAATAAACATCTTGAGAACATCATTTGGTTATATGTCAGTGTTGAGAAGATAAGGCCAAACAAACAAAAGAAGTTTTGTTTCCAGTAGCAAGCATGACATGTCAAACACGAAGTGCGTTGTTGTTTTGGTGTTGTTCAAATTCATAGTGGAGATTCACTTGAAATGGTTTTGATTTAGTCAAATCTCTGCATTTTCGCCGCGGATTTTCCCTTTTGTGTTTACCGTATGTGGCCATCTTGAAACATGTTGGACACAATTTCGACAAAAAATGGTGTCCTAATAATAACTTAGCGTCTCAGTGAAATGCGCGCGCATTACTGGAAACAAACTTGTCGTTTTGTTTGGCGTAATAAGGGCATTATGAGTATAATCACTTTCTATATCTTGAATGAACATGATGTAACCACGCTCATATCAAATCAGTTCCATGCAATGTCAATGTTTCCAGTGTCATTTGATATCTGTGAAAGAGGCTTCTCAATAAAATGTGTATAAAATCAATGTATCCAGGGTCAAAGGTCAACTTGTATCAGTCATTAATGAATATGATGTATAATAAACCTTTTCACAGAAGCTCGTTGGATGATCGATCGTCATAAAGTGGAGACTAATTCAGCCGTTTCAAAACGTGCAAGAACTTCGATCGATCATCGGCCATTGGATTCACACAGAGAAGTGGCCCTTTTTTGACGATTGATCTTCATAGCGACTGTTATTGAGTCTACAAAAGGATGATCGATCTTCTAAAGATCTATCGTCAGGCCCGTGTGAAAAGGTTAAATGTAATAATGTTAGTAAGGCTATATTAAAAATATCTTTTGTCTCAAAGCTCTTCAGTTTTTCAAAACCTAATGCGGAATGCGGGTTTTTTAAAAAAAATATTTTAAATATAAAATATTGAAATCCTTGTCAAAGTGACCTTTTGTATTTAAAATGATGTGATCAATGAAAATCTGAAAAATCTGTGACATTTTTGGATTATTATTTTATTTTTTTTAATAAAAAAATTTAAAAAAAAGATTTTTTTAAGATTTTTGTTTTTCAAATGCGCATCAATAAACTAACGCGCTCGGGAGCTTTGAGACAAATGATTTTTTAAAATTTAGCCTAACAGAAAACAAGAATATATATTTTCTCATAATCATGTGGTTATCATGAAGTTCCAGAAAACATGTAAATTGTATATATAGTATGGTTTCCAATCAAAAACTTTTTTTATATATATAAAGATATCTGTATATATTAAGAGACTAGAGTCTATGAATACTTATCAAAACTATAAGGGCATTTTGAGCATAGTTTTCCTATCAGATTTTAAGAACTGAAATACGCTGTTGTTAATGTGGTGAGGTCAGAGACCATGGCCAGTAGAAAAACACATTTTGTGTTGACAGAACCATGAATTTTTTTTTTTTAAAGAGGCTAGCTCCTCCTCTTTAAGGTTAAGGTTCACAGAATGTATCGCTAATTGGGCAATTTTGCACTGAAAAGTCAAAAAAGGGCCTTCTTCCGCTTTTTGAAAATGTTTGGATGCTAATCCTGGTTTTTTTTAAACTTTGTATTGTTGTTTTTTAGGTTTTTAAGGTTTTTATTTTCGTCAATATATAAAAAAAAATTGGTCAACATGTTTCAAATTTAAAAGCAAATATAGGCAAAATGTTAAAAAAAAATTGAACAAACAGTGGGTCGATTGAGGCTTGGGAACAGGGTTGGGTTTTTGTCGCCTTATGCTTATAAGGTGTGTTTTCGACGATATTGATAACTCGAGTTTGGGGTATAGCCTTCAGCATGGCCATTTTTCGACATGACTGGTCACATTTTTGACAACAGCAATGTACAAATTCACCTGCCAATTATGTGGCTACAGTTGTCTGTAAATAAATGTTGTTTTGCCATATTTTTATACACTTAAGAAAATGTCTTCACTTTTAACCACTATGTAAAGATGATAAAGCGATCATCATAATGCGTCATAGTAGGCACATGATTTATCTTTCAAATAAATGAGTATACCATGCATTATTGCCGCTGTTCTGTCAAAACCTCGTATGTTTTTCTGGCCCTTCAGCATGTATAGAGTAAAACTCCCTAATGGTTATGCATATGAAGTGGTTTTTATGCATGTTCAGGGGCAAGAGCACTTATAAGGTCTTGAGAGATGGTTTTTATTTTGGCCCTTGAACATGTTCAAAAGCAGACTGCCCATAGGTTGGTTATACATAGGGTTATTTTATACATGCTGAAGGGCTGGATGGACAGAACAGCAACGTTATGCTCTTTGACTAACTCCCCCCTTTATTAAATGCACATTATGAAAATATAAACGCATTTGTATTGGTATGGCTTAAATTTTTGCCAATTTTTTCTTCTTCAAGAACCAATTCTTACAGAGATTTTCCTTGACACAATTGCGAGATGGTTTCTCATAAACTTGGCTGTGTGTTTTTTTATATATCAAGTTATGTGTGAGGATTCAATAGATTCTCGTAACGTGTGACAAAATTCTACCTCAGAATGGAATGGATTGTGTGAACATTTTGGTTAAGCCAAGTAAAAAAGAATTCTGTTCTTTGGGACCAACCGACCGACCCATGTTTGTCAAATATGAGATTTAACAAAATATTGCACTGATATTTGTTACAATTTTTGACAAATCTTTGACAATATTTTGGGGAAGAAAAAGAGAGGACATTTTTAATTGAAAAAAAAGAGAAATTCAAATTTTATGGCAACATTTTGACAAATTTCTAAAATTTTCAAGAAAATTTGAAAAATAAAACAAACAAAAAACCTACTGCCTAACCAACAGAACCTACGTAAGAGATCCGGCTGCCCATAGACCAGCAGGAATTGTTTTAGTCGTCTAACCTTGGTAATTCAAGTCACCATATTGAAGCATTCATAAAGTATTTGGTGTGACCATAGACCAGCAAGAATTGTTTTTTCGTCGCCTAATTTTGGTAATATTGAAGCATTCATAAAAAATATTTGGTAACATTTTAATGATTTGACAGGCATTATTGTCATGTGCACAATAAAACAAACAAAAAACCACCCGCCTAACCAACAGACCCTTCGTGCCAAGAATTGTTTTGTTTTTTCGCCGCCTAACCTTGGTAATTCAAGTCGACATATTGAAGCATTCATAAAGTATTTGTTACTATTTCAATGATTTGACAGGCATTGCGTGCACAACATATGTAAGCCTAATATAGCATTGAGAAGTGGGATGATGGTTTTGTAATGAAATAAAAACGTAGCAGTGTTTCGGTTGAAGTTTCACGGGTTGACATTGACACAGTTGTGTACTGTAGCGGCAAAATGGTGCAGTTGTCTCTCAAAGAAAAAGTTGAGCTCTTTTCTACACCAACAAAAGGAGCTTCTTGAATGCTTAAAAATTGATACCTTTGTCAGGGGTAGAATTTCGTAACCAACCGCGAGAATCTGTTAAGATTCTCGCGGAAGGATTTTGCGAGAATCCATGGATTATTGCGAAATTAATGAAAATAATATCCAGAATAAGGCTATAAGCTTGCACAACTTCCAAATTCGGCATGTTTGTTGACTAAGGGTCAACTACCAGTCATCTAATGTCCTGTTTTGGACTTTAAAAAAGAAGAAAAAAGAAAAAAGTTAATTTTTTTGTTTTTTTTGTTGCGGGAATCCAACTGGATTCGCGCGGTAGTGATTTCACGCGAATCGATTCGCGGATTCGCGGCGAAATTCTACCCCTGATTTGATGGTGAGAAATAATCCTTGTTTTTCCATGCCTAATTCCATCAATACATTAACACTTTTCACGCAGCAGGCATCTGCAGACGACAGTTCGAAAAATGAACAAAATGGTTTAAAATTGTCAAAATTATTGAATTTCATCACCATATTTGGAATCACCATGAGAATGGCATTGAGATAAGTACAAACATGCCTAGTATTTGTTCAGTAATTCTTGAGATATACTTTAAAAGTTGGGAAAGGTTTCTGAAATACTTGTTTTGTATATATGGTAAAACTAATAGCCGTGTGGAAAGTGTTAACATTCATGTTACCGACAACTGCACCCATTTTGCCGCGACAGTACACATATGACAAATGTATGTAAAACAAATCCCAGTAATAAACTTCCGACATTTTGAAAATGCGACATCCACCAGGCATCTTTTACAAGAAATATGGGAATAATTTGAAGTACATTTATTTTCATAATTTCACAATTTGTTGTGTTTTTTTTGTTGCCGAAATAACAAATTTCTGTATCGCTAGTATTATTATATGATGTGACAATGGTCCTTAAATGGAGTACACTCTCTTTAAAAATGGGGTTACATTGACTGTATGCACACAACATGAAAAATGGGTTCAAATTTTGACCCCTTTATGAACAAAATTTGACCTTGTTTTATAACACTTTCCACGGCGGCAGGCGTCTGCTGCCAACATTCCAAAATGTTTCCAAAATGTTGGAATTATTGAATTACATTATCATATTTGGAATCACCATGAGAAATACATTGAAATAAGTACAAACATGCCTAGTATTGGTTCAGTAATCCTTTTACGGAATCTTAAAAGATAGACCTTGAAAGTTGGGAAAGGTTTCTAAAAAATCTGTTTTGTATAATATGGTAAAACTCATAGCAGCGTGGAAAGTGTCAAGGTTGCATGTATATTTTGACCCAGTTATTTTAAGGTTAGAGTGTATGTAGAATCTTCCAAAACGAGTGTGTGAGCGATTTTTAATGCAACTTAGGGGCTGGTAATAATGATAATGATAGCAGTTGCTTTTAACATTGATTTGTGCAGTGTTGTCATACAATGGTGGTAACATTTAGCCCAATTTTGACTTATTAGCTTTGATCAATTGACCAAGTACATGTAGCATAAAAGAAGTCCAATTTACAACAATGTAAATGATCAAATGTTTCACTTGAGCCATTAAAACAATTTGGGCTAAATATAACCTTATTTGGGCTACTATAATCATGGTAACAATAAATATTTAAGCAAAACTGACAAAATTGGGCAATTAATGTCAATGGTATCAATATAAAAGTAGCCCAAAAAAAAGACAAATGGGCTGACTACAACTCATGGATATGATCAGCCTTGCTTTATCAGGCTTCTAAATATATTTGAAATCGGGTAGTAGTCCGCGAAACATTAGATCGGCATTACAATTTGTACGAGGCTTTGCTGCTACACAGCTATTAGCTTGCAAATCCTACGTCATTCGTCTTAACACATTGTACTTGTCTCTATGTGGAAGGGCAGGATTTCCGTGTTAGGAACGTCAGATGGCTACGGACTGGCTCGGACTGCCTTATTTTAAATAATTTTAGAAGTCTGATCAAGGCTAGGAGATCCCGAAGGAGACGCTATAGCTTTTACTTGAGCAAAAGTAGCCCAAAAGTAGCCCAAAAAGCATATTATTGGTTGGTACCACTGCAGACTCATAGACAAATAGATAATGGCTGATAGAGGAGAAAGTGAGCTTTGAATTCGTAAGCTTTCTATAATTAAGTCGTGTAGATTCTATAGTTAAAGGTGTATGTTCCGATCACTTTTTTTGGCTATGATTTTTTTCTTCACATCAAGATATTTTGATATCAGAAGAATCCCCATATTCTTCTCATTATGCCTGTAAAATCTCAAGGGCCAGAAATGTTGCATTTTAAAAATTATAGGCTAAAATGTGGTGAGTTACAGCCAAAGGTGGTTAACCACCAGACAGGTTGTGTACTACTCAATTGGCACATTTTGTGTGACCTTGTGCTTCTAAAATTAGAACCATAGGAGTTATGCAACTCAAATTTTGGAATACGACTATTTTAAGGATGATCGATCATTCATGTAGAATAGAAAACATCAAGTTGAAAATCGGGCCAGCAATCCGAACATCTACCTTTAAGTCTTGCAGATGAATGAATATGAAACTTATTAATATTAGTACTTTTTGTAGACTGTCCATTGGGACAGATATTTCTGTAATTGTTTGTGCTCTCTAGCTCTATCTCCCTCTGACGTATTTTGAACATGTTGCAGGCTGATAAAATTCCCAATTACAGAGACAACTTTTCTCATAATCCCCCACAAGGATAGTAAATTACCTTCCAAAGAAGGCCAAAGAAAAAATGGGTGTGTATCCCTCAGCGACTGACCCTAAAATCTCAAAAATCCAAGTTGCTAAAGATTTAAATTTACTCAAATTTGTCAAAATATTACTATTTTCTGCTTGAAATGAATAAGTTTCCTTGAATAGATTGCTTTTAAACTATTATCACACTAGAAACATTAGTCAAAATGACATTTACCGATTTTGTCTTGTCATGAGCCACAGCCTGTCCCCGGGGGTACTCGCCTAAGACGGTATATTGCTGTGATTAAATATTGAAATTCTATCACAGTTGTTGTTGCAACTGGAATAAGCTGCAATCAATAAGACAAACTGACCTTAAATTTTCAATTAAAGTTGATAATTGTCAGTGTAACACAATTGCTACGCATTATTCCGGCGTGAAAGTGTCGCGGGTTTCACACCGACTCGATTACATTTCCAATTGCGAGTTTCCATGATTGAAAAACAAGTGTGTAAAATCAGCAGCACCGTTGTCACGATGATAGTCTGTCGTGCAAGGTGCAGTTATTTTTAGAGAACAACTCTTATGAGATTTACAGGCCTCCAAGTTTAAGATTTACAATGCTCGGGGGGGGGGGGGGGGGGGGGATCTGCTTTGCAGGATGCACAACTTTGTAACATATATGAGAATAATTTCAAATTGTTTCCCTTTTAGAAACTAAACTGAATTGTCAAAATGTACTTCTTTTTTTCTGTTGATTGTTTGAATGTTTATTACTCATTGTACAACGCCACACCAAGATATAATTATATTTCTTGCTGACGGCAATTTCGTCTCAAACTTTAAATTTAGCATTAAAGGCATATTATGCGATCTTTTCCATGGGACGTCTCTATCCTTGATTTATTGTTGAAAGCAGATTTTTTTGCAGATTTACATTTCTGATCATAAATCATAAATACATTCTGAGTTACAGGGTGATACGATTCCTAATTACTTCAAAATCATGATTTTAGAGTGAATTTAGAATTCAACCTCTTTAAACAATGATTTCGAAGTAATTTGGAATCGTATCGCTCTGTAACTCAGAGTGTATTTATGATTTATTATCAGAAATGTATATCTGCAAAAAAATTGCTTTAAAAAATAAAATCAAGGATAGAGGGCGTCCCATGGAAAAGATCGCATAATATGCCTTTAAGCATCCTGTGGCCTTCTCCTAATCAAATTAATCTGGGGAAAAAAAATCATTTTTTGATCCAAAATTATGAAGGTTGTAATCTAATCCTAATTTCAGGGTGTAAATATATTACCACCGTGGAAAATGTTTTTAATCATTCCATTTTGCAGTATTTGTGTGGATAGTGAAATATACAAGTTCTGTTAACTCTTCTCATTTTTTTCAGAGATTAATAAAAGTGCAACACTAAATTCTTTTCTCAAAATTAGGGTTATCATTGAGAATGTATGTACTTGATTTATAACAAATATCATACACTTTAATGCAAATGTACAGTTCAAAAATGCAGTCGCTTTACAAGAAGTGAGACACCTTTAACACGTAAATCCATTGGGCAATCAATGACAGCGTGAAATCATACACTGGTGACATTTAATGTCACAGGATAACATTCTGTGAACATGGACGTTTATATAGGCGAGAGTTTTAACAGGTTCGACATCGGACAAGTTTTAAAACTTGTTAAACTTGTCCGACGGCTAACCTGTTAAACTCTTAACCTACCTATATTATGAATACCCATTGTAAAACCCTATCTCACAACATAGACATTTAGATGTGGGTTAACCTTTTTTTTTAACCACCCTGTATTGCTTGATGAGTACATAGCCTGGGGAATAATACATATATATAGAAACATCCATGTGACAAAATGACTTGTATGATAGGTCACATGTTGTCAATTTGTAACATCGATAAATAACATAACATATGTAGATCCATTTCACAAATGACTGATCAGTTTGATTGAGACCCCAGGGGAGCCATTCATGTATAAAGGTTGTGTAATTATATGTGAAGAACATGACTCTTCACAAGAATTCAGCTCGATTAATCATACTGTTAGCAGCAATCCGGTCACTTTTTTGGGGCTATGATTTTTTTTTCACATAAAGATATTTTGGTATCAGAAGAATCCCAATATTTTTCTCATTATGTCTGTAAAATATTAGGGGCCAGAAATGTTTCATTTGGAAATTATAGGCTAAAATGTGGTGAATTACTGCCAAAGGTGGTTAACCACCAGCCAGTCTGTGTACTACTCAATGGGCACATGTCTTTTGACCTTGCGCTTCTAAAAATAGAACCATTGGAGTTATGCAACTCAAACTTTGGAATGCAACAATTTTAAGGATGACCTTTCATGTAAAATAGAAAACATCAAGTTGAAAATCGGGTCATCTACCTTTAAGATTGAGTTTACGAGTGAAATGAATGTATGAAGTAATTGTGCGATTCAGTTTTGTTAGTAAATTTGTCTTAATTTATATAGGCTTAAACATTTTGGACTATTTTTACAATGATGACACATGACTATTGGCCTAAGCTACCCTTAGCGCGGATTCAGGTTAAAAGATATGCACTTATTCCCTTAGCAGGGGCCCCCTGGGATTGGAACAAGGACAAATTGGCAAATAGTGTTCATAAATATGCCCCCCCCCCCAAAAAAAAAAAAAATTGTTTTTGTTTGTTTGTCCATAGTGGGTAAAGGGTAGGGTCGGTAAGTCAGATTTTTTTCAAGTCACATTTCAAAAGATGTATAATAGTTGCTAAATAAGATGTGAATGGGGATACTTTACTAATCACTTCATTCATGTTTCTTCTAAACTAAACATAACAGTATAGAAGAGTAAAGAAACAGTTTAAAAACTATTTTAGTGTATTTTCAGAAAGCAAAATTCTGGGGGAAAAAAAGCCTTTTTCTGGAATTTCCAAAAATTTGGGTAGGTATTCATTTGTACAGTAAAAACATTTTTGCCAGATTTCAAAATTAGGGTAGGTTGGAAATGGACAAACAAACGATTCATTTTTGGCCTAAGACATTGTGTTGACCCATTTTACAACTGATAAACGAGTTTGATTGAAAGAAGGGACGATCTCTATAAACAACAGGAAATGAAAATGTGACAGAACTGCGTCATTTTAAAGGGTACGTCTTGCCTGTTTTTTGAGGAAAAAATGATCGATTTTGACAACATCTGATAAAATATGAAACAGGCTTTTGGTTGATGACCTTTATCAAATTCACTAATGTTTAATAGTAGGTTGTACTCTTGTCCATTTTTGAGAAGAAAAAAAATTGATTTTGACAATTACTGACAGGATACCTATACCTCCTATGACGAGCTTTTACCTAGAAATGCCCCTCCCCCCGCTTGTTCGCGTCACATATATGTTGGTAAATTCAGTGGCTTGAAAAACATGTTCTACCTCCCGATTTTTTTTTAAATATTATTTTTAACCGTAATGAAGAAAAGGCTGACATTCACTCAATGCTAAATAAGCATAATTTGAAGAGAGAAAAACTCAATTCTGTAACACAATTGTGTCTAGCCACAACAAAAGGGTGCCGTTGTCTCTTTTTGAATGCTTCAAAATGACACCTTAGATATCTGATTTTATGAAGAAAAACTACTGTTAAGTTATCTTTATTTATCCATGCCTAATTCCATCAATATTTCAAAATGCATTTTACCGACAACTGGCACCCTTTTGCCCGATTGAGTCAAATTATTATTGTGTTTTTTTGCACATAGCAGGAAAAATGTTCTCCAAAAGTGACGCCATTCTCAGGAAAAGAAAAGTGAAGTAAAAGTGCTGTGTAAAAACATTATTGCTGTGGTCCAACAAATTTAAAGACATTCATCACCACATTTTGTTCGATTGGCGATCTTGTGCTCTGAACTTCTTTTTATACTCTTAAAGAAACATCTGTGTGTTATATGTGTATTTTTCATGCGTTCAGTGGTAGGAAAAGGGGAAATGCCGTCCATCCACTCATCACCCCATTTGACTTGATCAATAGCATATTTTTGTAGATGATAACCGGTAATGTAGGTCATAGCTCTTTAGGCTAGCAAGGATTTGGAAGAAGACCAAAAATCATTTAAGGGAGGTGTCAACCCTGTTTGGCGCCAAATTGATCAAGCACTGTAACTTTTAAATTATAAAATGTGATGTACATAGAAGTATACATTTTTTGTATTGAAATGAGTCGGAGAATCCATTTTTCATATTCATAACAAACAAATTTTAAGCAAAAAAAAAAAATGCGCTCCTAGATAATTGACTTAAGATGATTTTGGTGAAATTTTTGAATTTTTAATCAAAAACTGATTTTGTTAGGTTGTCTGAAAATGTTTGGCGCCAAAAAAAGTGATTTTTGGGCAAAAATGTAAAAATCACTATTTTTTGTGAAATTTGATACAAAAAATGGATTCTACGACTAACTTCATTAACAAAATTGTATACTTTCATGTGCATTACCATTATTAGTTTAAAAGTTACAGTGCTTGATAAATTTCATAAAAAAGGGTTGACAGTACCCTTGATCTGGGAGTCTTGAACTGATTCACTGCATAGACATGTCTTGTGGGGTTTTTCTTCATAAGGCCAATAAAAAATAAATTGTTTCATTGTCCATAGATCACTTTCAATAGTTGGGTCGGTCGGTCGAGAAATTTGTTTCCTTCTTTCTCCCTTGCCCTTTTTTCAGGTACCAAAAGTAAAATGAGATGTACTTGTTGTGGTAACCAAAACGGAAACCAAAATCTGTAATATTTTGACGAGTACTTTTTTTTCTAAACACTTTAAATTAAAGGAATAAATTTGTGATTTTCGACTGAAATGTGTAAAAAAAAGAAATTTATTTGAGTAGGAGCGGGTGTTTATGAACAGCAATCAGTGTATGACGCAGTGACTTCCCTTACTCGTTTACGTGAAATAAGACTAAAGAAACCATATGCCTTGGCCTTGCTGAAACAATCCCGTCTCTTATTGTTGCACATTGTGAATGGGTTGACATTTAAATCTACGCGCATTACATTCATTCATGTCAAGGTCGGGCACATAACAACAAATTACTCATTCCCCCGAAGGCATGATTTGATAGATGGTGTATTACACCGAATTAGTGTATGCCTTATTCTTAGAAAGCCGATTTACCATTCAATTTTGGCAGTTGTACAATTTTGTAAAGGTTCACTATTTTTAGCCATTTTAATAACAGGCAGGATAAGGCTAAGAGCTTTTAGTCTTATTTTCTAACGGGAGAATCTGTTAGAGACAAGAAATAGCACCTTTTCTCTCTGTATAACGGTCAACATTTGTTCACCCTTTTCGTCATATCATTAGTGTTTCACCATTGTAAATTTCTATGTCCCTGACTATATATTGTATTATGTTGGTATGTCATTACTTTGTCGGACAGAAAGTAAAAGAGTATAGAAACACTTGCCAGGTTGTAAATAAAGTATAGAAACACTTGTAAATATCAATAAATCAACACTTATTTTTGTGGGCGTGTTTGGGTTGTTGTATGCTTTGTATATATATATTGTGCAATGTAAATAAAATACAGATATTACGTGAATGTGTACCAATCATAGGTGTGTATTATGTGAATAAAATATGTTATGGCAGGGACACTATGGAAATCTAGGACTGTTTTTATGTGATTTATTTGAACACTTTCCATGCGGCGATTAGTTTCGCCATATAAAGAGCTGTTTTGCATAAGGGCTTACATCCACTTCTGCATGTTACTCATTTTGCATTATTGAATGGATGGCTATTCATTATGTGGAATGTGGCTTGTATTGTTGGTGCCTCGATTGACGTGCATTGATGCACTAATAATCCAAGTCATAGAAACAGTAATGAACACATCCATACAATAATTTGATTAATTCCATGGACTTGTCAATGCAACTTTACTAATGCAAAATGAGTATCATGTGGGGGTGGTCTGTAGGTCATTTGCAAAAAAGCTCTTCATATACTAAACAGATTTGTCAGAAACCTTTTCCAACTTTCAAAGTCTATCTCAATAATTACTGAGCCAATACTAGGCATGTTTGTACTTATGTTAATGCATTTCTCATGTAGATTCCAAATATGGTAATGCAATTCAATAATTCTGACATTTTTAAAAACATTTTGTTAACTTTCGGAACTGTCGTCTGCAGACACCTGCCGCATGGAAAGTGCGAGGGTGTGTGACTGGATTCTCTCATATACCTCTTTCCTAGTGATAGCCGATCCAACCCAAGATCGGTACGTCCGATCTCCAATCAGAGAATTTACAGGTGGGGGCAGTTACAGATCTTTCATATTATAATTTGAAACCAGCGTGAATCATTAAATAAGCTTACTTTTAGTCTTCCCAGCATGACAACATATTAAATTCTGTAAGTTATTCCTGGCAAAGAAGTTTCATAATTTTCTTTATTCCAATTACTTTCTGGCGTATTTTGACTTTTTTCGTCGAAGAAAGTTTGTTTTCATTCATCACAGCGCGTCGCCATGTTAATTCATCATAAGTGGACATCCGACAGTCAAGATTACAGTACATTCCCTGGCACTGTACTATTAATAGAGCGATGTATGAGGGCGGCACAGTCTCAGTTTAGTAACTGCGCAATAGATGGTGTGACAGGTGACGTAGTGCCCGGCAGTATGCGTGCGCACCTACAGGGAATGTGCTTTAATTCACACTTGATTGATCATTACTTACCATGCTTATGGTGTAATAGTGCAGTAGTCATGGTCTGCATCCCTATGCACAATCAGAGACCAGGTACTAAATCTGGTTGCCCGGCAGTATGTGTACGCACCATATAAGGGCATGTGCTTAATTGGCGCTCAGTGATGTATGCAGTAGTCATGGACTAGTACCTCTAGCATGTCTTTAGGGGGCTATCATTTTCTTCGGGAGGGGGGGGGGGTCACAAATATGTCAATGGCCGTTGTTAATAAATTTATAACCCCCCCTATCCGATACAAAATAATTTTATGACCTCCCCACCCCGGCCTATCGAAGTTAGATTTTTTAATAACTAAAATAGCAAATAATGAAAAATAAACAAGAAAGGTGTTGTAAATATGTACATTTATAAGGAATATGCTTCGATGAATGCGCGCGAAGCGGGAAAAAAATTGCCGTTTTGAAATTTTAGAATCTGAATTGCTACACAAAATTATAACCCCCCCTATTTTAGATTTTACAAAATTATGACCCCCCACCATATTTGTGCCCCCCCCCCCCCCTCCCGAAGAAAATGACAGCCCCCTTAGACCAGGCACTAATCAATTTGTAAACACTACTGATGTAAACAACGGTCACCTCATCTATACCATGTGTGATTAATTGGGTGGTACCAAATTTGTAATTTACCACAATAGCGTAACATACCGGGAATATATTTACTTTCTAGAAACGCTGTAGTTATTTTTTAATTCCTTCCCAGGGGATCAATAATTGCTAGATAGGTAGGGTGGATCGGTAACTTCCATCCTTTTCCCGATCTCGATTCAATGCAGATCGGCACCGATTCCGATCTCCCGATCAGGATAGGCCATCACTACTCTTTTCCCATAAAATCTAAAATTTTGATAGCAGATATTTTTCAAAGATTATTGACATTATGAAGTGTTTGTTTCCACAAGCAGTTATACAGGGAGAGTCAAAAAATCTGCAATAGAGGAATACGCGCCATCTTGGTTATCACGTGATACGTATCGTTGAAAAAATAATTTACACTGTTTTAACGAAATGCACTATGGGATTGTGTTACCAGCCTGAAATCAAAGAGGTCGCAAACTTGCTTACAATTGTATATTAGCCTAGCTATAACAAGCTATAAGTGGCATCTCTGAATGTATAAACAAAGTGTGCAAAGGAGAAATTGTTGGTCACACTGGTAAAATGGTATTACAACAAGTTTTGCTATCATTATCAAACTGAACTCAAAAAACACTTATTTATCGAGCAATAATGTAATTGTTTACGCATTTTAATTGTTTAGATACAAAGTTTAAAAAATCAAGAGTTAAATGATAGATAAATTAATAAAAAGAAAACTATAAACGCATGTGCGGCATTTATAATTTATAAACATTTAACATAACAATGATGTTACATTAATCCACCAAGTTTAAAAAATAGAAAAATAAAAGGATATCAAGGAATATACGGGAATCGAACCTGTGATTGCCTATTGCCAACGATATGGCCAACCTATGCACGCCACAGAGATGGACGAGTATAATTGTGATAGTTCTATTATTTAGCTATATCCATTTATTTATAACGAACAGATTTTTATTGTGCCATTTTTGCCAAATTTGTGTAAAATGTGTTTGTAATGTGATTTATACTCCTTATTTTTGAAAGAACGGTAAAAAACGTTGACATGTTCGAACACAAGAAATGGCGTTATTTATACGGTCCACAATCATTGGTAGCGGTATGGTGTAGAAGTCCCAAGTATGCAAATTATCTCACTGAATACAATGTCATGCTCTACCACACATCTACCCAGTACTCAACAACGAAATAAATCTCATAATCCACATTTGCATACTTATGACTTATACACCATACCCTTACCCAATCATTGCTCGACTAAAACTTGTTGCATTATTCATGTTACGATCTGTTAAACCCAGCGAACATGCACCGGGGTCATGGGTTAATGCACTGTGTAATTCTACATTCCCGGAAAACACTCTGTTCAAAGGCACAAAAGTGGACTTGTTTAAAGCATTTTTATTTGCAATTCTGAGGTGTGTGGATCGTGTTTCTTTATCAAATTGGTTAAAAATCCATCCATTTTAGAACATCTGAATTTTAAAGTGGACCCACACACCTGGGAAAGTATGATACCAAGGGCATATATTTTGCACGTAAATCCAATACAAAAGTTCAGAAAATCGACCAAAATATGACGTCATGACCATTGCTTCGGGACAAAATGGCGCGGTACCCCAACCCCACCCCCCTAATGAGTGATGCTGATAATGTTACTCATTTTGCATTATTGAATTTGTCCATGGAATTAATCAAATTATTGTATGGCTGTGTTCATTACTGTTTAAATGACTTGGATTAGGGCATCCATGCACGCTAATTGAGGCACCAACAATACAAGATACATTCCACATTAAATGAATAGCCATCCATTCAATAATGCAAAATGAGTAACAGGTAGAAATGGATGGATGTAGGCATTTTTCAGCTCTTCATATTATGAATAGCCGTGTTGGGCATAATTCTGTTATACCCTACACACCAACAACGGTAGTATGCGTCGTTCTTAAAAATCATGCACTATGAATACCTCTGTAAAATAAAAAATTATTGTTTCATAAGACACTTTTTCAGTGTTTAAAAAAGTAGGCATATTAATCATTCCCATAGTCATTGACTGAAATAAAGAATTACCAAACAACGATGGTTCAGAATTGACTGCAACTCTTTGCAAATACTATTTTATTTATCACCAGAAATGATGCATAATTCAATTTTTTTTAAATATGTTATGAATACAAATATACAATTTCATAAGTTGTCTTTCAGTTTTAATAGCAAGCTATATTATACTACCTGGGAATAAAAATCTTAACACTTTCCACGCGGCAGGGGTCTGCAGACGACATTTCAAAATGTCACAAAATGTTTCAAAATGTCAAAATTATTGAATTTCATTACCATATTTGGAATCACCATGAGAAATGCATTGAAATAAGTATAAAGATACCTAGTATTGGTTCAGTAATTCATGAGAGACGAAAGTTGTGAAAGGTTTCTGAAAAATCGGTTTTGTTTATCGTAAAACTAATAGCCGCGTGGAAAGTGTTAACAATATAATATGCTTGAAAAAAAATTGGTTTTTAATCAGATATGTCATTCAAAGAACAATGGCTTCAGTTGGAATTACCTTTAGACAAGGGGGTGGGGGGATATGTTCTACGGGCAAATGGACCCCTCAGGTAGGGTCTGTCAGTTGGGGATTTTTCTCAAAGATTTTGTGACTTCAAAATAATCCAAAATGTTCCAATTTTAAAACAAAATCCAAAATGTTCCAATTTAAAAAAAAAATCCAAACTATTTCAAATAATTTCATAACATTTTCATCAATGTGTAAACAAAAACTATTTTCTAACCTACATTATGAATACCCGTCGTAAAACCCTATCTCACAATTTGTAGATATTTGTTAAACGTATCCCGTGCTACAAACAGTCAGCTGTAGAACGGGACCTCGTTTCAATTAAGGGCGCTCTAAAACGATGGGTGTACGTAACCAAGGTAACGCATCACCCGTCAATTTGCGCAATTATTGAATTTTCACCTTTTAACCCGAATTATCTGCATAAAAAGTAACTATCCATCGAGTTGAGGGCAGCATAAGGTACCAGAACTCCTTGCGATATCCAGTTCAATGATTTAATTTAACCTTTGACCCCAACATCACACGACACAAGCTAAAATTATGTATTTTTGACCGGTTTGCTGCGATGAGACCACCATTTTTTTAGACGAGATTACAACAATTTTAAGAATTTTTAGGGTAAATGTGATAATTTTTACATTAAATATAAGCCCAATAGTATTCAGAAGTGATGCCTTTGTAACGGTTATCTCTGTGATAAGAGAGTTATTTCGTTGTTTAAAATCAGCAAAATCGGCTTTTTTTGAATTTTGAAAATTACTATGACGTGAGGCCGTTCCCTTGAAAACGCTGTCCTGTTCCCAAGCCCGCCCTCTATTGTAAAGTGGTTTTTGTTCGTATTCCGGTGGGCGACGGACTTCCGTCACTTTATGAATCGCCGTGTAAAAAATGACGGCAGTGCGTCACTAAATAGAGCGCCCTCAATTGAAACGGGGCTCTGTTCTACAGCTGACTGACAAAGGGATATGTGACAGACCTGGTATTATATTCCAGGGTAGTCTTTATGCAATCCTAATCACAAGGAAAGTCAGGAATAATTTTCTTCTGAAATGCACATATAGTGTCACAATTTGAATAAAAATCAGTTGGGAACATCAATTCCCACGCAATGAGATTTTGTGCTAAACATCATTTTATGCTTAAGTTTTTTTCTCTTACATAGTCCATTCTAATAATATGAATTCTGGAATCGAGGAACGGCTGGCTATATTAAAGGAGGTGTCCTGCAAAAGCACAACATTGTGTATTGTATGTTAGCAAAATAAATATTGAGCCAAAATTACGTAGTTATATAGAACAAAACATCATACCACGAAAACTAATAATAAACTGCCATCTCTCAACATGCAATTTTTAAAATTTGTGGTGATCAAAAGTCCCGGTATCAATGACATGGTTATTGGTGCTCAAATTTGCGCAAGTGCATTGGATAACTATCACTTCACTGATACCGGGATTCAGCAATTTTCAACAACAAATATCACAAATTTAAAATTTGCAAAAAATTAGCAACAATTTTCCACACAAAAAATTGCTAACACAAAAAAAGAAAAGAAAATAATAATAAAATGTGTCAGGGCCCCGTAGACAGGATTTGTTTGTGTCGTCTAATGAATAATTAATTAATGGGTGACAAATACACACTTCTAATGGTATTTGATACGAGTAATCAAACTTATTATATTTCTATAATTATTAATACAATCGACCGTATAAAAAACGATGAAATTCTACAAAAATATGTTGTTAAAGACTACACACGAATTGTGTTCAACTTGATTTTGATAAAACGTGTTGAAAGTTGTAATAAAGCGTTGTCGAATTTACTCTTTAGCCAAGATCAGCTTTTATTTACCCTTGTTTACACATAGTCAAAACTCGAATAAAACAAAACACATTTTCAAACAGAATTTTTGACCATCATTTTCAGAACAGTGTTTTTCTGTGTCTTAAAGGTAGATGACCCGATCACATTTTCATAACACAGATTTTTCTCAAACATATGGAGATTTTTACTGAAATTTAATGGTCCAAATCCGTATGATTACGAAGAAATCGGTGAAATAACATCGAATTACCGCGAAAAGAGGTAACCACCAATATAGTTTGTGTACAACTCAATGGGCACATTTCACAGCATCTTGTGCGTCTAAAATAAGAACCATTAGAGTTATGCAACTCAAACTTTGGAACACGACTTTTTTGAGGATGACCTTTCATGTCGAATAGAAGACTTCAAGTTGAAAATCGGAACATCTACCTTTAAATGTCCTTACATAGTAAGAGAACAGCTAAATTAAATGTCTACCTAGGGAAACATACTACGGGTTGGTTTATATACATTCCTACCTACATTTGTACAAAAATAGGATTTGTCTTTTATATTTTGATTGAATAACATGAATTACAATTATGACCATGAATAACAATTATCATGATTACCCAGAACATTATTTCTAACATTTAACTAGCTTATAAATTCTTAACACAACAAAATATTTGAAATACCATACTTCATTATGGAAGTAATACTTGCATACAATTCTGATATTAATCCTAATACACTCGAAGCCAATTTTTATTTCGCACTACGAGGATGCAGCAATTGGGAATATGTGGGACACACCGGGGCTTGAAGCGAAATGATTGTGATCATTTCCTAATGGCAGTGTCATAATAATAGCAATAGCACCTGGTACATCCTGTATGATGGATATAGGGCGAGTAAAAAAAGTGATCTCAAATTTGGGATTTCATATCTTAAAATCTGTGCAACAATTTCACCGATTTCTTTTTGAGGCAGACAGGTTATTTCATTAGCTTTCTAAAGAATCTCATTAGCTTTCTTAAGAATTTTGGTTGGTTGGTTGACATGGGTTTTGGTAAATATATTTTATGCTCATTTGCGCAAAAGTGAATATTTTATCAACCGAACAAGATTTGCGATATTTTCTCTTGTACGATCTATTGAATTCCACTATTGAAAACAGTCCACGCTCTAGTCTGAGCTGAGTCCGACTATCACAAAAGCCAAATTTGTTATTGTTGTTGCTAAATTTGTGTAATGATGACATTGTTTTGTCATTATTTTGCAGTTAATGTTTGAAAAAAATAACTGAGAATGTTTGATTTGTCTTTATTAGCTAGCTATTGTGTACCATACATGAATCCACAGTAAAATTGTCAATATTGTGTTTGGTTTCAAAATGCAGTAACTTTACCAAAATAGTCATATCTGGTAAACGGTACCATGAAATGTCATGATTCTTTTTGCTGATGATAGTGAATAAATGCATCTATCGCCGCATACATTGATTGCCTTCATATTCTAATAAAAATATTTTTAATAATTATTTTACTTTGATTACACCTTTTTTTTACTTGCCCTGTAAGTGTGTGTTATAAAATTGAGTTAATAATATTATTACTATTATTATTATTATTATTTTAGCATACATTATAATATTGGGTTGTTTTGACTAATTGTGACCCAACATGAGTAAAATGAGGCGCAGTATGGCAGTAGCTAATTTGAGTTATGGGCACATATCGTCAGCCTGCTTCGATAATTGCCTAACTCATTTTTTCTAGTTCTTAGAAAACAACAAAAGTATGAAACCTGTTACCTGTGTACCTGTTACTCATGTTGCATTGTTGATGGATGGATATTCATTATGTGGAATGAGGCTTGTATTGTTGATGCCTCAATTGGCGTGCATGGATGCACTAATCCAAGTCATATAGAAACAGATGAACACAGCCATACAATAATTTGATTACTTCCATGGATTTGTCAATGCAAATTCAATAATGCAAAATGAGTAACATGTTGGAGTGGTCTGGTGGCCCTTTTGCAACAAAGCTCTTCCTTTATCAACACTTTTGATTGGTCAATGACTTAGGTATTATAACAGCATGTGCATAATGTAATGAAGTCATGATTTATGCAAAAAACTCAATTGTGCTGAAAAGTGAGTTAGGCAATTATCGAAGCAGGCTGACGATATGTGGAACACGGTCATAATACATCAAATTCATAAAAGTCTTATTTCTTATCTTTGATATATCTTGTATCCAAACCAAGGACACAAATTCATCTAACCAAGGGCTCAAATTCATGAAAATGAAGAGATTGAGGTTTTTAATTTTCATTTACCCATTGATTTTTTAACAAAACAAAACCTTTAAAATGTTCATAACTTTACAATTTTGTATTTTATGTTTTCAAAACAAAGTAAAATTTCAATAATCCAGAACTTTGGTTAGAAATGTGATATAATGACTTTGGTACCAAAATGTCCCTTAAAGGGGCATTGAGAGATACGTATGGGAGTGCGCCCTCAATTATCCTGGAAATTAGTTTTTTTGCATCAAAGTAATACTTAGGCATACTAACTACCATCTGAAACAGTTTACCAACATTCAACGTTTATCATATAAAATGTCATGATTTTCTTAGTTTCAATATGATGATATCGAAACTAGGTGCTGAATTCGGAAGTTATGCTATCGTTTTTCATGTAGACTTTCGCCGCAAATCTCAACCAGGAAGTGCCGTTATTTGCTTTGGCATGAAGGCGATGTCGGAATTGTATGATATTTTGGATTTGGGCTATGTTGATGATTATCTTTAAGTTACTTGCTCATTTAGTATCTCTCAATGCCCCTTTAACTCAATCAAAATCATGATATAAATAACACAATATTCATATTTCCCTCATTGTACCTCATTTACTCGGGGGGTTGGGTCACAAATAATATTGATTCCAATTATGAACATGATTATCACAAAGATACTGTAACACAGTTAAATTTCACGGCAACTAAATTTAGCGAATTAGCATTTAGTCGCCTTTTTTTACGGCAATTTAATTTCACAAATTTGTATCATTTCCTATATATAAGGCTATATTAAAAAAATCTTTTGTCTTAAAGCTCTTCAGTTTTTCAAAACCTAATGCGGAAAGCGGGTTTTTAAAGGTTTTTTAAGCTTTTTTTATAAATATAAAATATTGAAATCCTTTTGTAAAAGTGACCTTTTGTATTTAAAATGATGTGATCAATGAAAATCTGACAAATCTGTGAAACTTAAGGATTTATTTTTTTTGAAATTTAAAAAAAAATAAAAATAAAAAATAAAAAATAAAATAAAATAAAAACAGATTTTGTTTTTCTAATGCGCATCAATTAACTAACGCGCGCGAGAGCTTTGAGACAAAAGATTTGTTTAATATAGCCTAACCATATAATTGGCGGCAATTTAATTTTGCAAATTGGCCCTCCTAGCCAAATTAGCCAAATTGAATTGCTAGCAAAATTAAGTGGTTTTACAATAGTGACAGGGAACTTTTAACTATAACTAGTTGGATAAATTTGAAACACAACAAAATTCAGAATATAATATCATAGTTCATTTTTAAAGTAACTGATGATTACATACACATTTGACATTAGGCCTTTAGATAAAATAATGAATTGTTTGTACTGAATAAGACCAAAAACTAAATTGTTTGCTTGTCCATAAATCCCTTCCAAAGGGTAGGGTCGGTAGGTCGAATTTAGACAAATTAATTCAAAATAAAATTCAAAAGATGTATTGCTAAATTAAATGTGAATGGGAATATTATACTATTAAATCACTTCATTCTTGTTTTAAAACAAGTAAAGAAACTGTTTTAAAAATATTTTATAGTGTATTGCCGGAGAGCAATATTCTGGAAGAAAAAAACCACCCTTTTCTGGAATTTCCAAAAATAAGGGTAGGTATACATTTGTACAGACCAACTTTTATGTCAGTTTTCAAAATTAGGGTAGATCGGAAATGGACAAACAAAAATCTTTTTTTGGCCTCAAATGAGTAATGAGCACGAACTACAATTATGATAACAACCTTGAACACATTTGAACTACAATTAGTTGATCAATTCTAAACACAACAAATACTGTAATATCATAAAGTCAACATGAAAGTAATGTTTGCATACAAATTTGACATTTAGACTGTTTTGTATGATCTCATGTGATCAACAATTTGTTGACTGACACCCACACAATCAATTTTAGCTTTAGATTCTCTTGGTCGGGGCTGGTACATCAATTCCCAGACTCTGTCAAAGAGGACGCCATCATTTCTCTCCCATTGACAACGTACAGGGGGATGTTTTTTGGCAGCATTTTTATTTGAAAGGAAAACAAATCAAACTCGATACACTACTGAAAATTTGAACATTTTCATGGAAAAATAAGAGAGTTGTGACATGATTTAACCTTTTCCACATTGACTCCTACAGTGACCTTTCCCCTTTTGAGTCTAGAGGGGAGGTTAACTGGAACAGTGGAGTGACCAGTCAGAGGAAAGTAAATGATTTGTGACGTCAAGCCGTTCGTGAGAATCTTCACACAAAATCCACTTTCCAAAACCTCAAGGCTTACAGGCATCTCAGAGGCAAACCAGTTGTGATGCAGCACATTCACTGCAAATTATGAGCGTTTACTTTTGGACAAACTAAAAGTAAACTCAAAAGTAAACGCAATACTAAACACTTATGTGAGCCAAACAACTAAGCTGTTTTCCACCCAGCCTCTACTCAATAACTGTCCCATTATATCACAGATGGTGGAAACATCTGTAATTATATTCACTCACTTGGAGCGTGCTTTGAGGTCAATTGGGTGCAAAATGCAAGAAACATTTAGTTTTGTGTTTACTTATACGTTTAGTTTTGTGTTCAGAGTTGCATTTACTTTTGAGTTTACTTTTCGTTTGTCCAAAAGTAAACGCTCATAATTTGCAGTGATTAAAAGGGGGACTTTGCGACTGTGTGTTTGTCAAGATATAGATGAAAACAGACAAAAAAATAAAGAAAATAGTAAGAATTTCCGAGTTATTTTCATTTGTAAAATCTGAATGCCTTGATCAATTCTGATAAATTTGGTGTCATTTTAAAGGTTAGAAAATGCTCTGAGAGCACACATAATAAACTAAAAATTGACTTCACCTGCAAAGTCCCCCTTTTTTTTATGTGCTGCATCAGATTTAGGGGTGCCAAAAATACCATATTATATTCAATTATTCATTGATTCAATATCAAACATTTATAAATTCATTCAAAGATGTTTTCGATTTTAGTTATTGGTACAGTACAAGGATATAAAAATATCGTCTAGACTCATTTGTGAAGCCGTCAACAGCCCCCACCCCACCAAGTGTTATTGGGGCCGAAGAAAGGCAAGCGAGTTGCTGCCAGAAAGCTGTCCCAGAGGTTAGCTTATTTCAAGTTGTGAGTAAAAATAATCTCCAAAATAGATATGAAAATATGATACATAAAACTGCCATGTGTTTGATGCTGCTGGTGCTTTTTGATGTGAGCCCTTTGTGACAACATAAACAAAATGGCGACCATTGCAGATAAAACCATTTGGCACTCAGCTTTCAGTATACAGTGTTACCAAAACACTAATAAAGTAGCCCAATTAAAGCAATATTATGTGATCTGTTTCAAATTTGTACACTATTTTTCTCTATCTTATAATGAAGTTTGATTTATGAGGGCACATAAATCTATCTGGATCTATAAGGGCACATAAATCTTAAAAAGTAAAAAAACCAATCACAGAATCTTACTAAATCATACAGGAAATCATAACTTGACAACTTATTTGTCAAAATTTGATTTTCAAGAAATAAGGACAAGTATTGCTCTTTAAAGTTTAATTTAGAAGACATTTTTAGTTTCATATTTATAAATGTAATTTGACAAACAAATGGCATTAAGAGGGTGCAATCAAATACAGATGGCGTTCCAAGAAAAAAGATCGCATAATATGCCTTTAAGTTATATTTTATATTGCAAAGAACCCAATAGTGTCGGGAAAAGATGGCACTATAATTTGGGCTTCTTCTGACCAACCAATTCTCCTCCTAATACAGCTGCTGGTATTACTACTACTAAAGTCTCCTTACGCCTTAGATGATGTCACCACTCACTTTCAACCAACCTAATAAAATGACAAAGAGGATAAAACATAACAATTCGATGGCATATGAATGCTCTGATATAACTTAACAATGTTGATAGCAAAGCGTGTGCCTGGCACCAACACAGAGGGCCGTATTCTCGTACATATTTAAATTCAGTTTTAAGCTAAACACACTAAGGCCAACAACAAACATTTCTTCGTCCGACCGACCGTGATTACAGTCCCGACCGCATACCTTTTTTTTCCCTCTTTTTTGTTTGTTTGCCTTAACTAAACGCAATATTCGAAAATTTGTTTAACTTAAACACTTGTCTAACTCACTCTAAAGTGTCTAACATTAAACATGGGTATGGGGGTAGTTTAACACACGTTTAATGTAAACTTGTGCACCAATTGTATGCCTTCAACTGTGCCAGGTGCAAGCTGATGTGCATTTAAGGTCGATATCTATTGTAACTCATTTGGGCCATAATAAATTGAATACAGTGAACGCACGACCACTCTGGGGACATGATTAGCAGATTTTAAAAATCGGGTTTTGTTAAACATGTCGTTTAAAAGATGAAGTCATGTTTAATTTAGACACAAGTTTAGTTAGACACGCTTTTAAGCTAAAATTGTGTTAAGTACGAGAATATGGCCCAGAATTTGTAAGAATATGTTTGGGCAGGTTTTTTTTGCTACATATTGACCGTTTTGCCTTTTAACAATGCAAATAAGAATCAAAGCCAAACACTCTTAGGGCTTTACCTGTCCATTGCCAAACCAAACAATCTTTTTTACTGATAAATATGGCGGGTGTATAATTGGAAAAGGTTTCTACAAAGATCCCAATCAAGTTCTCGATAGAAATTTAAACTGACAAGTCCATGTTTAGACAAAAATACTAATACCAGATAAAAAATATTTACATGTTAAATAACAGAGATGAAAGCATGCACTGTAAAAGAAATGCCGAAAAGTTGCTGAAAATACCTGACACTTATACTATGTGCAGGTAAGAAGTGGCCAGAAAGCAGGCAATTGATTGAAAACTTATATCCCTGCAAATAAGGCTATATTAAACAAATCTTTTGTCTCAAAGCTCTTCAGTTTTTCAAAACCTAATGCGGAATGCGTTTTCTTTTAAAGTTTTTTTTATTTTTTATTTTTATTTTTAAAAATATAAAATATTGAAATCCTTGTAAAAGTGACCTTTTTATATTTAAAATGATATGATCAATGAAAATCTGAAAAATCTGTGAAACTTTGGGATTTTTTAATTTAAAAAAAAAAAAAAATTGCTTTCTTCTTTTTTTCTTACGCGCACCAATTAACTAACGTGCGCTGGGAGCTTTAAGACAAATTGTTCTTTTTTAATTAGCCTGAGGTGTTTTTTATACAGGAGTTGAGTGAAATTTACTTTAATTCGTTTTAATCCGAATAAAGCAAAATTCACTGAATAAAATTATTTTTGAACAAATCAACTGATTTCACTCAAACACGTGTACGAGAAAAAGAATTGCTACCGGTTCATACCGATTTTTGCAGTGACCTACTTTTCTTTATGTCCATGTTCATAAAATGGTAGCATATGATTAGGTGGCGCCTGACTGGCATGCATAATCAGCAAGTTATGCATTTATTATGAAATACAAAAATGTTATTATTTATCAATGTGATAATTATAATAAACTCTGCATGAAAAGAATGTATCCACTTCTTTCGAGGCACCCTGTGTTTAATTCTTAGGACCCTTAAGAAATTTAACAAGTGGGAAATAACAGGCATTTCGTCCCGCACATTTTGACACCTCATTTGTCACAATAGCACCAATATTGATGAAGCAGTGGCCATTGAATAAAAAATGATGCAGTCTCCATCGTTGCACTTAACCTTAAGAATGAGTTCACATACGCAAATGATAAGGATGATAATCAAGCTTTATTTTGCTCATGGGCTTTGCTTAATCAAAACAAATAATGGTATTAAAAAGTCTTGTCAAAATTTCCATTAATTCATCAGTATCGTGCATGTCCTCCTCCTGCTGCGATTACGGCTAGGCAGCGGCGTCGCATACTGTTATCCAGGCAGCAGGTTTCCGATGCTCTTTTCATGGGTATAGAGTTTAGTGCAACAATGGAATCTGCATCATGTTTCATTCAGATGGCCACTGCTTCATCAATATTGGTGCTATTGTGACAAATGAGGTGTCAAAATGCGCAGGAGGAAATGCCTGTTCTTTACCACTTGTTGAAATTTCTTTAGGGTCCTAAGAATTAAACACAGGCGCCTCTAAAAAAAGTGGATAATTTCTTCTTCTTTTTTTGTGCAGAGTTTAGTTACCTTGCTTCGAAGCGGTATTCTTGGTACACTATTTGGCAGAGTCTTTGCTATGCTGATAATGCTTAGCAATAGCCAAGGACAGGTAGTCCATATTCTTATCGTCATCGATTGCTTCTCCAGGTCCGCCCGGTTGGCTTTGTACAAACTTGAAACACAAAAATGTAGAACAGTGCCCCGTGGGCAAAAAGCAAAGCTTTAAAAATACTGCACACAGAAACGAGCCATATTGCTTTAGGATTCAATTGGGTTTTAAAATACATAGTCAACAATATTTGCTTTAAAAGTAACATTTAAATTTTTGGTAAACCAAGCCCTTGAAATTTTACTTACAGGGATATACTGTCAAACACTATAATTTCGCAAATTGAAAATTACTGCTATTTTAGCGGGCATTTAACTTGTGAATCTGGAAAATTGACTGTTACTTTCAATGCAAAAATTGTCAGTTTCGAGGGTACTAATATTGCAAATCTACATCCCTCGCAAAATTCTCGACGCAAAATTCACAAAATTAAATCCTTTGCGAAATTAAGTGGTTTTACAGTACCTTGGTACACAGTTTATGAACAGGACAAAAAACACTTCGTAAAAACTGTGAAGTGGCAAGGATATAGAACTCAAATTTAAAGGCCATTATATTGCTTGATATCGAGTAAAATGTAGCATAGCAATGATAAAAGAAATAAAGGTATGCATTTTCTCAGATTTCCAAAGGTACGACAATGTGCACGACTTCTGGGCAGGACAATTAGTATCATTCAGGGATGGAAATAAGACCCGCCCGCTATCCCGCCCGCCCATAGCGGGTAAATTTCGTGTCAGGCGGGTGAAGATTCAAAGGTACCCGTCCGACTGGCGGGTAACATTTTTGAAGCTCAAAGTGGAAGTATTAAGTTCAGGTTATTTTCCTCATCAGATGATGGTATGATAGAGGAGATCAGGTTGATAGGAGATTAAAGAGAGTATTGGATTGATGAACATGATGAATACGAGGAGCTGTTACGGGCTAGGTTTACAGTGGAACATCGTACAATAAAGACAAAACATGTAAATGTAGTTTAAAAGTAGTCTTGCATTTGTTTGCTGCAAAATGTTATGAAAAAACCTTGGGCTGGTAGAATTTTTGTCGGGCAGGTAGATTCTGTGAGTTACCTGCCCGACTGGATAGTTGAAAAAAATCTGAAGTTCCATCCCTGGTATCATTATTTAAAAACAAAATGCTCTATTTACACTACTGTAGAGAGAAGACCTATTGTTTCATTCCACTTACCATGTAAGCATCGTGGTGTTCGCGAGTCTTGCAGTGCGCGTCCAGCACGGCTCCCTGACTCCCTACAGACTGGTAGAACTTACGACACGGTCGGCAGAAATAGCCCCACACCGGCACTACCAGATGTCGACCTGCTCAAAACAAAACACAACATCATGTGGTGTCAGACCATAGCAGTTAGTCCTCGTTCGGTGCAAGTTTGAACATGACATTCAACTGGTACCTACTGGAGGATACAAAGGGTATAACATTTCATTTGAACCAGAAGAGTAGAATGCAACCCTAAGGCCAAAAAAAAAAATTGTTGGTTTGTCCACGTCCGGCCGACCGTGTACTATAGCCCCGACCGTGTAACTTTTTATTTATTTTATTTTATTTAAAAAAAATCAAACCAAAAATCAAAACGTATGGCCTTAAGGGGTCGTCCATAATTTTCGCCATTTTCAGTTACGTACAAAGCGTACGTAAGAGGGGGGAGGGGGTCGAAATATACCCCAACCGTACGTAACTTAAATGGTGATCTTCAGAGGCGGGATTTTTTTTTTAAAGTACAAAATAAAATAAAATTTCGCCATTTATTGCGTACGTAACTCGAGGGGGGGAGGGGGGTAAAAAGTTACGTACGCTCTGTACGTAAGTGGAAATGGCGATAATTTTGGACGGCCCCTAATTGACCCCAGGTGATCCCTCATGTGACCCCATACCATGTATAGTACTATGTGAGTTATTTTGGCTTAAGTATGGGTCATCCAAAAGATCTGACACGGTTCAGAACTCGGCGTACTGGCTAGGACTGGGCCAGAACAACCACTAGCAAAAAAATAAAAAATAAAAATCCGACCTACCGACCCTACCTTTGGAGGACCCTCTATGGACAAACAAACATTTTTTTGTTTTTGGCCTAAGGTAAATTCACAAAGGAAGCTTCATATTGGCAAACAGTTGTGAGGCTCGCATTTATCGGTGGGCAAGTGGAATCCCTACTAAAGAGCACATTGATGGGTTTAAGCTGCACCATGCACATCATATGTGATTGCCTGTTGCACTTAATGGTGGCTGATGATGGACACTGACTTACAAACAAGAAATATGTGCGACAGCAGGGATATCTTTTGCGCACGGATAAACACCAACCTCACACTTTTCGCCAATTTCAAGGCCACTGGACAAATTTATGATGGGGCACTAAAAGGCCAACAAATGATCAATCAAGAATACCTCGAAAGTTAACAACGGTCTAGGGCACCAAGGCAAAACCTCAAAAGGGCACGTCAATGGCTGACTAAACTGAAGCGAGTTAGTTCTTTAGTGAATGTTTGGTGTAAGATAAACACAAGTTAGACTAGCGTAAAGACTCCATTACAGAATTAAGCTGTACGATTCCTGTATGCTACAAAATACTACTTCCAAGCCGGCATCTGGGGCTTTTACCCTAACAGCCCCGTATGCTACAAAATACTACTTCCACTTTCAAACCTATCTCCAAGTGGTATGTGCAGACGGTTTTCGATGATGTAATCAACAGAGCCTAAACAGCGAGTGCTAGGGCTCAAAATTTAATTTTTGAGGGTTCCCCATTTCAAAGCCACTGAACAAATTTATGATGGGGCACTAAGGCCAACAAATAGTCAAGTATACTTTGAAAGTTAAAAAGGTCTAGGGCACCAAGGCAAAACTCCAAAAGGGCACACTTGGTGAAATTTGAGCCCTGGTGAGCGTAGTATACTGAGCGAACGAGTAGTTGAGAGTCGTGGCTTGCCTATGCTGGCCTGGAATTTTGGTCCGGACGTGGGAGCGGCAATTTATTTGTTGATTTCTCTTCGAAAACTGTGATCCTGGTTAAAAACCCGGATATGGTTAGGGTCAATAAAAGATTGCATGCATGCTAGTCTAATTCTAAGCTAGTGTTACACCAAGGCTCAAGATAAGCGGGCGCTGGGCGATTTTTACCCCTCGGTCCTTCTGCCATAGCGCCTGGTTATGCTGAAAAATAAATAACCGAGCGCTGATATTTTGTCCAAACCAGCGCCCGTTGACGATCGGGAAGTTAGCACAAGACATTCGAGTTTACAATGCTGCCATGCTGGATTTGATAAAAAGTTAGCTCCCGGTAGCCTGAAAAGAGCTCCTGGTTCTCAATAAATCCCATGATCCGGGCGCTACTTTTGAAAAAAAGAAGCTCCCGGTAAAAAAACTGTTATCTTGAGCCTTGTGTTACACCAAGGCGTAATTAATGCCCACCCTGGCACACATGATATGCAAAATACCAGGAATTGAACCCTGGATCCCCTGTTCATATATCATCACACTTGACCTCTCCTAAATTGGTCATCCAAGGTCCAGGTTCGATTCCCAGTCAAAGAAATTCTTAACCGCCAAGAGAAAAAAGATTGAGTTGCTGCAGTCCCTTGTGAACTAGGTGTAACAACTTTAATGTCATAGGTTCAGAATTCACAAGGGCAGGGAGGTAGACGGCAATTCGACAATCTACTGCGCTAGATGTGGTGTGGATATTAGTGTGTTATGTCCACACAACCTGGTCCAGTGCAAGAAAGCCCCAATATAACACGAATGTTTGTGATGAGTCTATGGAGCTCAACTCTATGGAGCTTCATAAATTATATTGCATAACTCCAGCCGGTAAGGAAAAACAATCGAATAATGGCTTGCGGGGGAGTTGTGGAAGAAATTTCTCGACAAAAGTGTGTCCTTTTGTTGGTTTCAGAATCACGTCATACAAGTAACATACAAAATGGCTTTGTTGACAAAGAGATGAAAGCGACAATCGTAGCAAAGCCTGAACATTGCCAAAAAAAGATATCAGAAAACCGTTGACATCGATATTGTTGTCAGGGAAGATTTTGTCTGAAAATGATTAAAAATCTTGCAAAAAAATGCCTGTATATCGGTGAGACCGACTAAGGGATGTTAATTCTAGGAAGACGTAACAAGAAACAGTAACAAACAATAACGGAGCACATAAAGAGCTGTTAAAAGTAGCGTCAACTATCAAAATGTGTTCACCCTGTGACTAAGAAGACATCCATATAGCACTGTAAGGCGACAACAACAAAAACCCTGTTTTTTACGTGCGGACGGACCTGTCAAGTAGGTCGGTCGGGGGTGGGGGGGGGGGGTAATTTATTTATTTTTTAAACCTAAAAATAATATCACCAAAATCTGCAAAAATCTGAAATTTTGTTAAAAAATTGTGGAAAAAAATTGTCGACAGATTTTCGGCCACATTTTTTTTTTACAAATTGGTAAAAAAAACAAATTTGACAGATTTTCGGCCAAAAAACTGCTGATTTAACATGATTTGAGAACAAAAATTCTTTAAAAAAATTCTTGAAAAGCGCAAAAAGTGCGTCGGTCGGGCCCATAAAACAGGGTGTGTTTTTTTGGTCGCCTCATAGGCAAAAAATGTTTATTGACGGTCTGCAGCATAATAACAGATACTTACCAGTTACCAGCCATCGCACAACCAAAAAATATATCAATTGTGCAGAGAAAAAACTTTTCAAAGACAGGTGTAAAATTGCGATACAAATTGTACCCATTTTCAAAGAGTAACTGCATCCCAACTTGAAAAGTAAGGATTTTTTAATTTTGCACCTCAAAAGGAAAAAGCAAAATTTGAGGAATGCACCCTTAAATGTTTGGTATTACAGAATGAATACACTTGTTATTACAGAGTTTCTTTAGGAATTCAGAGAATATGAACAATTACTTAAAGAAGCCATAAAAAAACCCAGCACAAACTGGTACAGAATGAATACACTTATTAATACAGAGTTATCTGTAGGGATTCAGAAAATATGAACAATTACTTTAAGAAGCCATAAAAAAAACCCAGCACAAACTGGTACTGAAAGCGTGAATCAACCGAGTTTTAGTATGCACCATGAAAGGCCAATTAGAAGAGAGACGCTATGGATGGTTTGCAACTTACACGCAATGATATGAAACTAGCCTAGCTAGCAGAACACAAATGTACATATAAGTAGTAACCGGTGTGCACACCATGTATTAATTTGCAGGTTTCGGTTTAAAGACACACAATGAAAAATGTATTCTTGACGTTGGTCGTCTCAGAATAATGAGATTGATTCTGAGAGGCCATCGAGAGAAAAACAGCGTAAAACAAAATAAAACTTAGCTGTTACGAATAGCATAAAATTGCAGATTCAGTACTTCTCAACAGAGTAAAACTTAGCTGTTACAAATAGTATAAAATTGCAGATTCAATACTTCTCAGAGGCCAAAGAAAGTCCAAGAAAATGATAGAATTGTAAGATGTTGGAGAGGTGAGGGAAGAATTGAGGGCCAATAGAGAGATTTTGAAGATAGAATTTATGAAAGAAAGTAAGACAGATCGGAAGATAGGCTTTGAAAAGAGAGAATAGAAGGAGAAAGGAGAGAGGTTGAAAGAAGATTAGGAAGAGAAAATAGAAATACTTCAGAAATGTTTGCTGACGATTTCTATTGATTATAGAATTGCAATACAAATATTCTCTTTATAATATATCGTCGCTGATCTGCCAAAACCATGTATAAAGTAAAACCGCCTAACGTTTTTTCAATAGGAAGTGTTGCTTTATACATGTTCAGGGGCACTTTAACGGTTTTGAAAGATGGCCCTTGAACATGTTTAGAGCAGACTGCCCAAAGGTTGCACATAGGAAGTATTAATTATACATGCTGAAGGGCCGGATGGAAATACATGGTTTTGACAGAACAGCGATGATATGTGATGTTGCGATTTATTCTAGTTATAATCAACAATAACAACTAGCTTTTCGTGCTACAAATACTCTTCTGCTGGACACTGATAACGTCACTAGAAACACTGCTTCAAAAGAAAGAAAAAACAGCTATCATTCTGCAAACCTTTCCCTCCGCGCAGTGATGTCAGTGCCCATTCAAGTGATGGAAGGTTTTTATGGAATGATTGCAAAACTATTGGGTCTGATGAGTGGACTGGGATCAAAAAGGGCAAAAACCAACACATCCGAGACAACTACTATATTGACAATGACATCATCTATATCAGGGTGAGAAAAAAGTATAGACAATGATGGGTCACTTAGGGAGTGACGATAGTCTAGAAACACTGGGAATAAAACTGGATCTAGCACCAATAACAATGGAGAGAAAGTATTCAGTTTGCGAAAGAGTCCATTATCAAGTCTGAGAATATTGTGGTCCAACTAAAGAGAGTATATTTGTATTGCATCTACTTATCATATTGGAAGATATAGAAATAGGATAGCAATATAAGATAGAAAGAAGAAAAAAAAGAATCATAAATAGGAACAAATTCGGTGTAAAATGTTGAGAAGCAGTCATAAAATTCAAACCTGCTGTGTTGATATCGATCACCTACCAATAGCTACATCGGGATCATATTCGGCCAACTCTTGGGTTTTGTTGTCGTTCTCAGTGCAGTCGTTCGTCATCATCGACTCGGGCTCGGACACGAGCTGGGCGCTGACAAGATCATCGATAGTACTGTCAGCGCTGGAGCCAGCGAAAATATCAGTGTCAGACGACTCAAAGGGTGCTGGGGCATTGCCTGTCTGTTGTGACGTGGATCGGGCCGTGTCGGCTTCGGCATCGGAGTCGATGACGACAATGTCGTCCTCTTCCGAGGTCACGTTGGTGACCGTGATGGCTTGGTTGAAACCTTCGCCCAAGTCGGTCTGCATGGAATCCTGGACTTTGCCGTCTGGGGACAAATTGGCGGTCAGCATAGCTTCCTGCACGGGGGTCCAAAGGGAATTGAAAAGATGGCATCGATATTGATTATGGAAAGAAAAGAAGAGCTTAAAATAGTAAGGGGTGGACTACTACTGCTGACGTCCATACTCTGGTGGACCCTCTTATTCAACATCAGGAGATGCCATACAATAACTGGCAAAGAAAGATATGGGCAATATTTCTTCGTAGAGATTTTCCATTTTTAAATTAGGTGGGAATGATGAAGGATGGTGCCAGCTATAAAGGTCTTTGCTGAAATAATCTGCAATTCTTGTCCAAAAAGAAACGTCCACTATCAGGAAAAATCCTTGTGGTGTGCATGGTCTTACTTCTGCCAAAGGAAGATGATTCTTCGATGGAGAAACCTGTGAGAAACTAAAACTAGAGATGAAAAGTTATAAGTTTGGGTGAAATGAAACAGTTGCAAAGATGGGAGTTCCTTTAGTATACCCTACCACTGCATGTCTTTAATGGGGACTTTTAAAGAACGACCCATACACTTACACTGTGAGGAATACAAATGGTAGGGTATTCCAAAGCTTACCCCAAAGATGTATTATTTGCACATATGTGTGACTAACACGTGGGAATAATAATACTATGTGTAGATATATACAAGAGTATGGCTGAATCGAGTCCAACCATAATGAACAGAAAAACAGCTTATATGATTCTGTGGGTCCCCATGGCTGAATCGAGTCCAACCATAATGAACAGAAAAAACAGCTTATATGATTCTGTGGGTCCCCTCAAAACAGCCATTTCTCTATTATTCAAGAAAAAAGGTCGACACATTGTCTCTTGGGCCTTCTAAAGATTGCATGAAATGAAACAGTTGCAAAGATGTACATTTGCACATATGTGACTAACACGTGGGGATAATAATACTATGTGTAGACATACCGTCACCAAAAAAAGTACCTATACAGGTAATAAATGGGCTTCTAACTCTAACAATATATATCCTACCTAAAAAATTAAATTATAAAGTTGTTGAAAAATTCATCTTCTTTAATATGAGATATTGCACGCTAGGATCAAGTGATTATTGAGGAAATGACACTCCCAAATGTAAAGTGGAGTCAGATTTTCATTTTCACATTTTTATTTTTTACACGCCGACCCATCTATAGGCACCTAATCGATTACCGGTAGTGCAATTGGGGATGCATGCGCAGGTTGGACAGTCGGCCATATTTTTCCGATGGATCAGTACCCCACACACACGCTTACCTGTCATACTCTCCCCCGTGTTGAAATGTAAAATGTGAAAATGAAATTGTGACTTAACCTTACATTTTGGATTGTTACTTCTTCAATATTCAACCGATCCAAGCGTGCAATATCTCATATTAAAGAAGATAAATTTCTCAACAACTTTATGATTGAATATTTTTAGGTAGGATATATATTTTTAGAGTTAAAAGTCCATTTATTACCTGTATAGTGACTTTTTTGATGACTGTATACAAGAGTATGGCAGAATCAAGTCTATCCAACCATTACAAACAGAAAAACAGATTAACTCCCTGAGAACTATTATACCTGCCAATTGGTCGGGAAGATGGATACATCTTTTATTGCACCAATCAGAGACAATGTTAGAATGATTGTATCCCTGGTAAAGATTGGAGTGACGTATCTTCGAAGCAGTATTTCAATTGGTCATTCAGATGAGTATATCTTGAAATAAACCAATCATACTCATTGTTAAATAGGCAGGTAGTGACTCAGGGGGTTAAATAATTATGTGGGTCCCCTCAAAACAGCCATAGCTACATTTTCTCTGTGACTCAAGAAAATAAAGGTTCTACACATTGTCTTGGGCCTTATACAATATCTGGAGCAACATGTTGGGGTGGGCAAACAAGAAAAAGATTCCATAACCTCTCTCATGGGCCATTCAAATCATGTGTAGCTTCAAACTTCTCTGATATTCAGGGAAAAAGATACGATTCTGCAAGTGGTCGTGGGTCATTCAAAATATGCGAAGTTTCAAATTTAACAGTTTTCAGAAAGGAAAAAACAAATGATTTCACAAGTTATCTTGGACGTTGAAAACCTGGGTAGTTTCATGTTTTTGGTATTTGATGTTGGGGGGGGGGGGGGAAAGAAAAAGAAAAAATACAGACGTGGTCCGATATAGGTCGTCCATTTTTTAAGGGGGTAGATAAGTGAACATCCTGACCCAAGTTTGATTGCAATCAGTCTTTGTATGAAAAAAGAAATGTCACTTTGCCTCAGATGACATTTGACCTTGATATGTGACCTTTGACCTCATTGACATATGAAGGTTTCCATGTTGAATGTATGATCCAAGTTTGATTGCAATCAGTCTTTGTATGAATGAGAAAAATGTAATTTGTTGGTGTTTTCAGCTTATCTTATCACTTGACCACAGATTACCTTTGACCATGATATGTGATCTTTGACCTCATTGACATGAAGGTCACCAAGTTGCATCTTTGTACCAAGTTAAGTCGTTGTTGGACTTTGTATGAAAAAGAAATGGAGAAAATCAAAAAGGGTATACCAAATATTTGACAGGCTCACACACGTAAAGGTCTCTCCTATGAACGACCTAAAAAAGGTTGTTCATGTGTGTTCAGGAACAAATAAAAGCTTCCGCATACCGCATGTTTTTAATGACCATTATGTGATGTTTATGGTTTCTGATATAGAAGGAAAAAAGATATGGTTTCACAAGTTATCTTAGGTATTCAAAACATGTGTAGCTAGTGGGGGCAGGGGGATTCTGCAAGCTTCATGTAGATCAGGATGGACAAAATATGATTCCGCATCTTGGGCCATATTCTATAAATATTTAGGAAGAATATGATTCCGCGACTTATCTTGGACGTTCATTTTTCACGGTGTTTAGATGGGTACAAATTCTGCAAGCCATCTTGGACTATTCAAAACATTAGTAGTAGTAGTTTCATGTTCCATGGAAGAAAGGTAAAATCGGCAAGTTGTCTTGGGCCATTCAAAAATGTGTAGCTTTACCTTTAAGGGGGAAAGATATGAATTCACAAGTTGCCTTTGGACGTTCAAAACATAAGAAGGTTCATGTTTCAGTGTTTAGATGGGTAAAAAGTCTGCAAGCCATCTTGGACTATTCAAAACATAAGTAGCTTCATGTTTTATGAAAAAGGTAACATCTGCAAGTTGTCTTGGGCGATTCATGTCAAGGAAGAAATGATCTGCAAGTTATTTCGGGCAATTTGAAATCAGTGAAGCTTCATATGATGTTCAGGCCGGGAAACGATTCAACAAGATGTCTTATCCATGACAAACATAAGTACATTTTTTTTTTAGAGATTAAAATAATCATATATGAAAACTGCAAGTTGTCTTGGTCCATTCAAAACATGTGAAGCTCATGTTTCACAGTGTTTTACAAGAAGGACACAGATTCTGCAAGCTGTCTTGGGCCAATTCTTTTAAAATAAAATTTAGATTCTCTTGAACAAATCCAAGATGTTTACTCACATTTGAGACGGTTCGTTCAACATAAATCTCAATATTATTTTTATATCTACAATCCTGATGAATTTATTCAAAGATGTTTAAATTCTTGTTTCGGAAAAATATAATATGAAAATATGAAAACTGCAAGTTGTCCTGGACCATTCGAAATATGTGAATCTCATGTTTCACAGCGTTCAGGAAGGAGCATAAATGATATGCTCGAATAATCTGCAACTTGTCTTTGAACATCAAAACATGTTATGTAAAGCTTGCTTTTCACAGTGTTCAAGAAGGGGGGGGGGGGGGGGGAAATCAGCAAGTTCTCTCGGGCAATCAAGACATAAGTAGCTTCATGCTTCAAGAACAAACATGATATGAATAATCTGCAAGTTGTCTTGGGCCATTCAAAACATGTACAGCTTGTTTTTCACAGTGTTCAGATTGGGGGGAGGTGAAGACTCTGCAAGTTGTCTTTGACCATTCAAAACATGTAAAGCTTATTTTTCACAGTGTTCAGTAAGGGGGAAGGGGGGGAAGACTCTGCATGTTGTTTTGGGTCATTCAAAACATGTAAAGCTTGTTTTTCACAGTGTTCAGGAAGGGGGTGAAGACTCTGCAAGCTGTCTGGGCCATTCAAAACATGTTAAGCTTGTTTTTCAGTGTGTTCTGGAGGGAGAAAGACTCTGCAAGCTGTCTTGGGCCATTCAAAACATGTAAAGCCTGTTTTTCAGTCTTCAGGAGGGAGAAAGACTCTGCAAGCTGTCTTGGGCCATTCAAAACATGTAAAGCCTGTTTTTCAGTCTTCAGGAGGGAGAAAGACTCTGCAAGCTGTTTTGGGCCATTCAAAACATGTAAAGCCTGTTTTTCCCAATGTTCAGGAAGGGGGTGGAGACTCTGCAAGTTGTCTTGGGCCATTCAAACATGTAAAGCTTGTTTTTCAGTGTGTTCAGGAGGGAGAAAGACTCAGCAAGCTGTCTTGGGCCATTCAAAACATGTAAAGCCTGTTTTTCACAGTGTTCAGGAAGGGGAAAAGACTCTGCAAGTTGTCTTGGGCCATTCAAAACATGTAAAGCTTGTTTTTCAGTGTTCATGAAGGGGGAAAGACTCTGCAAGCTGTCTTGGGCCATTCAAAACATGTAAAGCCTGTTTTTCCCAATGTTCAGGGAGGGGGTGGAGACTCTGTCAGCTGTCTTGGGCCATTCAAAACATGTAAAGCTTGTTTTTCACAGTGTTCAGGAAGGGGGAAAGACTCTGCAAGTTTTCTTGGGCCACTTCACACAAAAAATGAATCCGCAAGTTGTCTTGGGCCACTTAAGGCATGTCTACTTTATGTTTCACAAACAAAAGATACCCATCTGCAAGTTGTCTTAGGCCATTCAAAACATATCCTGAATTCAGCTTCCTGGTAAAGAAATATAAAGACTGGTTAAAAGTTTTAAATTGATTTTACCGCCAAATTTCTTGGCGCAAATACAGGTTTACAAGAAAGTAGAATAGAAGTATATAGCCTTACTCCAATTGAAAAAAAAAAATTCTAGAAGAAAATGGTTGGAACAAAATTAATCAAAACATAGCTGAGTTTGCTATTGTATATACAGAAAAATGCATTATTACAGAAAAGATAGTAAAACCATGTTCGGGTGAGACCGTTTACAAGCCGTAAACCACCTATTATTGTGACTGCATAACTGGACCTCATATTTCCCCAATTTTCAAAATTATGAGGTCCAGCACAAAATGATCTGGTCCGTAATTCTAAGAGGGGCCATCGCAAACAAGACATACCCCGCAAAAAAAGCTCTTTTCCAAACTTCCCTTGCTTCGCTGTTTGTACACCGTAGCGTTGCGTTATTACTCCTAGCGTCTTTCATGGATTTGTATTTGGCAAAATCACAGTATAGAGACCAATGATTCCAATCCAAGCCTATTATACACTGCGTAAATATGCAAGAAAAAGAAACCATCAAGTTATTTGCATGTCAATGTGACATGATTGCTATTGCTAGACTTTGCGAAAAATGCCATGGAGAAATTTGCATGTTGTTTACGTCGTGCGATAGAGCCTAACGTGGGACTCGGAACGTCTGAATTCGGCAGTTTTCTGATTTGTTCCTAATAAGTGAAAAACGGTCAAACCTTGATACGAAAACAATGTTAAAACAAACATAAACACAACACAAATTACACAGTGATAAGAAGAAACACGTAGTAATGGGGGTGGTCTTCACATTAGGTATGAAGACGACCACAGGTGGAAATCTAATTGCAGATAGTGGGGTTATTCCAAATACTTGGCTCATCAAACACTTGCTGCATGACCGTCACCAATTTGTTTCTTACTCAAGGGAATTGAACTGAGGTCCTGAGTGAAACAAAATATCTTCCTGGAATGTGGGGTGACTCCTGGAACTTACAAGTTGGACTGGATCCTGAGTGGGGAAAAAAGAACTTCTCAGATTGGAAAATGTGTTGTCAGACAGCTGAAAAATACAAAGACTAGTAGTCACATTTCCCCTTAAAAGAAAAAAAATGGTGACCGATCTCATTTCCATAATCCAATAAAACAATTATGAAAACAAAAGCTCAAGTCTTGGATAATTGAAAAGATGGGCATGTTCCTTGACGGACCCAGTAAAATCGGCCCTTGTCATGATGTTGTTGAAAGAATCCTGAATCTGGTTGACTGGTACAAATAATCTAGCACCCTTAAAGGTGTATGTTCCGATCACTTTTTTTGGGGCTATGATTTCTTTTTTTCACATCAAGATATTTTGATATCAGAACTATCCCCATATTTTTCTCATTATGTCTGTAAAATCCAGCCAGAAACGTTCCATTTAGAAATTATAGGATAAAAGGTAGTAAATTACTGCCAAAGGTGGTTAACCACCAGTCAGTTTGTGTACTACTCAATGGGCAGATTTCTTGTGACCTTGTGCTTCTAAAATAAGAACCATTAGAATGCGACAATTTTAAGGATGACATTACATGTAAAATAGAAAACATCAAGTTGAAAATCGGACCAGCTATCAGAATAACTTGTACAAATATGCATAAAGTGCATGCATACAACAAATGGGCAATTCTGATCCTCACATGGTCAAATATGAATATATTGAGAACCAAATGGCACAAAGTATGCACAAATAAGTATTTTTAACTAAAATGATTAAATAATTATGAGATTCAGTTGGTAACAATTTTATTTACAGGGTTCAACATTGCTGGGAATAATTGTAATGGACCAGTCTATCCCCCCTTATTAGGGTGGATCACAGATATGATGCGCCGTCATTTTATTTTCCACTATGGGGACAAATATGGAGGTATGTCGGTATTTTTCGGAAAATGTGTGCGAGCATCCGGAAAGCGTCGCTCTTTCCACATATTTCAAACCTGCCAACGCGGAGAGAGACACGGCTCCAGTACGCGAACACTGTTGCCTTTTCATTCTTTTTCGTGTAGTTCCGAAGAATACAGATATACCTCAAAATTTCCCCCATGATGGACATTCAAAATGATGCCTGTTTTACGCAAAAAGATAAGGCAGTACAATTTGTACCGGATCTAGTGTTTAAATCTATGAGTTGGATATGTCCCATTCCTTCCTTCCTGGTAGCTAAACATATGATGTCATGCTATCACCCTATATGACAGAGAATAGAGCGTTTGGTGGGTTTTTTCGTTGGTATACTTACATCGGAGACATTGTCGCCTTCCTCATCAAACACTCCGACAGAATCCACGGTTACAAAGTCTTTATCTTCTTCCTCTTCGCCCTGTTCACCTTTCTTCTTGGCAGCTTCATACACCTACATGAATAAAACATCATCTCATGAATAAACAACATGAACAACATCTAATGATGACTAAACAACACCTATTGAATAAACAACACCTAATGAATAAACAAAACCTAATGACTAAACACCTGATGACTAGACAACACATAATGAATAAACAACACCTGAAGAATAAGTAACACCTATTGAATAAACAACACCTGACGATTAAACAACACCTAATGAATAAACAACACTTAATGAATAAACAACACTTCCTATTCAACCTGCATATGTTTCCGCCATTAGTGTGTACAGCCTCAAACTTGTAACAGAATAGATACAGCTATTCATCGTGTGGTGACTGATCATGCTACGAGCAACCGAAATACTATGTAACATAAACCATTCATTCGAATTCCAGTTCGAGGCTGTACACACTAATGGGTGGATACTGTAGCATTATGACGCTGACTATAAATGCCTACACTTTGATTTGGTGCAGCCTTAGCCAATGACACAGTGACATCACAGTCGGTGAAATAGACAACAGCTGTCAAATTGTGAATGCAGGTCAGAGGTCAAATTATGCATTGATGTTGAAGTGGAAACTTAACCTGCACTCAATCCACATCTACTTTCACACAAACCCAGCAAACTAACCACTATTTTGTTTTTGCTTGTTCCTTATAAAGAATTAAAAAATATATATACTATGTCCCATAGAACAAAACGAAAATATTTTTAAAAAGGCGTTTGAAATCCCTGAAGAAAATAATTATGTGTTACCTTTTTGTGGCCTGGCGTATTACAATGAGCGACATATTTCTTAACCGTCTTGAAGCTCACGTCACACACTCTGCAGTGTGGTCGTCTAGTTCTCCTCGCCTCCTGTTGGTAATAAAGAATACAGTCAGTTGAACATAAAGAAAACAAAAATGGCTATGACTCTTATCTTTAATCAATTTTTAGAGATACTGCTTTATCTATCTCATTACAATACTTTTTAAAATAATACACATGATAATTGAAATACAAACGGCATAACACCGATAGTACAGCTGTCCTCCACACCTGAGTAATCAGTATATTTCTTTTTTAAATTCTTGATGATGATGCTTATTAACAGCGTTCGATTTAACCGGTGTCACATCGCGAAATGCGACGCACTTTGAAGTATTGCGATTCAATTGCACAAATGTGTAGCTAAAAGTGTGATGCAAAAAGATTCCCTACTTGATATTTGATCACGTTCCATCGAAGCCAAACCTAAAAAAGATTGAGTTTTATCTTCAAATAATTAAAAAAAGTATGATAAATCCTCAAGTATCGGCAGTTCATATTTCGTTTTCGTTGAGTCAAAATCCCCATTGCTTTACAGGCACTGCGCAGAAGTCTTACTGTCGGTTTAAAAATTTTAAAAATGGTGGTTTCTGCACACATCGGAGCAATGTTATAATCATGACGTCACTTTTGATGCTAGTCTTGTTCCCATGCCGCCGAGTGTTTTATATCGCAAATCCACATCCCTCGCGAAATTCGTAAAATTAAATCCCTCGTGAAATTTAGTGGCTTTACAGTATTTTCTATTCCGTGTCCCTTACCTTGTGTGCATTGGTGCGTCTGTGTGTCAGTAAGTCTCCGCTGTAATGAGTCAAGCAATCACGACAGTAGTGGTCATCTTCATCTTTATTCTTATGCCTAAGAACAGAAATGAAAGGAGTAAAACGATAATATTAGGCACAAAAAAACAAAACAAAAGTTTGTTTCCAGTAGCCAGCCTGAAAAGTTGTTGTTGCTCAAATTCATTGTGGAGATTCACTTGAAATGGTTTTATTTAGTCAAATCTGTGCATTTTTGATACTCTTATGCTCGCTAAAATGTGATATTAACCGCGAGATGAAGCGGATGCCAAACAACAAGAGAATGAACGAGCCTTAACCCCACCCTCTCCCCGGTTTTTTAAAACAAAAACGGGGAGAGGGAACAAGATGAACCAATAAATCGCTGCTCCCCCACCGGGAATCAATCCGGGGACCGTCCGCTTGCACACGGACTCGCCGGCCCGCATAGGCAAGCCGCGACTATCAGCTTCATGTTCGTGCAGTATACTGCGCTCACTATATAGGCTTGGTTGATTGAGTCTTCGAAAACCGTCCACGCATGCGCTGGGGGATAGTCTCTGCTTTGGTATTTTGTGGTATTTGGTAGGGTTAAGGGCTAAAAAGGACTTCTCAATTTTGCTATCTTACCCCTGCAGTTTCTTCAAGTGGCCTTCCGCCTCCAATCTCTGTATCGCCTGTTGGGCCTGGTACTCCGTCACTCGTTTCATTCTATCCATCACCTCGATGTGCTTACGACCTTTCATGTGCAGCTCGTAACCTTTCATGTCGCGACACGTCACAATGCACACGTGGCATTTAAAGGGACCGGGCAGACTGCTGTTAGCAGCCGCTGTGTTGTTGGAGTTGTCTCTAGCGGGGCTTCTTTTGGCATTCTGTCAAAAGTTGAATAAAAGAAGGGTGCATTTAAAGAGAAAATTTTCAGTAGCTTTGTAGCCTAAAAACAAACATTAACCTACTCATCTGTATGAGCATTGTATGAACAATGCTGAAGTTGCAGCCTGCTATACAGTCATCAAAAAAAGTAACTATACAGGTATATATATACAGGGTGTCTCAGAAAAAAATACAACGCACCTTTAGAGGATTGTAACTTTCTGAATGTGTCAGAATAGAACAAATCAAACAACAAAATAAAGGCAAAATAGTTTGCTATACGTTAAAGAAAACCGGATGTGATTCAGTTCAGTAAATCCAGAGAAATAGGCAATTACGTAACATTAGTCTGGGAACACTGCCATCCAAGTTTGCTCATATTGAGTGATTCATACAGCGCGTACACCAAATAATATGCCAGATGAGACCAAAGTTTAACACAAAATATAAAATACAAGTTGTCTAGATTATTTTCATCACATTTTATACTTAAGAACAGTAAAATTTAAAATTTGTAGGATAAGTTCAATCTTTTTTATAACAATTGGAAACAAAATTATAGTAATTTTAGTAAATATGAACATTGTCGTTATTAAACCAAGTTCAAGATCTAATAACATCGCGCAAACAACTTATCAAGCTTCTAGTCTTCACATTTGCAACTTGAAGGTTGAAATCATGTAGGCCCTATATTATAAAATGATCGCCAATTTTGCGCATGATGGTAAATTATTAGTATCGCAATTGAAAACAAAATAAATGTTTTCTTTACATTAAAAGAGTATGGCCATATCTCTCTCCTTACAATGAGTTGTATTGTTTTTGGTTTTCTGGGTGTTATGAGTGTTATGATCGATTATTCAGTATTCTTAGATCACAAATTGAACTGTTTTAACATAGTATTAAACAGTGCTGGCTTATTGAACATTAATGAGTAAGTAACCAGCCGTGCAATTGAAAAAAATCTGTCAAAATATGCAAACTTGGATGGAAGTGTTCCGTGACTACTCTTACGTAATCACAGATATCTCCATAATTACTTAACAAAATTAAGTTTTGGCCTCATTTTACCGTTTGAATTGTAAAATTCTGACACTTAATTAGGAAGTTATGATCGGCTAATGGTGCGTTGTATTTTTTTTTGAGACGCCCTGTATATGTATGTGGGTTATTGAGGGTCAATGATGGGTCATCTAAGGTCCTATTTTGAAATATGTAAACGAATTATAAATAAATAAATAATCTTTTAACCATAAGTGCGCTCGTGTGCTTCTTGGAACCACGCCGACAAGGATGCCTGGCCTAGAGACAATGCAAAGTTAAGCATACTTAAAAAACAGAAAAGGGGCATAATATGGCATATATCCTACCTGGGGGCCAGTGTTCTGATTTCTGGATCTATCTGACAGATTACGTTTGCGTCCCCCAGTATTGTCACTAACAGCCCTGCCTTCGGAGCGTGGCCTGATGGTCACGTGGACATCATCAAGTCCAGTCTCCTGCTGGACGTCTTGGTTCGCCGATCTCGGACGCCGATCTCCTCCTCCTCCCGACTGTCTGCCCCGGCCGTCTCGTCTATTCGTATCTTTGTCGCGTTTCATACGGTTGTACTCGAGGCGCTTGCGATTTTGCTTTTCCAGTTGTTCCTGTTAGGGCAGGTCAATGGAGGAAAGCATTAAGAAAAATATATTTGGCCAGCAAACCTGTTGAAACTCTTCAACTGGATTAGGAATACCTAGAAATACAAAGAAAATTGTCTTTTTTTTAATTTACAAAGATGTTAACAAAAAAATGCACCTAAAAAAAATTCAATTAAAAAAATTGGCTGACCGACTGACCAAGCTTCTTATAACTTTTCCTGAGTGATAGATATTGGCTGACCGACTGACCAAGCTTCTTATAACTTTTCCTGAGTGATAGATACATTTATTCCCAAAGCCACCCTGGCAATAGGTGGCGCGTTTTTTTGTGTCTTTTACTCGTTTGTTTGTTTTGTGCTTTTTTTTGGTGGGGTGGTTAGTGGAGGTTTCAAAGAGGGCGATTTTCTATACCAAACTGAATGTGCCCCTCACAAACGAGGGCACTTTTCTATACCCAACTGAATGTGTTCATCACTAACCTCTATCTGCTGCTGTACACTCTTTTGCCTCTCGTCAGCCAGCATCTGCTGTTGCAACCGAACCTTGGCCGCAAAATCGTCCAAATTACCTCCAAAACTAGCGCCACCGCCGCTGCCACTGCTGGCGCCGAGCCTGCTACTGCCACCACCACCACCACCACCACCACCAAACCCTCCGCTATCCTTGCTACCAAACCGTGACCCGGAGCTGTTTCCACGGAGACCGTCGCCAAGAAGACCAGGACCGCTGTTGGTGCCGCCGCCGTATCCCCCGCCATTGGTGCCGCCGCCGCCGTATCCTCCGCCATTGGTACCGCTGCTGCCATATCGTCCGTCACCATTTGTTGACTTTGAGGAGCTAAAACTGTACCCCATGGGTTTGCTCAAAGCTTCTGCAGTCGTCATACCTGTGAGGGTGGGTCATGGTTTGGTTTTAATTTAAAGAAGGGTTTGTTGTTTGGAAAAAAATGTCGCCCATGTTAAAGGTAGATGTTCCGATTTTCAACTTGAAGTTTTCTATTCGACATGAAAGGTCATCCTCAAAATAGTTGTATTCCAAAGTTTGAGTTGCATAACCCTAATGGTTCTTATTTTAGACGCACAAGATGCCGTGAAATATGCCCATTGAGTTGTACACAAACTATATTGGTGGTTACCACTTTTCGCGGTAATTCGATGTTATTTCACCGATTTTTTCGTAATCCTACTGATTTGGACCGTCAAATTTCAGTATGTTAATCAGAAAAATATGATCTTTCATATGATATGAAAATCTCCATGTTTGAGAAAAATCTGTGTTATGAAAATGTGATCAGGTCATCTACCTTTAAGGATGGGCAAACGTATTTCAAAGTATAAATTTGGTGCCAGGTAATCACAATTATCTTAAATAATCAAAAATTTCCGACATACAATTGAGCAAATTTTAATTTATCGCCCACCCTGAAAAATGGTTTATCCAAGTTTGCTTCCTTACTGGCCTTTGTCCCAGGTGACCCCGCGCATGCTTTCCTCCACTGTTTGTATTTCGTGGGCTATGTTGTGACGTTCCCACTTGGAGCAATTACGTGTCATGCTATACATGTACGTGCAGTGCAAGAGGTTGTGTTTTCGGCTGCAATTGGTGCTTAAATTCTATGGTCTGGCGGTAAGTGTACGAAACCACTCAAAGAAGTTCAAATGCCAATATTTCATATATTATGTTATCTGCTACTAGCAAAGAAGCAATCTTCTTGCAGAGTGCTCAATGCGATGCAGAGTGCTCAATGCGATGCAGAGTGAAATATAGACCTTTTGGAATGGTAGTTGCTACTCCGAGTTTCACTTATGCGAATAATGCGATCATCAGACAATCGCACAAGCGTGAAACTCGGGAGTAGCAACTACCGTTCCAAAAGGTCCAACTTATATATTTTGTTATACTGTAGTTCGTAGTGTTGTTGACATTAAGTATGGAAAGCTGATGTATTCATCTGTCTAATGATACCAAGAGTATGTGTAACTATCACTTCTTTCACTGCTCAGTAATAATGCCTGAGAATATGGGGAGTTTCAAAGTATGGAACACATCCGAGGAGAAACTCAGACAAAATATTGTTACATTTTTCATAAGTTTATTAAATCTGAAATGTGAAAAATCAGGGTATCTTTATTTTTTACGTTGAATCGAAGCGGAATATTTGTGTAAATTAGGAGCCATGAATATATGTTGAACAACCACCAACCACCATCAAACAAATGGTTTTGTTTGTTTGTTTGTTTGCTTGATTGTTTTTATCCTTACCTCCAATGAGACCTCCACTCTGACTTTTAAAGCCACCACCAAAGCTTCCTTGACTAATCCCAAAGTTGCTATAGGACTGACTACCACCTCCGCCTCCACTTTGTGCGTTAACTCCGCCCCCACCATAGGATTGACTACCGCCATAGCTTCCTTGGCTAATTCCAAAGTTGCTATATGACTGACTACCACCACCTCCGCCTCCACTTTGTGCGTTACCTCCGCCTCCACTTCCACCTCGTGCGTTACCTCTGCTTCGACCTTGTGTTTTCCCTCCACCTCCTGATGACGAAGACGACATGTCCATCAGGCTTGGGATACTGACTCCTCCGTTTCTGGAGGAATTACATTGATTTCTGCGGCGATTCATTGTGAAATTGCTGTGAGCTCTGGTAAGCTATATGTAAATTACCACAAAAATCATATTTAGAAGGAGTCATACATGTACTTAGGACGGGGACATAAAGTGAAACATGCAAAAATACCCTATGATGAAAAATACCAACTGATAACAAATTACTTTAAGTATGACTTGTTGTTAGCAAGATATTGCCCATTTTATAATTTTAGGGGGATAAATTGATTTGACATCCGTATACTTCATGAATTTGACTATAAGCCTAAGGTCGCCCCGGTCATCCGTGTATTTTTGTCATTTGCCGTTGACAATAAAGCAAAATGTTTTAACACATCAATTTCTACGCTCTACTCAACCATACACAGGATCCTAATACTGATCCACCCAAATATAGTGCTGGGAGATATCAAGCCTCTCAGTCTCAAACCCAAAATAACAAAATGTTCTTCATCTCTTCAACAAGTATCAGAATTTGCTTAATTCACACAGGAAATCAAACTTAACCTTTCCCCAGGAGATTTTTACTCCATTGGGACAATTATTTTGGGTTTCAAACATGAAAAATAGTGAATTTATTACGCATATTTGCCCACTTACTCAGTGGGACAATTTGGCCACCTGCTACTATATTACTAACTAGGAATGAACTACAATGCATTTTAATTGTTTTGAGCATGGGCACATCAGATACAGGACGTCTAGCAAGATATCACATTGCCCTAAAATACAGGATTGCCGGCAAGGGCAAGGCCCACACCACACATGCAGATGATGCACAACATCAATCAAAAAGGATCTAAAAAGTTTTACAAAACCAAAAAAATGGCACCCTACATCATGACATTATTTTACAATGCCCTATCTACACCCTTTTAAATTAACGATAGGAATTCATATTTTCCCGATTTACAATCAATGATAAACACTGAATATCTAAATAATTCCTAGCTTAACTTAAAACTTTATTTGATACCTGTAATTGAAAGATCTTCTAAATTTCACGAGCAGGCACGCAGCACACAGCAAGCAGCCATTTAACGAATAGAGATGTTGCCCACTAGTTATCAGAGGCAAAAGTAGCCCAATTTCTGGTAGAACGTAGCCCGACTGTACCATCATTTGCACTGTCTTGATTTCACCAATATTTTTTGAGTAGCCCAATTGGGCTACTGCATATTGGCATCAGGCTGATAATCGATATTCGATAGCGGTAAATGGTTTGGGCGCGTTAGCCACAAATATATGGCAAGTTATCGTGTATATTAGGACAAAATACCTGGACTAAAACTTTTGATGATGGTTTAGAAATAGATCCACTTTCGTGAGGAAAATGCACAGGAATCTTTTTGAAAATCAAAATTTTCCACAAAAAAAATCAGGTATTTTGGTGGGAAAAGTTGCAAAAAACAAAAGCAAAAACGAACATCATGACACTTTCCTCAGAGTTTCAACATGTTTTGGTGACATTTCCCCTCAAATATTGTTTGATTGTCATTTTGATTCTGATTTTGAAAAAAATTACCACGGACTTTATGTCCATCCTTGTACTGTGCAAATGACTGGCGACCCTATTAGGAATTTCAGAATTTTTATTTTTAATTTGTTAGCCTTTCTCCAAAAGTTTGCCTTCCGGAATTAGTGTTGAAGAAGAAGAAATAAAATGTTGATGTGATTTACTTCAGAATTCAAAATGAACATTAATAATCATCAAAATGACCAATATTAAATGGTCATTTTGCTGTTGCCACTCACGAAATCACAAATTCAGCCTTTATACCCAACATATTTATATTATGGCTGTTCATAGAGCTATGTCTGGGGGTCTATGAGGCTCTAGTCCGAAAGGTATAGGGTTAGGGTTATGGGTTAGGGTTTAGGGTTACTGGTTAGGGTAAAGGTTAGGGTTAGGGTTAGGGGAGGATGGGGCAACTGGTCCAGTTAAGCATATTTCATGATATAAAAGATTAAAGCTCGTGTAAATATTTATGGAATTGCTATGAAAATATCACCCATGTAACTGTTTACATATAACATATAATCAATGTTAAAAAATATCTTAAGAAAAGGCCAATTACCACTAATTGAAAACTTTACTTGGCACGGACCAGTTACCCCATCAGCGGGGCAACTGGTCCTATATATATGTTCCAACGGTTAGAATACACAGAAATCAGTGAATGACAACACGGAAACTAGGCAGTATTTTCTTTAACACATTTTCATATTATTTAACGTGTAAAAAGGATAATGTCTCATGAAACCCGTGTTTTATACAGTTTTCGTGGTTAACGTGTAAATAGCAGTATACTAATGGTGTACAAAGCAAGCGAAATTTTCGACTGCGTTTGTATTAGATAAAACGGTATGAACCTAGTTAAATGGTTACATGGTTGTGATATTCAGATGCCCCATACATTTGTCTATATATACCCCCTTTCTTTAATGATTTTATTTACTTCATAAAATCATCATTTAGTTCTTATAATAAACCGTCTTGACATTTAGCCAACTTTTCATGTTAAGGGAAGTTAATCATATGACAATGATGACCCAACGGTTAATATACACAAAAAGCAGTGGATGAAATACATAATTCATGATATTTTGTAATTGCAAATACCTTTACAGACACCATTCAAAATATAATAAAGATGTAATTCATAATACCGAGGTTTTAAACCATTCTAAAGCAATTTCGTGTCATATTGTAATCCTTCAATAGTAGAAATAGTGGTATTATTAGACCCAAAATGCCCCAAAATGTCTAAGAACTAGAAAGAATGTGAATTATTTCATATTCTATTCACATTTTAATACCGAGTCAGGTTTTATTGACACTAACAACTAATTTTAAAATGAATTTTACAATTTTGATGAAGTTTTTGCAGGCGGACCAGTTGCCCCATACCCCTTCGGACCACTTGCCCCAACAAATGACTTAGCACTTTGTCGAGATGAAACATTATTCAACACGCCTGTGACGAAATTTAAAAAAAAAATCGCCAAAATGTTTTAAAACATACCACCATTTGTCATAATAATCAATAACCTTAAACTCCAATACATTTCAGAAAAAAAGGCAAAACTGCATTTTTGTTTTTAGCCATTACACCGATTTCTGTAGCCAGCGAGTATCTTTAAATTCGCAAATATTACGGCGTTCGGGTCCTACAAGTAGACGAGTGTCTTTAGAGAAAATAAGAAATGGTGTACTTTGTTATTTGAAAATTCATAAACTAATAACTCTACCAAATGAATACCCGTGATAATGATTTAAGTTGAAGCAATCTTTAAATGGTAATATTGATCACAAATCCAAACCACCAATGTCCCAACTTAGCAATGTGCGCCATTTTACGGTCATTACAACCACAACCTATGGTTTTAATCATATTTCGGAAAGTCCCTAAGCACACTACAATATATATAGCACCCATCAAATGCAATATGCACCTAGCACTCTTAAGACGACTGTACTGCATGTACATATATTTACTGTTGCATATCTGTCAATCATATAAAGTAGACCTACAGTAAACATGATCTAAACCCATCTTCATATATCGCCCATACTATCTGTGAAATTTCAATCAGTCACTCAAGGAGGTGGCTTCAAGATCTGGAGAATATCACATGTGTAAATACCCTAAAGTTCCAAATGTTTTGGATTGTAGAAGGTAAGGATATATGTCAAGTTTCAACAAAAGTCGTCCTTTTTGAAGAACTATACAAGAATGGTATAAGCGGCGCGACCTATGGCTTATCTTCAGAGAGCTTTATCGTAACCCAAAAACCTCCATCAAATGGAATGGCTTTCTCTCCGAAAACTTCAAAGTGAACCAGGGTGTAAGACAAGGTGGAGTCACGTCAGCACCCATATATAAGGTATATAGGCCTACCAACCGTCTGCTGAACCAGCTAAATGACTATCATACAAATCACCGCATCGGTACTGTGAATATTCCGGCACCAACCTGCGCTGACGATATGGCTATTCTCTCAAATTCCCAAGTTGACACGCAACTTGCGCTCGATATTGTAGAAGGTTACTCGAAGAGTCACAAGTACAAAATCAACGCATCTAAGAGCGCCACTATCCCATATCACTCTGCAGTCCACACTGAGTTAATGATCGATAAGGAGGAAATGCCATACTGTGAAGAAGGACGTTATACGCACTAATGGGTGCAGGTATGCATGGAAGAAATGGCATTCCACCACATATAGCCTTCCATATCTGGTCCACCTATGTGCTACCAAGAATGTTATATGGCATCGAAGCCACATCATTCAAGCAGTCTGATGTTGAAAAGATGGAAGTATTCCAAAGGAAATCCTAAGACAGCGACAATGCTTACCATCATCCCCTACTCCTGCCAACGCAGCAGTGTATGGTCTTCTTGGGGCTAAACCAGTCGAAGCACTGATTGACGCAGCTATGCTATCCCTTTTTGGTAGCATTTCTCGAGATGCCAATAGCACGGAAAGGAAGCTTGCACTGAGACAGCTAGCAGTCAAATCCTTCAGGAGCAAATCATGGTTCATGAAAGTAAGACAAATAATAATTAAGTACAACCTTCCCTCCATCTTTGACGTAATCAATAATCCGCCTGCAAAGCCTGAATGGAAATCAATAACCAGTAATGCAATCAAAAAATACTGGAATGCCGAACTTGTCCATGATGCTAAAAACAAATCATCTCTAAAACACCTTAACACAGCTAGCATACATATTGGGCAGCCCCATCAAGTGTGGGCCTCAACAACCAACCCAAGAGAAGTGAAAAAGGCTAGCATTAAGGCAAGACTACTCACCAACACATATGTCCTCAAAGCAACAGGGCTAAGTTCAACAAATGTGATGTTGATGATACCTGCCTTCTATGTAACTCAGAAGCTGAGACAAAATGTCACTTCATTTTAGACTGTGCAAAACTAGATAAACCAAGGAAATTCCATGCTGAAAGGCTTAAAGATCTTCTCTACAACAACTGTCAAAAAGACAAAGTAAGAAGCATTCTACTCAACAGGAATCTGACCCTACAGCTGATTCTTGACTCATCTCACCCAGAGATCATCGAGTACCTACGTCCGAGTGCGAAGACAATTAAAAGCATCGAATCTATCTCCAGAGGATGGTGTTTCTCGTTACACCAGCACCGAAGTGCACTCCTGAAGAAGATGTCATCAGAGGAACCTTAATATTTTAACTGCTAAACATTAATGTCATGTCTGTAAATTGCTCATGCACAACCTATGGTATCAATGTCTCTATTTATGTATATGTTTTTTTGTTGTTATTGCTTTTTGTCATAAATGCAGCCTGCTAATGTTTTTGTCATGATTGAAACCAATATTCAGCGCATGACTTACGAACCAGTGAACTTGCTGCACACCAGTGAAACAGTGATATTGTGAACCAGTGATGTTGTGAACCAGTAATATTGTGAACTAGTGATGTTGTGAACCAGTGATCCTGTGAACCAGTGTTTTTATGAACGACAATGTTTATTTGATGGATATTGATGTCTAACTTTACACGCATACAGCGGTGCACCTGAAAGAAGAGGTGGGATCTCCAAGATTGATTGATTGATTGATCGTACTGTTTAAAAGAAAGCAGTATGCCCATACAATGACAAAATCCTTCATTTCGGACCAGTTGCCCCACGACGAACCAGTTGCCCCATATTCCCCTAAATATCCACATATAATTTTGAAACTACGCATCTTTTGAACATGATTTTAAAAAAGAAGGAAAAGAAAGCCCTTTTTCCTCTTGACCTTTAGATACCTACACATAAAGGGCATAAACCTTTCTCTATGTTGGGGACTTTCTTTCTGTTTGCCTTTTTTTTAAGACCTATCTTTTTGATACCTTCCTCTCTATTTATGTCTATTCTGACCCTTTTGACCTAAATCGCCGCCCATATCTTTGCGCCCAATAGTTTACGATCGATCAGTTTGGTTATAGTTTGGTTGGGCTAATTTCACTTTTGTAACGCGATCAAAATTTTGCATGTGTGACAACGAGTGCGTAATTCATATTTTCGGCACTTGTAAATACAGCTATCATCTTATTCAACATCGGAATTTTACATTGAAGATTGCCCAGATTTACTTACGTTTACTTTTCAGTACAATATGTCTCGGAGAAGACGCTATAGCGACGATGAGGATAGTGAATATGGTAAGCTTACACGAACCTTTGTTTTTACAACCAAACTGCCAAATTTGGCAGACTTTATTTATTATATTCATACAATAAGACAAGTTAATACACTTTACACTTTTACAGTACTTGTTCATGGGCAATATCCTCAAATAGGTCTTAACATACAGAATAAAGCACAAGGCAGCAATTGATTTGCCTTTGAATTACATTGTAAATATAATAGCTGCAGTGTGCTTTATTCCGTATGTGTAAGACCTATTTGAGGATATTGCCTGTTCATGCACACTTGTAAGTTGTAAGGGGGAACTATACGGAAAAGACGAAGCTATCATGTGACTAAATTAACAAGGTAATTAATGTATAAATTCTGTTTTACACACACACTACACACTTACACAGCACAGTCAAAAACACTAGTACTAGTAGTACTAGTAATACTAATACTACTAATAGTAATACAGACAGACACTGACACACAGCCTCACAGGTTTATTTAACTTTAACTTTTAAGTTTTAAAGTTTTAACTTAAAATTAAGTGCAGTTTTTGACCAATATGCATCTATTGTTATTTGGATGAAATTCAATCCGGTAGCCTTACACTACAGTTACACAATACACAGAAAGACAAAATTACCAAATTGTACATGTGATTTATTGTTTTTCGAAATGGCCAACGAAGGTCACGGTGATTTTGTGTTTTATCCCTGTTTTACTTGCTAGTCGTGAATAAAAAAAATATAATGCAACTTTTCTGAACACTTCTGCTAGCTCTTATTGTTTTGGCAATGCCATGAAGAGAACATTCAAAGATAACTTTAAGTCTCCAAATAGGTGAGTGGGATATTAAAAACGGAGGATTTTTCAGGTGACTAAAATTTGAGTCTTAAAATGGTTCCCTTCAACATTGTGCCCAATCATCTAGGTTGGTATCAATCGAGACTAGGCTAAATCATCATTTGGGTACTTGAACTTCAATCAAATGTGTAAGTAAAGGCATGAAAGGGGAACCATACCAAAGAGACGGAAGCCCTCAACTTTGTCCAAATTCCATTTTTCACACACAATTTATTTTAATATTTAGTACTCGCCTAGTTCTTGAAGATAATGTCCAATTACTTAGGTGAATATTAATCCGGTAGCCTTACACAGAATGATAAAATTAAATCAACCACACGATTTACTGTTTTTTCAAGATGGCAAAATTGCGCCATAGTTTTTGTGATACAAATATTTTTACAAACCGCATGTTCGTTTTGATGACTCGCAAAATGGCCGATAACGGTAATTTGTTCTTGTTTCGCTCGCTAGTCGTAAATATACAAGATTCTAATGTGACTTTTCTGACACATTTACTAGCTCTAATTCTTTTTGAAAATTACATGCATCGAGGCGCACCAAAGCATGCAGGTCATTTTGCGGTGAGGAACGTCTAAATCAGTAAATGTGTTGAACTTTGATAAATATTGAAAATAAAATAGCAATTCCTGTGTGTTAATTCTAGATGTGATATAGTTTGATCAGTTCCAAATTGGTGAAGCCTCTTAGTCTTTACAGCAGCGAATGAATACAGAAGGACTGAGGACGTGGGCGCGCATGACGGCAACAAGCGCACTGTGCATCATGATGCGTGCGGCCCCAACCGCGTGGGTGTGGCCATCATAATCATGAGCGTACACTTGGATTACTTTGGATTACTTTTGCTTGCGGAGAGATAAAAATTGAATATTTCTCGTCAATTTGGATTTTATTAAACTATAGTATGATGGAGCACCTTCATACATAGGCATAATCATGGGGGAGGGGGACTTATATTAGTAATGTTTGGAGCTTATTCAAATCAAACTCAAAGTCAATTTGTAGTCTTTTCAACTATCAACTCTATATCTTTGTATCTAATCCTAATCCAGATGGTCGTTCCAGCAAGAGGAGAAGAGGAGAACAAGGTGAGGCAGAGATTGAGGAGCGCTTGGAATCCCTCATCACAAGAGTTGGTGAAAAGGTAAATGTTTACATGTTAGGTAATAACAACAAAATTGTAATGTTGCCCTCAGCGACCGACCCTAAACTCTCAAAAATCAGGGTCACAATTTTGTTTCTATTTTTTTTTAAAGATTTAAATTGTATCCAAAATTTGTCAAAATATTACTGTTTTCTGCTTTTAAAACGAATAAGTTTGCTTGAATAGATTGCTTTTAAACTATTATCACATTAGAAACATTATAGTCAAATTAATAATTGAACGAACAACACGCACGCAGCACAAAGATGATCACGCCCGAAACGATCACGCTTATGGTTGTGCAGTGCACGCTCCACACGGTGTACGCAATAAGCTGCTTCAATGTATTCCTTCAATTATAAATCCGACCAAACAATTTTGTCTTGTCATGAACCACGGTCAGTAATATTTGTCAGCAAAAAAAGAAGGAAAATCGACCGACCGACCCGACTTAAATTAAAGATTATGGTACTTGAGGGCAACTCAACATTTGATTTCTTTATCCTTATTGCTGTGGGCCACTCAACTGTTTTTGTGTGTGCAACACAGATTTTCATGGGGAACAAGTGAACTGATCATCACTGAAACAGAGCGGCTACAGGATGAAATAGCTTGTGCCCAACTGAATTGATTTATTTTTGATGTTCAAATGGGGGGCAGGGGGTAAGGCTGTGGTCGACACACCATATGTCGACACATAGCATATTCTGACATGTTGCTATAATATTCAAAAGATCCAATATATCGACATAATTTTTTCTCTCCCTCAAGACCTCCAAAATACCCTAACAGTCTGATTTTGAAAGTAAACAAACTTACATTTTGACACTATTATAACTTTGTGCATAAACAACCCACTTGTTGAACATACTGAAAAGTAATTACCCTTATGATGACCCACCCCAATAAAACTTTCAAAGTCCAACAATTTGGGATTGCAGGCCAAAAGACGCAATCTGGGTCAAGTGTAGGCACTGGAATGTTCATCATTTTTGATGTTTCATATGTTCACTGAGTTTGTCAATATTAATACTTTAAAGTCTACCACTGCTTCAAAATGATATTATTGTGGGTTAATTGTGAATTTTCAGGCCTTTGACATTTAGATATTAAGCTTACCCTCAAATCCACAGATATGACCTTGCTTAAATGTCGACACAGATGTCGACGTCGAGATCAAATTAATATCAATATGTCGACATGAAAAATTGATCCGACCACAGCCTTGGGGGGGGGGGGGGGGTGGGGGTCTTGTGAACTGAATCAAAACACTTATGAGATTCTCCCCCCCCCCCAACAACAACAACAACAACAACAAAAATGGCCAAAATGGTGAATTTCATTCAAAATTGTCTAAAAAATGGTTCAAAATCGTGAAATGTTGACTATGAGACAGTTTGAGGCTGAACATAGTGAGGCTGAGGTACGCATGTATGAAAGTCCTGTAATACCCACTCGCAAATTGCCTAAAGAGGGCTTAAACCAAATCCCCATACATTTTCAATGTGAGTGCTGTCCGGGGGATACATAAATATGTTTATATGCTAAACTTATATGATCTTTAGACACATTTTCTTTAAACATGTTCAAGGGCAAAACTGGGGGGATAACTACCCAATGGCCAGTGTTGTCACTAGCCAAAATTAAGTGCCTGGTTAATTTGAATGACGGCGAACGGAATAAGTGTTGCGAACGAAGTGCAGTGGATCATGGCATGGGGTCTAGAAGTCTTCTTAATGTTTTTTAGGGGTTATTAACCCTAACCTCCTAAGTCACATTTTGAAGATTTATTTTTTCAACGACAAAAACGTGGACAAAAAGAGTATTCTGTTTTTAAAATGATAAACAAGCATAAAAGCTAGTATACTGGGACTTATTTAGGCCAAGACTAAAAGTTGAACCAAAACTAAATTCTTCGTAGATACGAGCAAGTCGCCAACAAAACCAATTTAAATTGTTCCTTTTTTATTCCCCTGTCCTATGTGTAAGAGGCATCAGGCAGGCAGCAATCTCTGCGTGACAATAACATTCAACCTCATTGTGTTTATTTTGGATGACATACAGGTGATATCGTAACAGCTTTGTGGCAGGACCTTTTTATCTCTTTATTTGTTATAATTTTTCTTCAGAGTACCTCATCACTCGAAAGTAATTTGGAAGGACTCTCTGGAGTACTGGAAGCTGATTTACCCAACTACAAGGCCAAGATTATCAAGATACTCTGTATATGGTTGGTATTGTTTTCATGTTGTGTTTGATTGTTTGTCTCTTTGTTTTTACTTTAACCTTAACAGCCAGGCTGTTGGAGTATGTTTTTGTGTTGAAACCGGGGGAGGGGGACAAAGTTTGCAGATCGGATGATGACATCATCGATATAAATGCTGTAGCATGCGTGTGGACATTGTTTTTGGCCGTAGTGAATTGTAGTGCTACGGAAGGTTAGGGTTAAGGATAGTGTCTAACCGATCAGATCGGGAGTTTCCTGATCGGCCCGATATAAGGCTGATCGGGATCTGATCGGTGATCGGCAAAAATGCCTTCATCTACCGATCTGATGAACTGATCAATCACTAGTATGAAAACCCAATTTAAAGCTTATTATGTCGTCTTTTCTCCGTTAAAATTCCTCTCAAACTCACCTTCTTACTTCTTAAAATAACAACGATAACGTTTCTAGAAAGTAATATTGTACTACGCAATATTTACGCTAGACTGGTTACAAGTTTCAGTTGCCGTACGATGCATGTACGATATGCACATAGCAAATCATTGCAATCGCAGACTTGATGCAAGTTTAATTTATTCGCAATGCAGTTGGGGAAAACCCAGCGTGCCGTGTGCAAAGCTTCAATCTAAAGCACATGGTCGCACAGGACAAGCCGCTCGCAAAGTTTGTAAACAATGACTTGATTGACAGGTACTTTAGAGACTAGGACCAGGTAAACATGATAAATAAACAGAGTAGATAATTATATTTTTTATTTAGACCATTTGAACTTGTTTTTCACTCTGTACGGCAACACACACGAGAGAAATGTAGTTGCTATTTAGGCATTGCAGTTCACTTGCGCATTTAATCGGGGATCGGATCGGCCGATCAAAGAGGAAATGATCGATGATCGGCGATCGGTTGACATGAGCTGATCGGTTAGACACTAGTTAAGGACCATGGAAAATTGTGTGTGTTTTAACCCTAACAGCCAGACTATGTTTTGTGTGGAAACCGGGGGAGGAGGACAAAGGTGTTTTTTTTTAGTATATAACTGGATATTAGTAGTATTGATTGTATATTTTTAGCATATGTATTGTTGTAGTTTTAATGATTTTGTTGTTGTTGTAGTTTTTAATATCTTTCTGTGCAGCGCCTTGAGGCTGTTTACATCGTAAGGCGCTTTATAAATCCCATGTATTATTATTATTATTATTAAAGTGTTACTTTTTTACCCAACAAATTGCCGTGAAATCCCCAGGATTCGACCCTCGGCCCCTCTGATCACCACGCCGCGTCCTTAACTACTGAGCTTTCCTGCAAATGCTTGCCCTGGCAGCGATTTCGTACCCACATATCTGCACAGATGATGACATCATCAAAATCAATGCTGTAGCATGCCTGTGGACATTATTTTTGGCTGTAGTGAATCGTAGTGCAACGGAAGGTTAGGGTTAATGCCGTTAATGCCTCCATGACAGAGTGGTGTGTTCATACTGTATCATTGAATGGATAAGCGGATTGCTTTCAAAGTTGCAATAGCTAGGGTATAATCAATAACTGTGCTAAGGTTTTTCGTTTTGATACTCTTTGACTTTAGAAACTCTCTATAGGTTTATCAGTTCCAAATTAGCGAGAAATTATCGTTTTTTATTTCCCCGCGCACAAAAGTAATCCAGGCGTATGTGCATCATTATGGCCACATTCACACGGTTTTGGCCACACGCATGTATCATGCATATAATGCACAGTGCGTGTGTTGCATTCATGCGTGTCCGCATCCTTCTAAATTCATTCGCTGCTGTATAAGGAGTCTTCACCAATTTGGAACTGATCAAACTATAGTACGTATTGAGACTCTTGTGCATGTAGATGATTAAGTGAGAGGTTTGTTTTGTTTTTGTTATTTTTAATAGCGCTGTCATGCAACCCGAGAAGATCACTGTGTACACAACGTTAGCTGGACTGCTCAATGCTAAGAATAACTCAACAGGGGGAGAGGTAAGACAGCCAGGCCATGGGGAAAAATGGAGAATTGGGGAATCCCATTCCCATGAAATTTGGGTATTTGGTGGGAAATTGTGCTTTTCTAAATAACAGAATATATAAGAAATCGAGGGAAGTTATCTAGTTTGCTTTCTGGGACATTTTGTTTGCTTCCAGGGAAATAATACGTTTTCCAGCCATGAAGACATCCAAAGCCACATGCTATGTACAGGGTGTCCCAAAAGTTTTGATACCTTTTTAAAACTGTATAGCTCCGGCAAAATGATTTGCAGTATAAAACTGGAAACATATTTGGACAGAGAAAACTAGTAGAATTATTTTGAAACCAAAGTTGTCTCCTTTTCAGAGGCCCTTTAATAGAAGCTGAAAGGTTTGGGCAGATAACTCACATTACGATACATTGTAAAACTTTCAGGACGCCAGGTGTGTGTAGCTGTAAATACGTATTGCACATTCCTCACGTTCCATTCATGTGGCTTTTGCCCAAAAAAGCTTTCATTTACTACAGTTTGTGCACAACATTAATTATATAAATAAGCTTAACACGTGGCTATTGGTTTACCATATATACAAAGCAGATTTTCAGAAACCTTTTCATCTCAAGTCTATCTCAAGGATTACTGAACCAATGCTAGGCATGTTTGTACTTATTCCAGTGCATTTCTTATGGTGATTCCAAATATGGTAATGACATTCAATAATTTTGACATTTTTGAAACATTTTGTGAAATTTTGGAATGTCATCTGCAGACGCCTGCAGCGTGGAAATGGTTAATACGGGGGTTCAAATCAATTTATATGCAATCCGACAACCCTGATACCGTTTAATAGTCGCACATCAAATACAAATCATCCATATATTTATGCATCTTTTCCCCCCAAAAATGTGATCAGTTTGCAGACCTACTCTTCAAGTTCATGAAGGATTACATGAAAGCCAACGAATGGGACAAGGCGCGCATCATCTTGCGCTTTCTGGTCGACCTGGGCAACTGCCATGTGGTGGAGCCGACTACCATCATGACCATGTACACATCGTTCATCACCGTCGTCGAGGAGGAGAACATTCCGCAAGTGCGCTCTGATTGGTTTGTCTACGCTGTCTTGTCCAGCTTGCCGTGGGTAAGTTAGTGTTTTAGTTACGTTTTCCTAACAGGGAGTCACGATCCTTGCCCCCCCCCAGTCAGATCAAAACCCATCCCATTTGTCTCCATAACAATAACAAATGTTGACTTTTCATGTCAATATTACCTTAAATGAGCTTAAAATTGGTTCTACTTTCATGCCCCCACATATGGATGCTTATAGAACCTATTCCAAAGGACTGTCGCTTGACCAATGGAAATAACGTAGCGACTGTCTACTACAGAAAGTCGAATGCACAGTAGTGCGGTCACTGATCTGTAGGCCAGTGGCAATCTGGTTGCTGGTGTACATAAAACTAAATGCGATTCCAGTTGGAAAAAGAAAATCTCAGAATATGAACTCAAACACCAAAATACCAAGTTATATCGGGCGCTTATAACCAGTTTAGTTTCTTTTAATTAAAACAAAATCATTGTACACTTCACTTTGTGAAGGAGAACCGATATTGGTAAGTGGTTTCGGTTTGGTTATCTGCTGTTCTCCTTATTATATTTTCAGATTGGAGGGCAGCTAGCTGCAAAGTCACCAGCTGAACTGAATAAAATGATGGATGCTATAGACAAATATATAGGGTAAGTGTCATTAGACAGTGGGAAAAAACCTGTTCTACGGGCAGGACTGACCTTTTTTTTAATTTGAGATTTTAATTTCTTTTATTTTTTATTTTTTTTTAAGTTTAGAAATTGTTGATTTTTTTTAGAATTATTGAAAATACACCCACATTTTCATGACCCCCCCCCCCCCCCCCAAAAAAACCCCACCCTACTTGAGAGGTCCGTTCACCTGTAGAACAGACTGGGTGTTTTTTTAGCATGACAAGTTATGTGCGGTTATAATATGATAAGTAATTAAACTTTTAATCTCAGCACAAAATAGTAAACATCTGGAATACTACCATCTGACATGTGTGACTTGCTGGTTTTTTTCAATGTTCTTTAGTTTCACTCAATAAAGAATGATGATAATAAAGAATGATGATAATGATAATTTTTTTAATTTAATGATGATAATAAAGAATGATGATAATGATAATTTTTGAAATTTAATATTTTGTTATTAAAAGTATAAAAAAGTTATTAAAAGTATAGACGTTATTCGTAATTGGCACACTTACATCACAAGAGGGCCATGCTATCCAACTGAGCAACGCTCAGAGCAATTAGTTCTCCGAAAACGAGGCTAGCGATGTAGCCGAGACGAGAGTTATGTAGTTTTTCAATGTGGTGAACTTTGCACTAATCATAAAAATTATTCATACTTCTGAGCTGTTCAATATTGGACCTTATTACATTCGTGAAATAAACTTGAACGTATAAACTATCTATTCCTCTAGTTTGAAATGAAATGTTTGCTGGTAACCGACACTATCTGGGAAAAATATAGAAGTTCACAGTTCATTATATTGCAGTAAAAGTATGAGATTGTATGTTTATCTGAATGACATCGAGTATGTCTACCTCTTTGACATGAAATCGCCAATTATGAATAACGTCTATTAAAGTATAAAATAAACATCAGCCCACATTACAAGAACATGAGCAAATAACATATGTTCCATTTATTTACGACTTTCAAGTGATCTTTGTCAAGTGACCTTTGTCAAATGACACTTGTCGGGTGACCTTTGTCAAGTGACCTAGGTTGAGTGACCTTTGTGAAGTGACCTCTGTGCAGTTATGTCATAGGGATTCTGGTTATCACAGCTTATCGCATGCATGGTACTGGTGTATGTACACATACAATCTAATATTTCATCTCGATACTATCCAATTGGTAGCACCGGGGGTGAGAGGGAGTCAACTACACCCAACAAAATATGTAAGTTCCCCCCTAGCAAATCCTAGAATATTTCCAAAAATATTTGATGAATTTAAATAATTTCCAGCTAGAAAGATGTACCCAATTGTTAGGTACCAAATGTGTTGGCCTTGAGACAATGCAACGATAAGAAATTGTGCCATTTATCAATTTGTATACAGAAAAAAAAAGTGGCACTAAATCTCACTGGCTATGGCTGGTTTTTGTCCATAAAATTAACAAACATTATGCTACCGTGTCTTGGTGCACAAGATTATGATCTGCTTATTAATTTTCTTGAAATGATGCCACACATAATTGTTTGGTAGATGCCCATGTCTGTGCACGAAAATCCACCAAGAAAATGTCTGTTAATTTATGGACAAAACCAGCCATAGCCAGTGAGATTTAGTGCCACTTTTTTTCTATATAAACATTTATAAATGGCACAATTTCTTATCGTTGCATTGACTCAAGGCCAACAAATTTGGTATCAAAATGTGCCTAACAATTAGGTGCATCTTTCTAGCTGAAAATTATTTAAATTCATCAAATATTTTTGGAAATATTCTAGTATATGCTAGGGTGGAACTTACATATTTTGTTGGGTGAATCATGATGTAAACATGAGTGACCAAAGACTTGCCAGATACCCTCTAAAAGCGTATTTCCTCTGGAGCCAAAATTCATCATAAAATGATTGACAAGGTTTGAAAAGGGTAGATTTTCGACCCCTTAACGTGTTACACGCGTTACGCACACCATCTATGAAAAAAATCACATTGTGGCCACACATACTTACAGTGTAATTGTCGATCGACTCACCCTGGGTTGCGCTAGCTTTTAAATTAAATAGTTTTATAACTGTGAACCCATAGAAGTATGAGAATTAAGGTATTTTAGATTTAAATGTGTATCAAGAGTGTAAGAACTGACCTGGTACTTGCATGTTAATGCTGCATAGATCTCTACGCTCTGAAATCACCACTGCACAGAGGTAGTCAAATGAAGCATAGGGAGTCAACAGCATCCAATTCATAGGTATTCTCTTTGTACTTTTTTCAGAACACGAAAGAAAGACCATCTACCCATGTTGAGAGTGTGGCATAGTGATTCTCCTCATCCACAAGAAGATGTAAGTGACACAGTTATATATATGATATACCCTATCGCTGTGGAAAGGCTAGGCATGTATTATCCCGTTTATTTTCTCTTACATGACACGTCATTCCATACGATAATGTACCATGTGGGCCCATCTGGATTTCCCAGTGCTCCTCACAAAACTTGTGAGCGAAGAAGTAATAAATATGCATATATTTTCGCAGCAATACATGGTGAAATCCCTTGTTTACAACCTTTTTCATATAAATAATTTGCCAAATAATAGATCATCAAATGGCTCATTTAGTCTCAATACAATATGTGACCATCATCTGTTAGCAGCATCAGGAAAATGGTGAAGCTCTTTTTTATTTTTAAGTTTATAAGGGTTGGATAGACCCCCTAGTGTTCCATTAAAACACATGGAAGTGATTGTAGTTGATTAATACACAATTAGGCCTATCAATCATTAAAATGTCAGTATTAGAAACTTGATTATTGTTTGACAATTGAAATATTAAAACATAATTGACCGTATCCCAGAGAGCGAGGAGGGAAGGGCTATGCTGAACTAATTAATTTTCTTCCGTGGCCTCACCTTATGAAACACTTAAAGTATATTATGTGATCTTTTACAGGAATGCCCTTAACATCGAAAAAAAAATTGAAAGCAGATTTTCTTGCAGATTTACATTTCTGATCATAAATCGTACATACATTCCAAGTTACAGGGCGATACGATTCTTAATTACTTCAAAATCATGGTTTTAGAGTGAAAATAAACTGTGGGATATCCGACAACTTATTTTACTCTAGTCTAAATTCACTCTAAAACCATGATTTTGAGGTAATTAGGAATCGTATCCATCTGTAACTTGGAATGTATGTACGATTTATGATCAGAAATGTAAATCTGCAAGAAAATCTACTTTCTAAAAAAATCATGAATAGAGGGCGCTCCCTGGAAAAGATCACATAATATGCCTTTAACATTCTGCACCAATCTCTACATGTTTTTGGCAGTATCTGGACAGCCTCTGGGCGCAAATGTGCAAGCTCCGCAAGGACAACTGGGTAACCAAGTGTATCCGACGCCCCTACCTGGCCTTTGAGAGTATCCTAGGTGATTCCGCCATCCATCCGTTGCCCACGTTCACGCCGCCCCCGCACACCGAGGAATCAATGTATCCCGTGCCGCAAGTCGCATTTAGGATGTTTGATTACACAGATGCCCCTGAGGTAAGACGGCAGACAAAACCAAATCTACACGGTTTTATAACTAGACAAACCTTTCGAGTAGGCTTGGTCAGTTAGGATTTTTTTTCTTCTTCTTCAAAATGTTGTCAAACATTTTGAAAGTTTTATAAATTTTTATATTTTTTTAATATTTTTTTTTAAAAATGCACACACAGAAGTCATATTTAGGATGTTTGACTACACTGATCAGCCTTTTTTCCTTCAAAATGTTGTCTAACATTTTCAAAAAGTTTTTATAAATTTTCATTTATTTTTCTTCAAAAATTGTCAGACATTTTCAAAAATTATTAAAAAAATTGAAAGTTTTCAAAAGTTTTCAAAAATGCTCTAAAATGTTGACTATTTTGAGAGTATCCTATGGAATGCTGTCATGCATCCGTTGCCTGCACTCACACTGCCCTGCACGCACAGGAATGTGCCGCAAGTCATATTTAGGATGTTTGACTTTACAGATGCACCCGTGGTATGAAGATGGGCGGACAGATCTTTCAAGTTGGTTAGTCAGTCAGGTTTTTGTCTTAATTTGGAATACATGTTTATAGGAAATCGTTCGTAAAGTTTGGCTCAATGATATACATGCATACAGTACACACCTTGTACCTTTTCGTAACACTGAAAACAACCAGACAATTTATTTTTATTTTTGTCTTGTACTGTGTAGTTTCTGGTAGCATCAGATTTTAGTTGTTACAATATCGACATGTTTGTTTGTTTGTTTTGTTGCCAGGGTCCAACGTTACCAGGTCAACATTCCATTGAGAGATATTTGGTGGAAGACCAACTTCACGCAATCATAAACTCTAACTACAAGGAGCGCAAAGAATGGTAAGATTAGGCCAAACAAAGAAGGTCTGTCTGTCTCAGAAGCCCGCCCGCATTGGTATGTGAAAGGAGCTACGGCGCGTAGGTCTATGCACTGAGGGCTAAAAAACTTCTTTTTTTTCTTTCTTTTTTTTGATTTTTAAAAAAAATGTTATAAAAAGTTCTCTGTAAGCTTGGATTAGCAACAACAACAAAAACTGCAAAAAAAAAAAAAAAATTGCATACCTCATAGCCTATTTTCTAAAGAAAAAAGAAATCGCACAGCACTTAGCTTATTTCCAAAATGTTTCTGAGGCAGACTTTCTTCTTTGTTTGGCCTTACACAATGTGACTTAAAAACTATTGCTCGCTTGTACTCAGCTCAATTTCGAGGCTACTGGGTATATCAAGGAGAGCACTGAGGCCATTAAGTGGTGAAAAATACCTTGGTACCCCAAGGGCACCAGGGCAATGGGGAAAAGAAACCTTGTTCTAGGGGCAAACAGACCTCTCAGGATGGGTTGGTCGGTCAGGTGGTTTTTTAAAAAGTTTTTTCCCCTTGAAAAATGACCGTAAAAATCAAACATATCTGTAAAAATCTTGCCGTATTTTGACAAGCCAACCAAATTATTTGGGTCGGTATTCATTTGCATGTGAAAAATAAAGGTCAGTCAGGTGGGTTTTTAAAATTATTTTTTAAAAAGCTTTTTTCCCCTTGAAAAATGACCGTAAAAATCAAACAAATCTGTAAAAATTTGATTTTTGACAAGCCAATTTAAAAAAAAAAAATTATGGCGGCATTTATATCAGACAACTTAACACGGCGTACATTAACGTTAACATTATCGTGACCACCCTCGCGCAGTGCGTGGTAATTATAGTTTTCTTCGATGACGCGCACTTCTGTAGTGTGTCTACTGCTATTTTTCTGCGTGCTTATGCGGTGCATTACGCCGATACATGGCATACTTCACCGCACAGGATTGGATGAAATGTTTTCGTCATTCATATCACCCTGAAAGGTTTTCGGCATTCATATCACCCCCTCCCCCGCAAATACATAATAAAAGATCTGTTAGTCTTCAAGATTCACAAATATCCCCACTAAATGTATTCTATATTATTTTTCTTTCCCACCCACAGTGCTGCACAGCTTGTAAGTTTCCACACCAAGGCTCACGTACCCCTCAACTACATGATAACAGAGGTGGTGTTCTCCGAGATGCTGTAGTTGCCACATCTGCCCCCAATCCCTTCAACCATGTGATAGCCCTCACAGATATGATGATAATATTCGCTAGTCTTAGAAATTCTATTGACACCGTAATGTATTTCTTTCCTATGTAATTTTCCGTTCACCCACAGTGCTGCACAGCTTGTAAGTTTCCACGCCAAGGCTCACGTACCCCTCAACTACATGATCACAGAAGTGGTGTTCTCCGAGATGCTGCAACTGCCACATCCCCCCAGGATTGAGATCTGCTACTCCTCTCTCTTTCTGGAGCTGTGTAAACTTCAACCGAGTTCACTGCCACAAGTTGTATCCTTTGCTGCCATTTTTCAATCATTTTTTTGTTTTTGTTTTTTGATTTTGAATAAGTGAAACTGAGGAAGGAACTTGTTTCCATCCTACAATCAATATGTATGAACTATACCGAGTGGTTAAACAAAAAGTTAACCCAAGTTCAAGGTAACTTTGCAGTTTCAGAGAATGTGTGTTTACTTAGTCTTGATCAGCAGTAAGTTTTGAAATTATCCTAAAAAATGGTACATTTACCTTGGTTGGTTCTTCAGAGATGGTTCATAGCAAAAAGCATGCACAAAACTGACTTGTCCACGGGAGCACCATAATTATTGTGACCAATATGTTTTGTGCATTCCACCTGTTCTAAAGGAGGATGACATTTAAAGGACATTTTTTGACAAATCAAGAAAAAACAAAAAGCAACATTTTTATCTTAGTATCTTTGTAGTGTTTGTCCTTAGCCAATTTTGACATAGCTGGCACAAGCCACCGAGATGCTGTACGAAAGACTGGATACAATGAATCTCAACTGTGTGGATCGTATTGTCAATTGGTTCGCTCATCATCTCAGTAATTTCCAGTTCAGATGGAGTTGGGATGAATGGTAAGTGCTATTTCTAAAACTATTCTGACCAAGACACTTTGTGATACTGTTTTTTTTCTTCAAAAATGAGCAAGGAAGTGTTTCTATAATTGGTTTGAATATTGAAAATTTGAAATGTTTGTAGACGCTATTATCTGACACCGTGGGACCAGTAATTCACACTACTTCCCTCTATACCATGTTGTATTTGTATAATATGATTGAAGAATGTGGTTACTGTGAAAGAGACATTTTCAATGCTTCTGTAAAAGTGTAAAGCTTCGCGCTTCACACATTTTAAACAATTTTACTTGTTTTAATTTTTTGCGATTTTAAGCTTCTTTACATAGACCAACATACAAAATTGAATATATTCACACATTTTTATTTTCACGCTTGCTGATGTGAGCGTGAAAAGCGCGAAAATAAATGTAGCGCGAAAATTTCCACTCTTACAGTGTTTACCTTTTATTTGTTATTCAGGACGGACTGTCTACAGATGGACCTGGAGTTACCCAAACCTAAGTTTGTAAGAGAAGTGCTTCACAAATGTATGAGGTAGGTTTAACTCACTGTAAAACACTCTATTTTTGCGGATACTTTATTTCGCGAATTTAAAATGACTGCTATTTTGGTGGGCATTTAATTTTGCGAATCTGGAAATTGTACTGTTACTTCCAATGCAAAATTGTCAGTTACGCGGGTATCTAATTTCGGGAATCTATGTCATTCGCGAAATTAAACCCGTCACGAAATAAAGTGGTTTTACAGTACCTTTATGTGTATGTTTTACATACCTTTATACAGGGTGAGCCAAAAATACTGCAATAGTGAAATAGTGTCTGCATCTCTTGAATCATCGATTTGCAAGTTTGCAAGGAGAGACGTGGAGCACCAATTGTTGTGTTTTCCCTGCTTGTATAATGTGCAATTACTTATAATATTTTTAGGGTTTTTAGGTTGATTAGTATGTTATTTCTTTGTGTACTTAGTTTTGTGAAGCGTCCAGAGGCTCCTTGCATTGGGCGCTATATTAAATCCATTATTATTATTATTATTATTTAGAAGCTATCTTGTTTTCTAACCCATGATGAATTCTTAACTTTTCAAACCTGGTATGGATATTGTTATTAATTTTGTGTGCAAAAATGAAGTCAGTTGCATATTAACCTTTGTCTTTGGTAAAACCTTTTTAATGTCTGTCCACAAGGGATATTGTATTGCAGTTAACTCTGCAGACATTCAAATTTCACTTTTTGAATATCCCGCAAACAAATTTTGCAACAACTTTATGTTGTTATTCAAATTTGAAACACAATACGCAATTCATTGCATGGGTAAGTAGAAATACATAATGTTTCTCTGTCTAAATGATACATTGTGCATACAATGTCAATTGCATCATAAATTAATCTCTGGTTTTCAAAATTGTTTTAGATGCCTCGTGGACAAACTTTTAAATTGATTGGCGTGGTAAATAGGTTCACTTAACGGTAAATGTGATTCATTTCAGTTTGTCTCACAAAGTTACTCATAATTATGTTTTTCTTACAATGTTTGAAAAAAGCCTGCAGTTTATTTTGAATCGCCCTGTATTTTACAAGGTGTCTCAAAAAAGAACAGAATGTGAAAACCAAATGGCAGAATTGCATCATCGTTTTTCAGGATAAGACAACAAATCATGGTTAGCAAAGGAAACAAGGTGTCTCAGAAAAAAAATGTGTAGTTTAGAAAAAGTAGGCAAACTGTTTAAAAACAAAGTGACAAAATTGTATTGTCATTTCAGGATATGAAGCTAAATCATAGACAGCAAACAATGCATTGGCACAAACATCTTAACCCTAATCTACAAGGGTATTGCCATATGGCACGATTTGGCCTAAAAATGAATAAAATATGAGTTAAGGTATAATTTACAAGAAAAATAATAGACATTTTGTTAGTTTCAGATCGATTGTATCAAAATTCAGCAAGAATTATTGACTATCATCATCTTATTTTCTTGTAAAAGTACTAAATATAATTTTATTGCAAAAATAGGCCAAGGAAATCAAACCTTAAAATGCATCTAAAATCAACCAACATATTTAAATAATCAGATTATTTGTACATCATGTAAGAACCTAGTTATTATACGCTAATTTGATTAAAGGTCACAAAATTAATGTTCTTGACGATGTCAAATCGTGCAATATTCATCAAACATATTATATATTGGTCAATTTTTAATCAAACCTCAATAATTATTCATGAGCTAATTAACATATTATTTGCATAATGAATTGTTTGTTATATTTTTCTGGAAACTTGAAGTCGGGTCTATCCATCAGGGGTGTACCTTCATTTTTTCTCCAACCAGCCAGCCGGGCTGGTAGCATGTAAAAGTTACCAGCCCGACGCAAAAGTTACCCGCCATGGGCGTGCGGGCGGGTACTAAGTACAGCCCTGCTATCCATTGATATGCTACTTGCTTGGTTTTATCAATATCGCATTGAATTAATACAGTGATGTAGTGTTAGCTCTGAAAAACTTGCCTCGATAGCTTGGTTGGTAGAGCATCTGTCTGGAGTTCAGGAGGTCCTGGGTTCAAATCCCAGTCGAGGAATGATTTTTTTCTTCATTTCTTTACCACCACGAGGGAAAGGTTATTTATTATCAATTTCAATTTTTGGTTTTACATTTTTTTCTTTCCAATTAGGTTATCCTATCATCAGAGAATCATCGAGAGTGTCCCTGAGAATTTCGAGCCGTTACTGCCCAAGAAACCAGGCCCTGTGAATAAATTTAAAATGGAGAATGCCTCGGACCATCCAGGAGTCAATGAGTCCTATCGCCTTATCGATGCCTTCAAGTCCAAGGCCAATGCCGAAGAGATCATCAACGTTCTGAAAGAATTTTTTGTCACCAAGGATGATGACCAAATGGAGGGTATGTGTAGTGAACTACTCACTAGAAACATTATACCAGAAGGCCTTGATATAGTTCCAAAAAGTCATAAAATATTTCAAAAATGTCCAAAGTATGGAATCTCTTCACCATATATGGAATCACCATGAGAAATGCATTGAAATAAGTACAAACATGCCTATAGTCTAATTATCCATCACGAGACAGTGACGTAACTGCGTATTCTACTAATCGCAGCATATAAACATGCGCGCCTACTCGAGGCGCTGGCGTATACACACGAGCGTAGAAAGACGGAAGGTGCGTAAATGCTGCGCCTATAAAGTTACGTCACTGTCCAGAGAAGGACATATAGAGTATAGAAATATATACCAGGAGCCTTGGTGACTCGAATGTCGGTATTTTTGATGATTCTAGTATATTCTAGTAATGTAAAAGTGGCCATTTTCGTGCGTGTAATTTTTCGCGCTTTGCACATTTTGAAAATTTTACTTCCTTACATAGACCTTCATACAAAATGAATATATTCGCGTGTTTTAATGTTCGCGCTTGCGAAAATGTCAACTTTTGCGGTATATCATTCATTATCCCAACAGAAAGTTGCTGTTTTCAATAGCGTTGATTGAAAATCTTGTCATGTTTGTAAGCCACCTTATAACACTCTTAAAAGTCTGTAAGAACACTACAAGGAAGTACCTATACACTTTGTTACTTCACGGCCCTCTTTCATAAAGGTCAACTTAAGATTAATCTCAAGTTTGTAAATTAAAAACAGTTCCTATTAGATTCTACGTAAAGTTAAGAATAAAAATCTTCAAAGAATAGGAAGAATATTACCTAAGAACTTGTAGGCAACCTGGGCCTTTTTTCATACAACTTTAAGATATTCTTAAGTTAGGTTTAAGAAGAATTAGAACTGAAAATTCTGCTTAAAGGTAGATGACCCGATCACATTTTCAAACTTTTCAGAATTATTTCAAACATACAGAGATTTTCATATCATATGAAAGTTCGTATTTTTCTCATCATCATACTGAAATTTGACGGCCTAAATCGGTTTAATTACGGAGAAATCGATGAAATAACATCGAATTACCGCGAATGGTGGTAACCACCGATATAGTTTGTGTACTACTCAATGGGTACAGTTCACAGCATCTTGTGCGTCTAAAATAAGAACCATTAGAGCTATGTAACTCAAACTTTGGAACACGACTTTTTTAAGGATAACCTTTCATGTAGAATAGAAAACTTCAAGTTGAAAATCGGAACATCTACCTTTAACTCCTGATTTTTTTCTTAAAGGTAGGTGTTCCGATTTTCAACTTGAAGTTTTCTATTCGACATGAAAGGTCATCCTCAAAAAAGTCATATTCCAAAGTTTGAGTTCTATAACTCTAATGGTTCTTATTTTAGACGCACAAGATGCCGTGAAATGTGCCCATTGAGTTGTACACAAACTATATTGGTGGTTAACCACTTTTCGCGGTATTTCGATGTTATTTCACCGATTTCTTCATAATCATACTGATTTGGACCGTCAAATTTCAGTATGTTAATCAGAAAAATATGATCTTTCATATGATATGAAAATCTCCATATGTTTGAGAAAAATCTGTGCTATGAAAATGTGATCGGGTCATCTACCTTTAAGTTAAGAAGGAACTTAAGAAGGATATTCTTCTTAAGTTTTTTATGAAATAGAAAATAAGAATCATCTTAACTTAAGACAAGTTCAAGAGTTCATGAGTTCTGCTATTTGTCGAATAATTGCTAGAAATGTGGTATACTTGGAAAGATAAACATATCAGCTTTCTAAATTTTGAACCGTTTACGAGGAGTTTAAAAACCTTATAATTGTTGTCTTCTTCTTCACCAGATGACTTGAACGTTGATGAGCTGAGGATGGAGGTGTTTATACTCACTATTCTGTACATGGGAAGTAAATCATTCAGTCATTCCTTCAGTGCCCTTGCAAAGTGAGTAGAAAATGAGTTATTAATGCGGTGAATTCCTTGAATTATTTAGTACCAGGGCTGTACTTTGTACCTACCTCCAGGCGGGTAAATTATGAGAAGTAAATTCTTTCATCACTCGTTTAGTGTCCAAATGAATCGAGTTGTAAATGCGTCATTTTTGTAGTGAATTGGTCAAGTGCCTAAGATTAACCCTTTGAACCCGATAGGTCGATCGATTTATCGACCTATCGGGGAACGTCATATAACCCGATAGGTCGATAAATCAACCTGAGCGAACAGGTGACGCATTGATCATATGACTGAGTGTTCATGTGACCTGAAAGTCATGTGATGTTCCCCCGATGTGAAATACATTGTTTAGCAAGGTTTTCGTTGTGTTTTGATGTCAATTAGCTGAAGAAAACAGTCAAAAATAGCGCGAAATTAGATGAATATGCAACCCAATATGGCGCAGATGGTACTTAGGTAGACATGGATGCATTGTTTTACGGTCATGATTGGCAATTTTGGCGATAAAAACGGACGTTTTTATGATATAAATAGGTTACGTTATACGTGTAGTGTAATGGCATACTGCCCTCTATCATCGGTAACATATATTACCGATGATATAGGTGTACTATATTTACCATTTTACCCCCGGAGAAGTCAGGGTGGGTGTACCGAACCCTTATAATAACTCCGGGTTCAAAGGGTTAAGAAAAATCAGCCCTCTTTGTGCAACAAAACGTCGATTAAAAAATGCTGGATGAGCCATAACCAGTATTTTATGTATGGTTAGGGGTGGTATTCCAACATATTTAAACATTGTTTTAATCAAGTTTTGCTGTGGTTTTGTGAGTAGAAACAACAATAATGGCAATTTTTTAATGTTCATCTTGAATTCTGAAATAAATTAATCAAAATAAAAAATATTCAACATGACTTCGTGTCCCTTTAATTATTGTTTCTACCAGCAAATGAGCCATTGATTACTCTCTCAAAGTAGCAAATCGTTAGAGTTATGTGGTGTCTACTCAAAATGAAGATCAAATTATTTTATTGAGTGCCCATCCAAAGTGAAAAGGAAAATGTGTCATCGAGTGCCTTACAAAATGATTATTAAATGAGTCATTTGGTGCCATCTTAAAGTGTGGTTAGCAAAGAAGTAAGAGTTATTCGTTGCATTTACAAATTAGGGTAGCAAGTGACTCAGGCCAATAACAACAAATTGTTTAATTGTCCATAGATCAGTTTCAAAAGTTGGGTCAGTCCGTCAAGATTTTGTCCCCTTTTTTTCTTCCTCCCTTGCCCCTTTTATCAGGTGCCAAAAGTAAAATGAGATTTACTTGTTGTGGTTACCAAAACGGAAACAAAAATCTGTAATATTTTGATGAATATCCATATTTTTTTACACTTAAGAAAAATTAAAAGAATAAATTTGTAATTTTTCGACTAAAATATTGTTAAAAAAATGAAAATTTTGAAGAAAGAAAAAGCAAAGAAAAAAAGATGATTTTGGGTTGGAAGGATTTTGCCGGTCGAGCAGACGAGGACAATCAAACAGTTTATTTTTGGCCTCGTTTAGTGCCGTCTTAAAGTGTGAGCAGCAAAGAAGTTAGAGTTATTCATTGCATTTACAAATTGAGTTGCAAATGACTCATCGAGTGCCTTCTCAAAAGTGAGGATTAAAGTATGAGTTTTTGTGCCTTCTTAACTCAAAAGTGGAGGAGCATATCATTACTAAACTAATCTTTTTAAATTTGAATTTTTTAAAAATATGCAGATTCCATGCTGTGTTTAAATATTTGGCCAAGGATGAAGAAAGCATGACATACATGCTCAGGAAGCTTAAAGAAATTTGGCAAAACCATGAACAGGTAAGAGATTCAGGAATTTATGTAGACTTGAATCAATTCTGCCGGACAGAAACAACAATGGTATGGTGTATGGCATAATTGCGTCTTGTTTAACATTTTCACATAACGTTTTAACGTACATACGGGTGCCTGATGCTTCTCTTTTTTATGGCATGCATATGTTGCGTGGCTGAATATTTGCAATCCTGGCACAGCCCAACACAAACTCATGGCACAACGCAGCGCAGTTTCATAAAGAAAATGGCAGACCATTTTGCAGAGATAGTGTCTATGTGATCTTTCACCCGGAACCTGAAGGGTGTGGGTGAATGACCTTTCGCCAGTACCAAACCAGTATTATTGTTCCAACGGTTGTGGCTATGCGCCTATTACCATGAATCTGAAGGGTGTTTGATGGCATGGCCTGAAAAAATGGTTTTTTCCCGGCAAGCGATTCCAAATTTCCCTCCAAAATGGAATGCATTTCTTAATGAAAAAGTAACATTTCCCTCCAAATGCCAAAATTTCCCTCCAAATGCTTAAATTTCCCTGCAAGGAGCTTTCCGCATTGCCTACTTTTTCAGCCTGTGTTTGATGGAACATACGCATGTTCATCACAATTTCCATGAGTTCATGCTTAGGTTAGGTTGTGGTTGCACTATATTGAAATCCATTCAAGCCCTTCAACATGTATAATGTTAAACTGCCCAACAGTTATGCATGAGAAGTGTTGCTTTATACATGTTCAGGGTCTAGAGCACTTTTAAGGTTAATAGATGTGTTTTTGAACATGTTTAGAACAGACTGTCCAAAGGTTATACATAGGAAGTATTACTTTATACATGCTGATGGGCCAGATGGAGATGGGGTCACCTGTGTGGTACTGAACAAATCACATCTCACCCAGAGAAGATTTTAAAGACACCACCACAATGCATTGCGTTTTTACAAAATGCCCTAATTCTCCAACCTCCAATTTGTCTCGGTTCCCAACATATGCACACAATCATGGCTTCATAGCACGTTCATCGTTGGAGCTCTTAGGTTCTAGTATACATCAATGAATAAATTAGTTATCAGTGTTCGTTTTTCTTATTTCTAAAACTTAAGAGATAGACAAATGCATCGTGTGAAAAAAAAATTCAGTTGGCTGGCGTTCGCGCAATGCATTGTGGGAAGTCCTTAAAATCGTCTTTGCATCTCACCGGTACTTTACAACCTCTTTATTTGATTAACAGATGGTGTTTGTGCTCGTCGACAAGATGCTGCGTACGCAGATAGTGACCTGCCCGGCCGTTGTCAACTGGCTCTTCTCGCCGCACATGTCTCAGGATTTCACCAAACTCTACGTCTGGGAAATACTTCACGCCACGCTGCGCAAGATGGACAAACACGTCGGCAAGATCAGCAACGAACTTGCGGAAATGAAGGAACGCATGGACAAGAAAAATAAGGTAAAATGCGGGTGTCTCCATGGTGTAATATAATCCATTTAATCCCTTAATACATGGAGAAGGTTTCATATTAAGCTTATCATGCGTCGTTCTTAAAAATCACGCACTATGTATACCCCTGTGAAGGGTATAACAGAATTACTCCAAAGTTTGTTTTCTAAATATGCTTTCTACTCTGTATGCATATTTTGTAGATTTAAGATCGTAGTTGTATTTTGCTTTGGTACTTTTACTCTTTTTATTTGTTTGTTGTAAAGCGCTTTGAGTTTTTCTCATAATTACTATCCCATGTATTCTTATAACATTGGAGGTATAGTTTGATCAGTTCCTAATTTGCAAAGCCTCATTACAGCAGCAAATGAATACAGAAGGACGAGGGCGCACATGAAGGCAACAAACGCACTGTACATCTTGCGTGACTCGTGAGTCCAGCTCAAACAGATAAAAACCAAATATTTCTCGCCAATTTGTAACTGATTAAACTATAGCAAGGCATGGAGACAGCACACAGTTAACCTATTTTCATATCATGTTTGCTTAAACCATTTTCAGGATGACGACAGCGGCGAGGATGACTATTACGCCGTCGCACCGAGTGAAGCACAGATCGAGAGGTTGCAAGAAAGCCTGGAAACAGCACAGAGTGAACAGAAGAACTTATTTCTCATCATATTTCAGGTATATGCAACGTTATATTCCATCAAAATAAGCGCCAGTGATAAAAATAATCTGGGAAGACCAGCTACAACCTGTACAATTTAGGGTCGTCAAAAATTATCTCCATTTTCACTTACGTAACTTTTTACACCTCCTCCGAGTTACGTACGCAATAGATGGCGAAATATTTCTGACCCGAGAGAATTAGTGAGGCGCTTACATTTATTGATATGGAAGGCCGATATACGTGCCTATAACATTACATGAGAATGACTGACGAATAACACTTTGATTTAAAATGGCGAAAATATTGGACGACCCCTTATGTTTGCCCACTTTGACCAAATTTCTCATACCGTTTCTTGTAACATCCCCAATGTTTTGATAATTTTGGATGGTATATATACAATCATCATCCTAATGTTGATGCATGTAAAAGAGATCCTGACCAAAATGTATTACATATTGGATCATTAAGTTTAAAACAAGCCAGCTTTTACACACTGTTATGGAAAAGTTGTCTAGATCCACAGATCTAGAGAGGTTGACGTCATTTCAACTTTTGTTGACTTCATTAAAGATTACTGATCTTATGGGAGGTGTCAACCCTTTTTTATGAAATTTATTAAGCACTGTAACTTTTAAACTAATAATGTAATGTACATAAAAGTATACATTATTTTTAATGAAATGTACGAAGAATTTATTTTTGGTATCAAATTTTACAAAAAATAATGATTTTTACATTTTTGCCACCAATTTTGTTTAGACAACCTAACAAAATCAGTTTTGATTACAAATTCCAAAATGTCACCAAAATCATCTAAAGTAAATTATCTAGGAGCGCATTTATTTTTGGCTTTAAAAATTGTTGGTTTTGAAAATATTGACCAAAAAGTGCAAAAAATGTGATTTTTGAGATCAAAAACAATTTGTTGGCACTTTTGGTCAATATTTTCAAAACTAAAAATGTTTAAGCAAAAAAAAAAATGTGCTCCTAGATAATTGACTTTAAATGATTTTGGTGAAATGTTAGAATTTGTAACCCAAAACTGATTTTGTTAGGTTGTCTAAAAGAAATTGGCGCCAAAAAAAAGTGATTTTTGGGCAAATATGTACAAATCACTATTTTTTGTGAAATTTGATACCAAAAATGGATTCTCTGACTCATTTCATTCAAAAGATGTATACTTTTATGTACATCACATATATAGTTTAAAAGCTACAGTGCTTGATAAATTTGGCGCCAAAAAGGGTTGACACCTCCCTTAACACTTTCCAGCGGCAGTCGTCTGCAGATAACAGTTGCAAAATTTCACAAAATATTTCATAATGTCAACATTGTTGAATTTCATCACCATATTTGGAATCGCCATGAGAAATGCATTGAAACAAATACAAACATGCCTAGTATTGGTTCAGCAATTCTTGAGACAAGACTTTGAAAGTTGGAAAAAGGTTTCTGAAAAATCTGTTTGGTATAATGGTATAACTAATAGCAGCGTGGAAAAGTGTTTTAAACATCTACACATTGTTGTGTGCATTTTTTTTACAGAGGTTTATTATGATTCTGACCGAGCACATTGTCTCCTGTGAGAACCGTGGCGCACCATTCCACACCCCATGGTTCAACTACTCCATCCAGAGGTTACAACAGATATTTGTGGTGGTAAGTAAAATGTGCCTAACCTTATATGCGATGCAACACATCAAAAGGGGAGACTTTGTGGCTGTGTGTTTTTTCAAGATATAGATCAGTGGTTCTCAACCTTTTTGGCCCACGACCCCTTTTGACATTCTAGGTCAGTACCGTGACCCCTCCCCCCCCCCCTCCAAAAAAAAAGAAGAAAGAAAACAACCCAATTTATTCTAACTGAAATTGCTTAGTTATATGATGCGAGTGTAGCGAGCAGGAAATTTAGCATTTTTGACAGTTTCTTTTAGGTTTTTCTAAGCCTTTTAAGAGCGAAATATTAAAATGGTTTCCCAAAAAGCTATATTTATTACCCCTTCACGACCCCCTGGAAAACCCCAAACGACCCCCATGGGGTCACGACCCCCAGATTGAGAACCCCTGATAAAGATGAAAACGGACAGAAAAAAATCAAGAAGATAATAAGAATTTAGGAGTTATTTTCACTTGTAAAATCTGAATGTCATGATCAATTTGGTGTCATTTTAAAGCTTAGAAAAAGTCCTTAAGTGCACACATAATAAACTCAAAATTGACTTCACCTACAAGTGCTGCATCACATATTGTAAACCATAACCAACCCCTAATCAAATTAATGGTCAATTTTTTTTTTTTTTTGGTGGGGGGGGGGGGGGGCTAGCAATGCCAGCGCCGGGTATCAAACCAAGACACCTGTGTGGCAGTCTGACCCCTATCTAACTGAGCTAAGTAGGCAGCTTGGAAAATCTTATATGAAATGATAGCCAGATTTGGTGTGTCATGAGAACCACAGGCTACCAGCACTTGGTAGAGTAGTATTTTTTTGTCATTTTTTCAATCCGTCAATGTTCTGGGCTTGCAAAATCAAATGCATTCATCTGTAATTGTATCATGACCCTGTGACCATGATCATATTTTTCTTTGAATAATTAAAAAATTACCAACTTATTTCGTCCCCCTTTTTTTGCTTACAGCACTATCACCAAGTGATCAAGTACACAGGGACGCTGGAGAATCTTGTCTTTACCAGCGACACAGACCCCAACATACTACAGGTGTTCCAGCAATTCTGCTCTCTGCGCTCATGAAGATGATGTAATGATGTCATGATCCCGTCTTATGCATATATTATATATTGAACATGAAAAGGAACAGTTGACCGTGTACAGGGTTCATTCAACCAGTTGTCGGAGTGGGATAGCCTCTATTTCATGTCTTATTTAGGCAATGCAAAACACCCTGGTCTACGGGCGAAGGGACCTGTCACGTAGGGTCGGTCTGGCATTTTTTGTGGGTTTTTTGTGTGTGAACATTTTGGTAAATTTTCAACAAATTTTGAAATGTTCAAAAAAAAAGTCAAACATTCCCAACAATTTTAAGAACGATTCAAAACATTTCAAAAAATGTCAACAGCAAAACAAAAAAAAAAATTGTTTAAAAATAAATTAAACATTAAAAATTTAAAAATGGCTCAGTCAAACCCTTAGAGCAGGACAACGGGTGGTGCTTTTTTTGGTTGCCATATGGCAATGTCTACTTCAACGCTTCGAATGGAGTTCTGTAAAAGTGGAAATGTTTGCGCTACATTTATTTTCGCGCTCGGCCCAGCTACATTTCAGCATGCCGCACGCAAATGCTCCGGCTGTCAGGCCAAGCCTGCGTAAAAAGTTCAGGATCAATCACCCACTTGCATCCCTGACTGTAGAAGAAATGACATTTCAGAATCTTGTCAGGAGATTTTGAATCTATACAGTGGCATCTCTGATCATAGTGAACCGAAGCAGCTGTGTTGCCTGAAAATTGGCCTAGATTGGCCACATTTATGGACTTTTCAACAACTCCCCCATACATTAAGTACAGTAAACAAAGCGTTGTCAATTTGAGTTAAACAACGCTGCTATGGGCAACCAGCACACAATCTAACTGTTCTACACGGATAGCGTTACGCGATGGTGCACCCGCAGTGTGTGTTGTTTTTGGAATGGTCTTGCCAACTGTTTACAATGACTTTTGAAACTTAAAAGGAACATGATTATTATTTAAATTTGGTCATTACAGTTTTATGTTTTTTCTGAAAATTGAATGAAATTGTTAATAATGAAGTACAATAATAAAATTGTGAGATAGGCTTTTACGACGGGTATTCATAATATAAGTTAAAGGTTTGACGGGTTCGCCGTCGGACAAGTTTTAATCTGTCTAGGCCAAAATTGACATTGGCCTGCTCCAAGATTAAAACTTGTCCGAAAGCAAACACGTTAAACTTTAAACTTATATTACAATAATAAACTTTGTTCTTATAGTTTGCATTGTCTATTTATGAAATGGCATTCAAATCTTGTCGTTGTTGAAAAAGATTAAATCATGTTTCAGCGTTACATCACCAATCGACAACTTGCGTTGTGATGCGCGAACACCGTTGTCGATTGGTGATGCACACACGCTGAAACATGATTTAATCCCGAACTCGTTGGTGTGAGGAGTGTACAGTTTACAGAGTTAGCCTCACATAAAATCTTGTATTAAAAGGATATCATGGAGTTATACCGTAATAGAGTCTTTGCACTAGTCTAACTCATGCAACCTTATACCAAGGAAACACCTATCTTTGGTAACAAATTAAGGACCATTTAAATTCCTATCGTTGCGCATCGCCCGACGTCGACGCACGAGTTGAAGCAATTTCAATTTTTATCCGGCTACATCGGCCGATAGGCAACGACGCGAGTATGAATGGACCTTAACTCAACAGGTTTATTTAATCATTGTTATTTATTGGGCAAAGAATGAACGAAGTAGCAAAAGTGAACTATAATAGTTTTTAGTCCGTTTCAAATTGCTAAGAAATGTGCGGTTATACGAGGGCAGATCAGTAAGTTCTGTCATCAAAGGCTGCCCAGCTGCACAAGACAATGCTGTCTTTATTGTGTAAGATCATCCTTTGCATCACATTCTTAGCTTCCTCTTATGTAAATTTACTGGGGATATATAGTCTGTATAGAATTTGCCAAGGAAAGCTACTTCAAGGGAATGTTTCTGTAGTTTTCGAAATTGTATGGTCATCTTCTGGAACATGGGCCAAGTGACAGAACTTTCTGATCTGCCCTCGTATCTCTCCGTTGCAAAATTAATCCAAGCTGATTTATGCATCATACGAGTGATCAGTCGCGTCAAAATCAAAAAGGACATGTTGTCGGCAAACACAGTTTTGAGATAGTGGCTAATATATTTGGTGAAATATAAATAAAATATGCTTCTTCAAATCATATCTTGTGATTACAAAGTAGTCCGATTACCTTCAACATGGCGTCATTTCAAAGCTTAAAATGTGCTCTTTCATGTCCTGCTAATAACTCAGATTTGGCTTGGGCTTCCAACATGTCCATTTTGATGTGACGGGTCACATATGATGCAAGGTGCTTCTATTGCATTCGTGCGCATCCACACTGGTAGTCTTCTGTGCAAATCGCTCCTGTAAGGAGGCGCATCAATTTGGTACTGATTAAAGTACATTGTAAAACCTTTGGGTTTTGTGGCAGAGGCTGGTATGTTAGAAGAAGGGCTACCGAGTCACATAATGTGTAATATACAAAGACAGGGTTTTAAGGGTTTCAGTAAATATCAAAATGTGCATCACCAATCTACAACTTGCGTTCTGCGCGTCTGCGTGTTTATTTCACTCACCGGCATTGCCCTTGTGAAATAAACCACACAGACGACTCGAACGCCGTTGTAGATAGGTGATATACATATAAAGAGCTTTTTTTGCAAAAGGGCCTACAGACCCCCCATGTTACTCATTTTGCATTAGTGAATTTGCATTGACAAGTCCATGGAATTAATCAAATTATTGTATGGCTGTGTTCATTACTGTTTCTATGACTTGGATTAGTGCATCCATACACGCCAATTGAGGCACCATCAATACAAGCCACATTCCACATAATGAATAGCCATTCATTCAAAAATGCAAAATGAGTAACATGCGGAAGTGGATGTTAGCCCTTTTGCAAAACAGCTCTTCATATGCTGAAACATGATTTAATCCCTAAAATGATGTCAAAACTATGTTTGAAAACTGTCATTGTGTTGAGATCAAAAATTGAACACTTTTTTTACGTTTCCACAGTGCATGGAGCACTCATGCTTTTATTTTCATTAACACTTGTCATTTTGTATTGACCTATCATTAATTTCATTGCAAGTGCAGAACTGTTTCTATAAATAATAGGTCATCGTGTAATATAATGGACAGATGATCATTGTTTATGTGTAACATGACTTAAGTTATTTTGGTTGTATTCCTGCTTGTATCAAAATTATGCAGTGAGTCAACAACCAGAATATATTGAGATTTGGTGTACCCCCGTACACAAATAGCACACATAAGGCCAAGAAAAAATAGCTATGCTAAATGTGGAAAAAAAGTTTTTTTATTGTTTTTCGGGCCCACTTTTTCCCCCGGACATCTAACAAAAAAACAAAACAAAATGGGTTGATCGTGTAGGGTTATGCGGCAGGAGTGACTCCACATACTTATGCGCGTGGGGTATGTGAGACAGATCTCTTTCTTCTTCTTGGCCTAATTATCGTAGTATATTTGTGCTGCAAAATGCACTACATGAATACCTCTGTGAAGGGTATAACAGAATTACTCCAAAGTGAATTAAGGGGGACTTAAGGAAGTTTTTTGTTGAATCTTGTGAGTGCTGTAATTATTGAACTATGACTCAAATGTTTATAAAAGTATACTTTTTTGGATAGGAAATGGATCAGAAAATCCCAATTTGGCATCAATTTCAACCAAAAATGTTGACTTTTTGAAAAATCACAAAAAATAACTTTTTTGACCTAATTTTTTTTGAAACAAGCTAACAAAAATAATATTGAGTAAAAAAAGCTCAAATCGCTTGATGATAATGTAAAGACACTAATGAAGGGACAATTTTTATTTTTAACCTAATCTAATATTTTTTGAAATTTTGACTAAAAAGTGTCAACAAAAAAATTAATCAATTTTTTGTTCACGTTTTTTAGCACTTTTTGGTCAAAATTGACGCCAAATTTGGATTCTCTGATCCATTTCCTTTCCAAAAATGTATACTTTTATGTGCATTTGATTAATAGTTGAATAAATTACAGCACTCACAAAATTCAAAAAATCAAATCAAAAACTTCCTTGAGTCCCCCCCTTAAGTAAACAATATTTTTATATTAGATACATTGTACGAACTAAGCACTATGTTGAATGATGACTTTAATAACGAATAAAAAGTTGTTTAATAAGTGGGAGTATCCTGATGTATTGTACAAAATCAACAATATTTTCAAATAGTGATTTATTAAACTTCCTTACACGGTTTAGATACCTAGAATTTTCAGTTATCACCATAACTTTCATCAGCATTGACAACTGAAAATTCAAAATAAGCAAACCCTTTGTTGCGATTCCAAGTACTGTAAAAGTGGTGATTTTCGCGCGCTTAAATGTTCGCGCTTGCCGATTTTCATCCATTTCACTTGTTTTTAAATTCATGATGTGAAAGTTCATTACATAGACTTATACACAAAATAAATATGTCCGCGTGTTTTTATTTTCGCGGTAGCTGCTTGAAGCGGAAAAGCGCAAACATTTTACAGTATAATATTTTGGTTAAGGCGACAAAAAAAAACCTGTGTACGGGCCCCGGCAGACCCTATTTTGTTTTTCAATTGTGGATAATTTTTAAATTTTGTTTTAAATTGTTTGGACATTTGGACAGTTTAATTTTTTTAATTTTTTTAAAATTAAATTGCTGAAAATTCACACACATTTCCTGTAATTTTGTCGGGGAAAACCCACAAAATTTTCCGGCTGACCCTACTTTAGAGGTCTGTTTGCCCGCAGAACAGGGTGGTAGTTTTTTGTCACCTTATTATTCCCAACAAAGATGGACTTGCATGCTAACTATCATGCTTTGTGAGAGAACAAACCATGTTCAAAGGAAAACAGCAAAGGACTCCACCTTCTTCGTAACCCTAGAATTGGGCAAATTTTACTTGGTTCCGCATTCTTTTTCTGAAACTAATATTTTTTCTGAGGCTGAGCATTAATTATTTTCATATAGTTTTTCAATTCTTGGGCTTTATAAATATACCAGCATTCCTACATTAACTATTTCTATGCGGCTAAAAGTGTTACCACATACAAAACAGATTTTTCAGAAACCTTTCATAACTTTCAAAGTCTATCTCAAGAATTACTGAACCAATATTAGTCATGTTTGTACTTAATTTAGTGCATTTCTCACGGTGATTCCAAATACGATGATGAAATCCAATAATGTTGACATCTGTGAAATTTTGGAATGATGCCACATGGAAAGTGTTAAGATTTATGGTCAAAAAAGTTTACTTGCCCTAGCAATCGGTCTGCAAGCTTGGAAGAGTGTACCCCAAAAATGGTGGTCATTTTTCATTTGCCACATTATGGAAGTTAGCAACACAGCGTCTTTTATTATTTACTGTTATTTTTTAATGATAGGCACAGCAACCAATTGTATCCAGAATTTTGCAGAGTTTCTGTGTTTCATTGTCAGAATTAGGGGTTATAGATATACAGAGTGAGTCAAAAAACATTGTGCACGATTTGAAACGGCCATTTGACCTTGATGCGTGCATTGAACCGTGAATTTATTGTTGTCAGTGTAAAGCGGTGTTAATCTAGTTTATCCTCCCAAAAAATGAAAGTAATCGACTGAAGAATAGGCAAACTGTGGCAAGTTTTGTAAACTGACAGTGTTTTTCGCCATTCCTATGGGATTTACACAGTTAAGACATGAATATTACTGCAGCATGATGGTATGGAGTGAGAAAGCACCATCATCCTAAACAAAGGAGGATGTGGCATCTTAGATGCCCTGTAACAGGCGATGCTTGTATTCAGATTTGCCTTTTCATTTGAAAACTTGGTATCAGATTATTAACTACTTATCCCAGAGTGAAAGAATGATTTTTCAAGAATATTTTGACAATTAACATGATTAATGTGAGTGATAATGACCATTTAGCAAAACCAATCTTACTGTGTGTAAATCCCATAGGAATAGCAAAAAACGCGGTCAGTTTACAAAACTTGCCACAGTTTGCGTATTCGTCAGTCGATTACTTTCATTTTTTGGGAGGATTAACTAGATTAACACCGCTTTAAACTGACAACAAAAAATTAATGGTTCAATGCACGCATCAAGGTCAAATGGCCGTTTAAAATCGTGCACAATGATTTTTGACTCACCCTGTATAACAAAAATGTCGCTTTTTCATATAATTGTCAACTTATGGAACTAAGTTCATGTGGTTGATGACTTATCATTGCTCTATAGAGAAAAGCGCATTGGGGAGTTCACTGATATTAAATTGCCCCGTCAATGTCCACAGTCCAAACCACATCATGAATCGTGTCCTAAAGAGACAGTTAAAAAACAAATCTAATTGTCTAGACCAGGAGGCAGTTAATCACAATCAAACATTTGACATCTCAATTCACCCCAAAAGTCTGCAGTCCATCAGCATTTAATAGATATTGTGTTTATAAACCTGTCAAATGTGTCATTGCTATTAACAGTCTCAGGTCTTGGATTGTCTAGACTGTTTAAGGGTGCACTACACTAAATGGGGTATCCCCTACCCTTAAGTCGTGTTTAAAGCTAGAATCGGAAAGTATGCATCACAAAATCCTCAATTTAACAAGACTTGACAGTAATACAATTGCGTAAATGCGCCTATGATTTTTGATTAATTATGATTAATGGGACATCACCTACATGCACCCTGACTATAAACTGTCAATATCATCTAAGTAAATGTTGAGAGTTCTTTCAAATTTGTGCTTTTTAATGGAAACATTGGCGATTACTGCGACATTTCCAAGCTTGTCAGAGAGGTAGTCAACTCCATGGGCATATTTTGGAAAATCCAGCAGGCTCACCTACCTATTTTTGTCACTTTTTGGTAGGGAAATGTGATAATCTTTAAGAAAAAATCTCTCTACAGGGTCCAACTTCACAATTTAGTGGTCTAAAACAGAGTTTTATATCAGTGTTTTTGTAGATATCCCTATGGAGCTCTATTTAGTGGTGACCCCTTAATTTATGATCTGTTTTGAACAGGTTTTCCTGGGCGTACTCTACTTACCAATAATTGCTCAGGAAACAACTAATGGGTATGATAAACACTGCACAAAAAGAAAGTATCCACTTTTTCCGAGGTGCCATGTGTTTAATTCTTAGGACCCTAAAGAAATTTTACAAGTGGGAAAGAACAGGCATTTCCTCCTGCGCATTTTGACACTTCAGTTGTTACAATAGCACCAGTATTGATGAAGCAGTGGCCATTTGAATAAAAAATGATGCAGTTCCCATTGTTGCACTTAACCCTAAACCCATGGAAAGATCGTTAACAAAACAGTAAAAAGAGGTACACTTTAGTTTTTTATTACACTCAAATGGCCACTGCTTCACCAATATTGGTGCCATCGTGACAAATGAGGTGTCAAAATGCGCGGGTGAAAATGCCTGTTCTTTCACTCTTTTTGGATTTTTTAAGGGTCCTAAGAATTAAACACAGGGCGCCTCGGAAAAAGTGGATACTTGCTTTTTGTGCAGTGTTTATTTTAACATGAAGTTTGGTGTACTTGTACTAGTATGATAAGTATGATTATTATAACTTCTGTGTGTGAGTGTTGTATTTGTGACAGCTATTCACCAATAAAACTTTGCATTAATCACACCTAATAGTATAATATATATTTCATTTTGTTTTAATTTTAAATAGCCCAAACAGTGCTTATCAAAACAAAACAAAATTACATGTATGTATCTTTAGTCTCTAACACCCATTCTTGTGATTGATGTTTTCCAAAAATACACAGTTCAACAAAAATAAGTTCCCCTTTAGATTATGCTTGATATTTTTAAAATGAGTTACTCCATTGAAAAGATTTTTGGCACACATAATGTATGTGTTCAGAGCAACACTAGAACGGGGCTATATCTACGCAGGTGTTGTAATGCTTGAATGAGCACACATTGAATGGTGGAATACCTCAATTCAAAAGTGGTTAAATGTGGTGTTCAAGTAAAGACCCTGGTTCAAGACCCTGGTTCAAGACCCTGGTTGACTCAGAGTTGATCAGTTCACCTCCGAAACATGCGAGTCATCTGACTCCACATGCGCTTATGTAACAAATGTAATAGGGTTTCTTTAAGATCTGTGTAAGACTTAATTGTTTACTTGCAAAAAATTCCGTAAAAATCTCTACTTGTAGGATGTATAGTTCCCATATAAATGCGATCTAAGGATAGAAAACAGCCACATATACCGTAATATAGGAATGTAGCTATATCCAAGAGAAAAATATTTTGGGTGTAGACCACATGTTGACCTGTTCGCCAGTGCACATAACAGGTATGGTCCAATAAACATGCCGTAAATAGCAAAACAAAGGCATTTTGCAACTTCAATTTGAATTTGAACATTGAGCAATTATGACATGTTACATATCGTTTTGAATCTGGACAAACCTGAAACTAAAATGTTCCAACTTAAAAAAAAGAGAAAACACAACAAACAAATGGTGCGACAATTTGAACATTCCTTGGATTGGCTTTAAAAAGGAGCCTTTACTAAGATGTTTATGATATTGCAATAGAATGGGTAAAGTTAGGCATTTATTTCACAACCATTCAAATCTTAGGAGTAAAGTTAGGCATTTATATCAACACCAGTCAAATATGAAACCTGTCATTACGAAATGAGAGTTAAGTCGGAAAATTTAATTTTGAGGTTTATCGAGATTCAGACTGCTCAGAAAACAAGCTTTAAAATGATATGCAGCATGTCATAATTGCTCAATGTTTTCCTGGTCAAAAATTGAATTGAAGGTACAAAATTCCAATGTTTTCTATTGATTTTTGGCAAGTTCATTGGACCATATCTCCTAATGCACACTGGCGACTTAACGCTCATTTTGTGGTGACAGGTCTCATATTTAAGGAAAGCTGGTCATTTGTATCGCAGCCTCTCAAATCGAAAGATAAAGTTAGGCATTTGTATCAACTGGTCACTCGTATCATGACTGCTCAAATCGAAAGGGTAAAGTTAGGCATTTGTATACACCAGTCAATTATTTAGGGAGAGTTTTATATTTCCTATTGGTGAGCATGGAGATCGCTATCGATTAAAGGGTTTCATATTCAAATGAGTTTTGAATAGCGGGAAGGTTGAATGAGTAGGTAGTGAGGTGTGTAACCCTCATTGACGGGATTCGTTTTCGACAGACAGCAACTAAATTTTCGGAAAATGAATGTATATACAGACTTGTGCATAAATTGTCTTTGAGAATTTTTTATTTTTAGAAGTGGATAGTGGACTTCCGAAAGTCATAGGCGCTTTTTGACAGAGGTAGTAAACCATAACACTTGAAGCTGCATGAAGCTGTATTTGGAACTCAACAACTGCAAGAGTCATGCTTTGAGGAAAAGAAGAATTACATGGATTGTGAAGTGAAATGGACAGAATCGGTTCAAAGAGGAAGATTGGATAGGTGGAGTATCGGGTTGGGAATGAGGAAAGGTAAGCAGCATTATACTTATCCTTTCTTGATACTTATTCAAGCGCCCCTGTACTGTCTGGTCGACGCTGTTAGCCAGCCTGCGAAGATCCGTGCACCCCATAGGTGTGTTTTAACATGTTTCTATTTCATCCAGATAGGGTCGTAAGTCTTAATGGGAAACTAAAAATGGGTTTTATTTCTGGTTGAGCTTGCGGAATTATGAAATAATATAATTTGTCGTGGCCGCTAAAATCGAAAGGGTAAACTTCCGCATTTCACAGCCACTCAAATCAAAAGGTAAAGTTAGGCATTTGTATCGCAGCCCCTCAAATCTAAAGAGTAAAGTTAGGCATATGAATCGACACGTTGGTCACTTGTATCAGGGCCTCTCATACCCATCACAACCTTTGCCCCCCCCCCCACCCCATTTTGTCCCCCAAACGATTGAAAATGTTGACCTTTAAAGTAAAAATTACCTAAAATTGGTCTGTAATTTCTAATTCAGAACAAATTCTAAGCTAATTTCAGGCAATTTGAACATTAAATAAAAGCCAACATTTTTGCACGCTTCACACACATTTTGCCATCCAATATTTTAGTCTTGCCCCCCCCCCAAAAAAAATGTAGATGCTGGTGCCGCCACTGTGTGCCTGTGGCGTTCATCCGCACTACTCAGTATTGATTTGATGCTGTTATGAGGTTCGCCAACTTGGTATAGGAAGAGTACAATTACCAATGTGGGAAAGTTCGTATTGTGAAAAAAACATGAAGTTCAGTATACCAGGCTTGGAACTTTTATGTCAGGAAGGTGAAGGTGCACAATTACCCGACCGACTGGCAGGTAAAATTGTTTATAAACTCACTGTACAAGTGAGTTACACTGGCTGGGTGGAATTTCTATCGAGCAGGTATTTTTGCGAGTTACCTGCCCGACTGGCTGGTTGAAAAGTTCCAACCTTGTTAAGGCCAAACAAAGAAGAAAGTTTGTCTCAGAAACATTTGGCAAAAAAAGTGCTGTGCGATTAATTTTTTTTAATGATTTTTTTAGAAAATAGGCTATGAGGTGTGCGATTTTTTTGATTTTTTTTGTTGCTAATCCAAGCTTACAGAGCACTTTTTTAAACCTTTTTTTTTTTAATCCAAAAAATCCAACAACAACAACAACATAAAAATCCAAATGTTTATTTTTATTTTTAGGCCACTGCGCATAGACCTACGCACCGTAGCTCATTTCACATACCAATGCGGGCAGGCTTCTGAGATGGCCCTTCTTCTTTGTTTGGCCTAATAACCCCTTTTATTTATATTTTCTTAATGTAACACACTTCGTGAAAGATAAACGCAACACACAACAATGATCAATTTATCAAGTTTAATATTCTAAAATGCTACCAGTATATATCGTGAAAATCTGCACCAAAGCGCACCAGTAGCCAAATAATCCTATATAATAGTGTATATTTATATATATATATATATATATCCTCTGCTTTTGTGATAACTATGTACAACCCCCTCTCAATACACGCATTAATACAATACATTTATATCAGTACATAGTACCCAAAACTCTATACACAGAATGAATGTAAATGAGTGCGATGGTAAGAATATTATATTCGTGAGATAAATGATGAAATATTCAAAGCCGAGTTGAAATGGAACATTAAGTCTTTAAACCCGAAAGATAATATTATTCTCTATTTGCACGAATAATAATAAATATTCATAATTTGTAACGTGGGCAGCAAAAAAAACCAAATATGTGACGCGATCAAGAGGAATGAGTCGGATGTCGACCCTGGTCGAAAATGAGTTTTTAATACAGTTTTGAAGTAGACACCTAGAGCTTTCAGAAACTGAAAACCCCATGTCGATACGACGTTTTGTTCCAAAGTTATGTCAAATTGTATACATGAATTTCCATCAAAACTTAGGTAAGCCGCCATTTTGAATTGGCCATATCTCAATTTGGGATTCCCCGACGTCCGACTCATTCCTCTTGATCGCGTCACATATGTTCTACGGGCCCGACTGACCCATTTTTTTACAATTTTCATTTGGTTTATTTTTAAAAAAATTGGATTTTTTAAAAATAAAATTGTTGTAAATGTTTAAACTTATTTTTTGGAAATATTTGATTTTGTTGTTGAAAAAATAATTTTCGAAAATTGCTGAAAATTCTCCAGAATTTGTTGAAAAACAAACAAAAAAGCGCCTGACCGACCCTACCTGGGAGGTCTGTTGACCAACCTAGGAGGTCCATTTGTCCGTAGAACAGAGGTGTTTTTTGTCGCCTTATTGAAACTTATACATTGGTTGAACAGATATTCTATCTTACACATTTGTTCAATCTCGGTTACCTTTTTCGAAATAGTGTTAGCCATGGCAACCTTGCCATGATTATAGCGGGGAATATTGCAGGTCTAATTATTGGACATGCAAGTAGCAAATAATATGATCACCCAATCTTGGCACACTGCAGAGTGGTGCAGGGACACCACAGTAATCAATTGGTCTATAGATGGGGTGACAGGTGACATCACACCGGGCATTTGGTCGGCAGTTGCCATTGTTCTTTGCCCGGCGGTTTGCGCACGCATCCTGTTTTGTTAGGACCTGTGCTTTTAAAACTCGCGCCAAAGCATTATAAAAGGGTAATAAGGCATAGCGGACAGTGTTGTGGTTATAATGCTTTTCCCTCAAGCATGTATCAACAGTCCAGTCCCTTCGATCGTTGCGTTTGTTGATAAACATTGCAGTCACCCCCCATCTATAATAACACTTTACATACGGCAGGTGTCTGCAGAGGACATTCCAAAATGTTTCAAAAATGTCAACATTATTGAATTTAATTACCATATTTGGAATCACCATGCATTACAATAAGTACAAACATGTCTAGTATTGGTCCAGTAATTCTCGAGATGAAATTTGGGATAGGTTTCTGAAAAATCTTGTTTTGTATAATATCGAGTGCTTGGAACACAGATGTCTTAAGTGCATTATTGGAGTTTTAAGAAAAACAAAAAACTTTGGTTAAGTGAGACAAATCAGGTTTGCACCCATTACATTTGTTTTTTCGACAATAACTATTGATATTGATAGTGTTTCATGTGGATATAATTTTACATCACCACTTTGAAGAAAACACCATTATTTTAGCCAAAAACGTACTTAGGATCAACCAGGAACACTGTGGATACCCCAGACACTATAAGCTGTCTCAATTAGTTGTACATAGCTGTTAAAGAAGTCCAACAATGACCTTTAACCTCTTGCTGCATTAGTAGTCTTAATTTTATAACATTGTTAAGTGCACTAGAAGTACATGATCTTTGGTGCACACATGTGTTAAGTACGGCACTAATAGCATGCACCAAGTGTTTTTCATGATTCACTTAAAACTTCTGTGCTCCAAACAATTTGTTGACATGGACATTTGCAGAGAGTGTTCGAGCCATTTTAACCATTAAAATGTGTTATAAGCACTTAGCTGATGTGTGCACTAAATAGAGAATATCACATTTCTATCATAATACTAGTACGCAAAAAAATGAAAAACCCCAAAAATTGCACTTAGACATGTGTGCTCCAAGCACTCGATATGCAAAACCTAATAGCCGCATGGAAAGTGTTAACACTTTCCACGTGGCTATTGGTTTTACCATATAAAAAACAGATTTTCAGAAACCTTTCCCAATTTTCAAAGTCTATCTCAAGGATTACTGAACCAATACGACGAGGCATGTTTGTACTTATTTCAATGCATTTCATATGGTGATTCCAAATATGGTTATGAAATTTAACAATGTTGACATTTTTGAAACAGTTAGAGACATTTTGGAATGTCGTCTGCAGATGCCTGCCGCGTTGAAAGTGTTAAGATTATTATCCATTCAGGAGATGGGCAATATCAATCAAATGAGGTATAGATTGCTACTGCCCTGAAGACCCTTTTTGTGACTCCTTGCTATAGTACGATCAGTTCCAAATTGGCGAAACCTCATTACATCACAAATGAAAACAGAAGGACGCGGGCATGTGTGAAGGCAACAAGCGCACCGTGTGGCCATAATCGCGCGTGTAAGCTTGGAATATTTTTGCTAACAGAGAGATATAAAAAAACACAAATATTTCTCGCTTATTTTGAACTGATTAAACTATAGTTTGCACTCCTTGCTAGTTCTTTTAAGTCGTGTTCCCACAATAGAAAGTGATAGCTCCTTGGACTCGTACCTACAATGTTAGAACATATTATTCAGCAATTTGTAGGTGTAATGTAAAGTGTTCCCCCTTTTCCCCCTGATCAATGTTGAATCTCACAATTTTCCCACCATCAGCACAGTGCCTCGCAATATTGATTGGTGGGGAAGGGGGAGGGGTATGAGGAAGGGGATACTTCGGGCTACCAGAAACAAGTTTCGATTTTCATGTGACTCAAATATTGTGCGTGATATATGATACAAACAGCATGGCAATTAGGGTCAGTGTTCGAACACAATTTTTTTCTATGATTGTTGGTGCGAGTCCACATACAAATCACGTTCTCATTGAGCGATGTACACCAAATAATTCCGGGAATAATATGACATTTACATTAGTTTAAACGACAATCTACCCAGATCTACGAATGTGATGTTATAATCCCTATATAGATTTCCTTAACCTGACCCCTATTCTCTGACCAGGATTTTTAAAAAAGGTTTTTTTGAAAAGGAATTAAAATTCCTTTTCATTAATAAGCCTGTATGGACTTGATTGAATTGGGTTTCATTTGATTGAATTCTTTCATTTGAGATAACACAGAGCTTATGCGCTCATAACAATCAGCGTGTTTTTACTGAAGAAAAAAAGCAGGCATATGACTGCTAACGGATTAAAATCCTCCAGTAAAAACACACCACCACCGGCATTTGCCCGCTCATACCGGTTTTTTTCTCCTGGATTTTAGATGCCTTTTATCCTTCGAAACCAAGGATAATAGCGGTTGAAACCGGTTAGGAAAAGCAGTCTTTCGTCAGTATAATCACGCACGGTTCCAGCTCAGCGCGTTTGCCGATGGTAAGCGGAAATGGGTACATCAGACTAGCGCACTGTAAATGTCGTACTGCAGACGCCATTTTGCTACTGTCAATACCACAATGCATCGCGAGTGACCTGCTTACGACCTTTCACTGGCATTTATTATAATGAGGTCAGCGGCAGCCGGCAATTTTGTTTATCGTACTGCAATAAAAACACATCTCTCACACGAGCAACCAGCTTTTATCCTGCTTTTTATAAGACGGGTAAAAGCTGGTTTGCTTAATAAAAACACGCTGATACAGCGAGTTTTACTGAAGTAAGAAAGACAGCATATGCCGGTTATTACCAGATTAACCCTAACCCTACTACATCTTACAAAATCATACAGCCAGAGACTATCTCCACGTGCATGCTGCTGCATTGCCTCGATTACGTCACCTACCGCAGGCATAATGTGGGCAGAAAGTTGCTGCCCGCATATGCGCTGGTAGCTTAGCTCAGTCGGTAGGGGGACAGACTTTGGTGCGGATGGTCCCGCGATCGAATCCCGGGTGCTGGGTGATTTTTCAGGTCAAAAAAATAGTACTTGTTCCCCCTCCCCCGATACGCACAAAAACACAGCCGCAGGAGTTCAAAAATATTTCTGTAGTGTAAACACGTCGCATGGTTCCAGCTGATTGCATTTGCCGGTGGAACGGAGAAGTAGGCACGGTCACATGGTTTGTCCTTCCACTGGCATTTATGCTAATGAAGTCATATCAGCAGACAGCAATTGCCTGTCAATACCCACAAACAGCTTGAAATAGAAACACATTTTCTTGACTGAAACCGGTTAACAGTCCTGGGGGTGGGGGGGGGGGGGGGGGTCCCGGATTCTTTTTTGGTAGGGATGTGTCGCCAGCAAAATGAAAATTTCAGGGGGAAATGGGGAATGGACCCATATTTTTCATACATATTTGACACAGTGTACTAAAATGTCTGTTAAAAACAGCAAATTTAAGGATTTTAGACCCATACATTTACCAAAAATAGGGACAGCGGTCCCAAATAGGTCGTCCGTTTATATGGGTAGTTTGGTTGCAATTGTACTTCTGTTTAAATGTAATCAATTTTACATATTCAGCCAATTTTACATCTTGACCTCAGATGACCGTTGACCTTGGTATGTGACCTTTGACCTCATTAACATATGAAGGTTTCCATATTGCATCTATGACCCAAGTTTGGTTGCAATTGGTCATTGTATGGAAAAGAAATGGACAAGACAAAAAGTGTGTACTTAATTTTACATCTTAACCTCAGATGACCTTTGACCTTGGTATGTGACCTTTGACCTCATTAACATATAAAGGTTTTCATGTTGCATATATGACCAAGGGTTGGTTGCAATTGGTCATTGTATGGAAAAGAAATGGACAATACAAAAAGTGTGTACTAAATTTTACATCTTGACCTCAGATGACCTTTGACCTTGGTATGTGACCTTTGACCTCATTAACATATGAAGGTTTCCATGTTGCATCTATGCCTGAAGTTTGGTTGCAATTGGTCATTGTATGGAAAAGAAATGGACAATACAAAAAGTGTGCACTAAATTTTACATCTTGACCTCAGATGACCTTGGTGTGTGACCTTTGACCTCATTAACATATGAAGGTTTCCATGTTGCATCTATGACCGAAGTTTGGTTGCAATTGGTCATTGTATGGAAAAGAAATGAACAATACAAAAAGTGTATACTAAATTTTACATCTTGACCTCAGATGACCTTTGACCTTGGTATGTGACCTTTGTCCTCATTAACATATGAAGGTTTCCATGTTGCATCTATGACCGAAGTTTGATTGCAATTGGTCATTGTATGGAAAAGAAATGGACAAAACAAAAAGTGTATACCAAATTGTTGACACACACACACCCCCCCCCCCCCCCCCCCTACAGACAGACAGACTACACACACGAAGGATGCTGCCATAAGGTCTCTTCCTACGGACGACCTAAAAATGGCTATGAAAAGGGGTCATTCATTTACCAGACGGGTGAAAAATGAATCCCTATTTGGCGGCACATCCCTGTGACCTCATATCCACTAAGTACCCCCCCCCCACCCCCATGGTTTACAGTTGGCTTTTTTCAACCGGAAAAAACAGGTTCCTTGCTAAAAACATGTTGAATGTTGGATGATTCAAGGAACCTGGTCAGAGCATAGTGGCAATGCTACTGAAAATTGAGACATCATAAACACTACATTTTCAGGTCTCACTGGGAATCAGATACATGTGTCTATCTACTATATGGTGTTTAAAATGCAAACAAAATATCTCCCTCTAGGTAACTTTATTTACAACGAAGGACAGAAATTATACGGCAAACTGTACATTTCTAGATTCCCAATTGAAAGCCCAGTACCGATTTACAGACAAGTTCTGTCACAGCTTCCCATGTGAAGAGCTTTTAAACATTCTCTTCTGTTTTAACACATGAATGAAGTGATTTAATATTTAAGCAAAATGTCCACTATTTCGTGCTGATCACTGAAGTGTTACATAGTGTAGAGTGATGCTCTATTGACTTTTGAGCACAAAATAGTGATGATTTGGCACATTCAGATTGTGACCTCCCCATGTTCTCAAGCAAGTTGCTGGGCACTGAAGCGAGTGGTTGCTACCAAGAAGGTATCGTTGGAAAGAGGAACACATCAGCTTTTCATAGAGAGGAAACACAATATGAATACATTACGAAATATCCAGAAAATTGGTGATTGAAACACTTTACGAAATATCCGGAAAATTGGTGATTGAAAAACTTTCCAAACTTTTTTTCAGAGGAGTTTATATGCAAGATCTGCCTATAAGTTGTCCAATTCTACCTTTTTGTACTTAAATAAACTGTAACTTGCACAGTAAATCTATTGTTTATTAGAGCAAACACAAAAATGATAATCGTATATGAATATTCACATAAAATGTGAGCCAATTTGCTCCATTGTTTCATGGTTATGAATATGTATACAAGGTTGGAGCCAATCGATGAGTAATGGTGATGAATATGTATTAAAGATGTAAGCCAAGTGAATGCCATTATTATTATTAGTGCATACATGCTTTAAAAGATTTGAATATCAATATGAGCCTTTCACACCAACTTGACGATCAATCAGGCAATTGTTCATCTATAGACGTCGTAATAATAGACCCTATAATGATTAATCATCAAAGAGGATCACAACTCTGTGTTAAAATTTGTGGCGTTACCTACAAGTAAGCTATCACAAATTAGCCTAGTATGTATGTTACCTATCTCAAATTAGCCATATCTTTAGTATTGCGACTTGTCCTACAAAAGAGTGAAGGTTGCCCACATAGTCTAAGTGAATAACAGAATAGTTATGTATAACTCATACAATAGAAGTCTTTGCACTAGACTAATTGTGATAGCGTACTCTTACACTGCAAAGTTTGCAGAACACATCGGACGCATAAATTGAACACATCCAGAACGCTTTTGATTTGTTCAAATGTAACATATTTTGAACACCTGCAGAACACCTTTCATGTGTTCATTAAGTGTTCTGAACTAGAACACATTCAGAACGCTTTTGATGTGTTCAAATGTAACAGACCTGCAGAACGCCTTTCATGTGTTCTGTAGATGTTCTGAGCTAGAACCAACGTTTTTGCAACACTAGATTTATGTGTGGTTCTCAGCAATTATTCTGACATGCATTGAGGTGAAAAGCACTGGACAAGTAGCTCTTAAACAATTGCTGTCATTTTCCCAATGTTACATTATCACTTCCTTTTGGTAATGAATCGATAACATATATCAACATGATATTTCATATATAATTTCATAGGTGTTTTTTTATCGATGATGATGTGTTCTGGATGTGTTCTCAGCAGAAAGCTTCATTGTTGAAGCGTTCTGGATATGTTCTCAGCGGAACGCTTCGTTGCTGAAGTGTTCTGGATGTGTTCTGCAGAACACTAGTCTGCTTTAGTATACCTTTTTCCTTTTCTTTGTCACTCTATGAACATGTACCGATAGAGGGCTCACTCCCATGGACCGCTCCCCATCCTCTGATCTCACCCCGGGGAAAAAAGGTCTACTTGCATTGGATTGACCTCGTTGACCTCCGTATACTTTTACATTAGTGCTCGTCCAAAAATTGGACGCATACGTAATGAGCAATTTGTTCGCGTGGGGTTCAAAATTAACCAATGGCAGACACAATAAATACGAAGTATATGAATATTTATATACGTCTTCGCAGAGAGACGAATCTTGCTCACTTGATAAATTCAAAATGTCGATTTTCTGGCACTGTATAGCCGCCGTTTCGGTCTAAAATCACACATTAGGAGTTATCTTTGACATTGGTCCTCGCCCAAAATATGTTCCTCAGAGATATAGCTACATTTCCGCATATGTGACTATTTCCATGCTATTTCCTATCTTTCAATATTGTGTAATAAAAAACCTTTTTACGTTTAAACAGAGACAAATAATTTGATCATTGTTTACGATAACTAGAGACTCTTACACAGCCACAGAAATACCCCCTTCACGCGTTTCTAGATGTACAAACAGCAAATTCAATATTAGCGCGTTATGAAGGGGTGTGATACTATCGTGACGCATAAAAAGCATCGTCCCTAGTAATCCCTAGTGTGCTCAAGCACAGTTCTTTTGTAAATCCAATGCCAGTAGACCTTGTATTTGGTCGGTTCTCGGATGGGAAGTATCAGGGGGTGTTGTTCGATTGTGTGACAGTGAAATTATACAAGGCATACGAGTAGACTTGTATTTGGTCGGTTCTCGGATGGGAAGTATCAGGGGGTGTTGTTCGATTGTGTGACAGTGAAATTATACAAGGCATACGAGTAGACTAGCAGAACACTTGCATGTCAGACATTATTGCCCGATGCATTCTATGTGTTCTTGTGTTCTACAGATGTTCTGAAACTGCTATAGTGTTCTAATGATGGTCTTAGAACACTTGCTGAACATATGCTGAACACATCCTGATGCATCATGTGTTCTTCAAAATTTGCAGTGTAGGTAGAATATAATTTGTGCTGTATTTGAAACTGCTGAATTTGACTCCACTTAGCGATGATTGACCATGACCAATCAACAATCGTCGAAAGGTTGATCCTTAAGTTGGTCTGAAAAGACTTTCATTTGTCACAGCTAAGTACCTTCAAAATTCAACACTGGATAAACTCAGATCACCTATAATAGACATTACTTATAGCTTCCTATACCTCCTTATACAAACCATATTTTTTTCCCTTCTCAACCTATGAACAGTAATAATATTGTTCTATCTATAACGATATAACATTACTTCAGCCTGAAATTGTAAAGCATAATCGGTGAAAGACAGGCACTAAAAAGATGATGTTTATTTAACGATATCCCACAATGCAATTCATTTCGAAGCAGTGATTGGAAGGTTATAGGCCAGGCTTTCTCAACTAAATTTACTGATGCTCCACATTTTAGTAACCAACTTGTTGAAGCTCCACTTGGGGTCCAGGGGCGACAGCACCCCCTGAAGCTCCTGGGTTGTGGGGGTTTTAACTGACTTAAATCGCCTCTCGTTGATCATATTTTTATTAGAATTTACAGTTCAAGTTATTTTTCAGAGGAAAACAGGATTCGGTGTGGTGGAGGGGCAAGTTTTTTTCTTGCAGACCGTCAGTGGTTGACTTTAGTAGGCCTATGAAATCTGGCTATATCATGATATGATTTTTTCTTTCTTGAATTTTTTTTAAGAATCTATTTTGTAACCACTCTCGCGCCACTAAGGATGCCTTGATGCGCGCGCCGCCAGTTGAGAAAGCCTGGGTTAGGTGGTAATTTTGCCTGTCGAACAATTGGGTTTTTTCACCACCTTAGTGTAAAATGTGTCCTAATTGGTTACTGTATTGTTTGGTCCTGAATCAAGCACCAACCAACATGCGATATACTGCACGAATGAGTAGCTGATGGTCATGGCTTAGTGGGGGGAGGGGAGGACGGGACGACGTACGGAGGGTCCCTGAATCGATTCCCAGAGATTTAGTTGGTGTTTTCTCTTCCAAAATTGTGATTCCAGTCAAAAACCCGGCTAGGGGGCTAAGATAAATAACGTTAATGCTAGTGTCGAACTGCATTGTGGTACACCATAGTAAATATATATATAGGCTGCTAAAGGCCAAGTTAAATGGTCCTTATCAAAGTTTTCTGCATCGAAAGACAATAGTAGGAGTGCATGGTCGAACAAAAATAAACATTTGATATTTGTATTTAAATTAGTGGGGTTTAGTTTGTTGACATAATTATCTATTAGAAACAGTAGGTACGTAAAAGGGAAAACTGTGCCTGGGGAATTATAACACTGAATTTTTTTAACCCATTTTGGTCAAAATAAGGAAGTGTAAAGAATGTAAATGTATAGCATTGTGCGTGATATTTAAGTCTAAGTGAGTGATATTTAAGTCTAAGTGAGTGAATTCCATTCGAGCTCTATATATTTGACCCGTCACATCAAAATGTACATGTTGGAGGCCCAAGTCAAATCTGAGTTATTGTTAGAACTTGAAAGAACACATTTTAAGCTTTGAAATGACACCATATTGAAGGTAATGGGACTTTGGAATCGCAAGATATGATTTGAAGATGCATACTTTTTTTCTATTATTTTCTTTATATTTCACCAAATATATTGGCCTCTATCTCAAAACTGTGTTTGCCGACAACATGTCCTTTTTGACACGACTGGTTACATATGTAATAAGCCTGCAATGCTAATTTGGGAAAACTTTGATACTGAACCATTTTTATAATCTTGGCCCTAATACATCGCTGTATGCCAGCCTCAATCATCCATACACAGTTCAGTGATACCTATACAACATCCCACCATAAGGAGAATTAAAAAAAATGTTGTGTTGCCCTCAGTGACCGACCCTAAAATCTCAAAAATAAGGGTCGCATTTTTTATAATTTTTTAAAATTGAAATGTTATCCAAATTGTCAAAATATTACTCTTTTCTGCTTGAGCTATGATTAAGTTTGCTTCAATAAATAGTTTTTAAACTATTATCACACTAGAAAATTATTGATATTTACCAATTTTGTCTTGACATGAACTACGATCATGACAGTCAGTAATATTTTTCAGCAATAAAAAAGACGAAAAAAAAAGAGGAAAATTGACCGATCGCCCCGACCTCAAGATTTTTGGCACTTGAGGGCAACACAACAAAAGATTGGTACCTTATACTGGTAAGTCAGCTACTTAGGTATGATTACAAACACCCAGAATACACCGGCCAACACTCATATGTATTTATCACTGAACTGTGTCTTGTTGGATGAGACTATACAGATAGTGCTTAGTCATCATCTTGGACCGCATGCACTTCAGCCACGGCCATATGCACTTCTGAACTGGTCGCAGCACGCAAAGTGCGATGCACTGACGACGACTTCTTACGCAAACTTGCCGACTCCTTACGCAGACTTGACGACTCCGTGGCACAGGGGATCGAGGCAGTACGCCCTCTATATCCTTCGGGGGTCGTAGGCGACGAGGTATTACGCCCTTTAATAGGGCTTCCGGTATCTTCCAGTGTAGGTTTACTCTTAGTCATATAGATTTTCATTTGTTCAAGCGTGTCGCTGGCATTCTTAGTGCATTCCTCTTCGATCTCCGCCTCCGATTTCCCCCCGGGATTATCCACATCGCCCTCCATACGCTTCATGAGCGCGTCCTGCATCTGCGTCAGGGTGTCCGAGGTCTCGTACGTCGTGTCGTAACGAGCCTCCGATAAGTTCATGCGGATTTTCTGCATCATCTGTCGAGACCGTTGGACACGGGCTTGTTCCGGGGTCGTGCAGGCCGCCTTGCCGGCTGTCCGGCCGAGTCGTGACATTGTATCCTGTATTGCGCAACGGTAGGAAGAGGGGAAAAGGGGGAGAAAACAAACAAAATATATATTAGTTAAGAAAAGTGGATGTTGAAATTTATTACAAATACTGGTGCAAAACAAATATTGGTATAAGATTAAAACAAATACAGTGCAAAATGGATGCTAGATTAGTTAACTAAATTGAGTGATTATGCATCACTCATGCTGATTTTGTATAAACATAAGTTTGAAGTTGGATGATGGATGTTATTTATGTTTGTGAATGAATGACAATGAAGTGAAGAATAATGATCTGGTTTCCCCCCTTTTATTACAGTTTGAAACTGAAATGGTTGACATTATACTCAAATAGGTCTCCTATATAGTATGAAACACAAAGCAGCTATTGATTTTACAATCTTAAAATCACATGTAAAACAATTGCTGCTTTATGCTTTATTTCATATTGAAGACCTATTTGAGGATAATGCCGAAAATGGCGGCTGCATGCCTGGGGTTGATGTTAACACTTTCCACACGGCTAGTATTAGTTTTACCATATTATACAAAACACAATTTTTCAGATAATTTGTGTTTTCTTTAGTCTTGATCAGCAGTAAGTTTTTAAACTATCCTCAAAAAATGGTACATTTAGCTGACTGACTTGTCAGCTAACTTGTCCACGGGAGCAGTACATTGTGAACAATTGTGTGTATTTACGATACAGCTCCCTCTGACAATTCCGTTTTGTGCATTCCATCTCTACTAAAAGGACGCTCGCATGGACAAGACAGTTTTGTGCATGCTTTCTGTAATGAATCATATCTGAAAAACCAAACAAGCTAAACGTACCATTTTTGAGGATAATTTTAAAGCTTACTGCTAATCAAGACTAAGAAGCCACAAATTCTGTGAAATTATAAATGTGGTTGAAAAGTTACCTTGAACTTGGGTCAACTTTTTTTTTAACCACCTGGTAGTATAACATCACGCTTTTATTGCTTAGCTTGTAAAATATATGGTTTATTTAATTGTTTATAGCCTGATGATCGCTGAGTTAACAACCTCGGCGGCGTGAACCCCAGGGTAGCAATAATGCTATAAATCAACGTGATTAATTTGTTTATTGTTGAATATATTATATGTGATGCAGTACATCAAAAGAGGGGACTTAGCAAGTGAAATCAATTTTGTGTGCTCACAGAGCATTTTTTAAGTTTTAAAATGACATCAAATTTATAAAAAATGATCAACCCATTCAGATTTTACAAGTGAAAATGACTCCTAAATTCTTATTATCTTCTCTATTTATTCTATCCGTTTTTATCTATATATCGAAAAACACACCGCCCCTTTTGATGTGCTGCATCACATATAATATATATAATATAATTATCAATAACATATAGCATGCTTCATTGAATGATTATTCAGCCAACTGTATAGCTTGCTTATGTTTCCATGCGTCTGCTAAATTGTACGGTAATTTTGAAGACATATCACTGCATTAGTCATGCTATCTACTGAAGATAGCAAAGGTGTTTCTTAGAAATACAGGGTGTCAAAAAATTAAAGGATACTCAATTTTTTATATTTTTCACAAAAGCATGGCTATCTTCAGTAGCTAGCAACAATGCTGGCAGTACATTATATACTCAAGTGATGTAGCATTCATGTTGCAATCTAAAAGGATAAAATTATGGTATCTTTTCTCCATATGTATTTAAAGATCATTATATTTGATATCTTCTCAAAATGAGAAACCATTTGAAAGAAATACACTTGCTTTCTAATTTTTAAACATGTTTCTAATAGTTACTGCTATCTTCTGAAGATAGCAAATGCAATTATGCTTATGTCATACTAGTTAAGTATTTCTGTCAAACATATTTGACCACTACTACTGTCATTTTAAGCATCATGTTTATCAACAATAAGCATTCATTATTAGATATGCCTCATCTAGTTGATATCATATTTTACTTATAGGTACAAAATGACAACAAAAAAGCAATTCTATAGTAAGGTTCTATATTGCTATAGTAAGGTTCTATATCACAGCTAGTTTCCAATACTTTGGGGGAGATTTCTGCTTTTTTTCTGAACACCGGACTAAACAGCATTTCCTCCATCCAACAATGCATCTGCTCTATTTTGCTGTAAAACCAGAAATGTTTGCGAGTTTAAAATTTCACGAATCAGCAATACTGGCCTAATTCACGGCATGACAATTTCATGAATGAAAACTTTAGAGTTACATTTTGTAACTTTGCAATGCACTGCTGCAAGGTAGATTGGAAATATTTGCGGCATAACATATTTTCGCGAGTAAGTGCTCCCCAAGAAATTTGAATTCACGCGAACATTTCTGGATTTACAGTCTATTCAATTTGTTGATATTATATACATTTGCTCTTAAAAACAATAACACAAACAAGTCGCAGCCAGTTTCAAATACTTTCAGGTCATTTATACTAGGTTTGTGGCTTATACACAGGAGTAATATCATTCCTTTCTATCCAACAATGCTTTGAAAAATATGTAAAATAATGCATTATGGGTTGTAGAGGGTAATTCAATTAAGCAATATTTAGACATTCTAGAAATAATATACTACATGTACAGTTTTTTCTTACAATGTCTCTGATTGATTACCTACATTACATATTCACCTGATTAACCAATCAAAAATTGAATCTTCTAAAATATATTACCAATCTTACAAAGTTTTTGATTGGCTTAACATGATATATCCCTACTCATACCCAACCAATCAAAATCAATTAGTCATAAAATGCACACAAACTGTATGCTCTATAACAGTGCCAGCTTGTGTTATAGGTAAGGTTTTAAAGGTTTACTCAGCATAACTCACGTCACATAACTGTACAAAAATAAAATTCAACTGCAACTTGTAAATTATTTACAATTTTCATCATTAGCAGCTGTTTGTCTCTGGTTAAAAATACTACATTAGTTGCGAAAGTTGTTAGTTACCAATCAGCTCTTATAAAATGTGGAAGACCCGATCCTGGGGGGGGGGGGGGGGGGGGGGTACTCAGATCTTATTTTGTAGGGATGTGCCGCCAGCATAATGAAAAATTGACCCAAACAGTTACCAATTTTGGGGAGGAAATGGACCCATGTGATTACCAGAAACCCATAATTTTCCTATAAATTTGACAGATCAAATTTCGGCGAAAAACAGCAAAATTAAGGATTTTAGACCCAGAAATGTACCAAAAATGGCTATGAAAAGGGGTAATCCAGTTACCAGAGGGTGACAAATGGGACCCTATTTAGCGGCACATCCCCGTAACCTCATATCTACTAAGTACCCCCCCACCCACTGGACCCGATATGGCTCCAAATTTTGTACAGGGTATTAGTATTCCATGTGGAGGTACGTCATATAAACATGTTACGTCTTAGCAGCATGTAGACTGATATTGAAGTCGATCATGTTTTAAAGATTAATTTAGTAACTTTTTTCGAACCATGGTTTTTGAGCTCCGTAACTTTCGGGATCATCGCGATCCCTTCATTCAGTGTAGCGTTTACTTCCCTCCACTTGTCAACCGAGACACCGGCTACGACCTATCCGCCATCTACGTTGTACATCTGCTGTCACGTGATCGGCCAAAAGGCGGTCATGTGACAAATGGAGAAAAGTAAACACTACGCTGAATGTAGGGGTTGCGATGATCCCGAATGCTACGGAGCTTAAAAACCATGGTTCGAAAAAAAGGTATCTAAATTAATGTTACGTCTTATATCAAAATTGGAGTGAAATTACTCCAGAGGTTCTAACGATAAAATTTCACTTCAAATTTTCACTTAGAAGTTCAGGTGAAGTATACCATACATATATGGGGCTAATTCACTGCTTTTTTTTGCTTATGGCATCTATAAAACAAAATATCTTTTAGGCTTGAAATATTCTATGGGTTATGAGTAAAATATGGGCTTTCTAATGATACAAAAATCTTAATTTTGGAAAAAGTTAATTTTATCGGGTCACACATATTTACCATAACATAATTATTTGCTTTCTACATGTATGTTATCTTGCTTTCCTCTACGCAGTGGTGTTAGTGTCTACTTAATGGATAGGAGATTAAAGGTATATTATGTGATCTTTCCAGGAGATGCCCTCAATCCGAGAGAAAAAAATGGAAACAGATTTATATTTCTGATCATAAATTATGAATATATTCCGAGTTACAGACCGATACGATTCCTAATTACCTCAAAATCATAGTTTTAGAGTGAATTTAGAGTGAAAATAAACCGTTGGGTTAACCTGATAGCTGATTTTCACTCAAAAACCATGATTTTGAAGTAATTAGGAATCGTATCGCCCTGTAACTTTGAATGTATTTACGATATGATCAAAAATGAAAATCTGCAAGAAAATCTGCTCTTTTTTTTTTGAGGATTGAGGGCGTTCCCTGGAAAATATGGCATAATATACCTTTAAAGGGATGTGCTAGGATTGTACCAGGTCATCTTTTAACATTCTGCTAAATGGATTGTACTTTATAAACAAACCTATAGAGGTTATTCTTAATTGGCGCATTTACGACGAAGCGGGATGGCATCCAACTGAGCATGCTCAGAGCAATTGAATGAATGAATGAACTGTGAACTTCTAAATTTTCCTTGATAGTGTTGGTTGTAAAACAGCACAGTTCACCCCCATTGAAAACTACAGCACTCCCATCATGGCTAAACCGAGAGCCTTGTTTTCAGTTCACTTTAAATCCCTCTTCGACGCCAAATGCGCCAATTAAGAATACCGTATATTGGGCAAAATTATAGGGAATGGGTGTATTAAAAAAGTCCTCCCTCCCCACCAGCCTCAAAAAAGCAAAAAGTTGTGTGATGTTTAAAAACAGTATACTGTAAAAGCTGAAATATTCGCGGTGGTTTTATTTTCGCGCTTTTCGCACAAAATCTTTTTCCGCAAAAATTATAACACACGAAAATATTGCTTTACACATTCATGCAATGCTTTCAGACGGTCGCCCGCGAAAAAAACAATTCGCGAAATGTCTTTGATATCAAAATCCGCGAAAATATCTGTACGCGAAAATATTGGCTTTTACAGTATGCTTATATACCCCCCCCCCCAAAAAAAAATGTTTGGTGATATTTCTATTTAAAAAACCTGCAAAATTTTCAAATTATGTCTATAGAGATAGACCAATCTATGGAGCTGTTATTGTTTCTCCTAATACTTTGGTAAGATGGTAAAAGGTACTGGTTTATTTTCAATTTGCAAGTTAGCACATCCCTGTAACTCCCTGCTCTTTTTGAAGACAAAATTCAATAAGCAAGATAGACTATGCTGCCCTATCTATCTCTGTACACTTTATTGACACTTTCCATGCGGCTATATAGTTTAACCATATACAAAACAGATTTTTCAGAAACCGTCCAAACTTTTCAAAGTCTATCCCAAGAATTACTGAACCAATTCTAGGCGTGTTTGTACTTATTGTTAATGCATATCTCATGGAGATTCCAAATATGGTGATGAGATTTAATAACTTTGAAATATTTGAAATATTTTGTGCAATTTTGGAACTGTCGCGTGGAAAGTGTTAAGGGTAAGGTTATTGGACTAGTAAGTCTGTCCAAGTATAAAACATGTCTTTTAATTAGAGCGTCTTCCCTTTGTAAATCAATCATGCACATGCTTCATTCAAGGGGGCATGTAATTTGATACAATTTAATATACTAAATTAGTCAAGTGATATATTAGTCTATAGCTCTGATGATATGAAGCGGAATTTAAGCTAATTTATCATGGCATGTCTCAAAAAACTGCCGTGTTAATGAGGCAAAGTATTGTAGCAATTTCAAAATGGTTGTGCCCCTATACAGAGATTAGAAAATAAATTGGTTCCAATAAAGTTGAAAAGTAAACCATATATGAAGAGCTGTTTTGCAAAAGGGCCTACATGCTACATCCACTTCTGCCTTTTTACTCATTTTGCATTATTAAATGGATGGCTATTCATTATGTGGAATGTGGCTTGTATTGTTGGTGCCTCGATTGACGTGCATGACGTGCATTGATGCACTAATCCAAGTCATAGAAACAATAATGAGCACAGCCATACAATAATTTGATTCATTCCATGGACTTGTCAATACAAATTCACTAATGCAAAATGAGTAACACGTCGGGTGGTCTGGTGGCCCTTTTGCAACAAAGCTCTTCATATGTTTTACATTATAGTTTGATCAGTTCCAAATTGGCAAAGCCTCCTAATACACCAGCGAATGAATACAGAAGGAAGCGGGTGCGCATGAAAGCAACAAGCTGCACTGTGCATCATATGCGTGACGTGTGTGTGTGACCAAAAACCAGTGTGTGTGACCATGATCGTGTCCCGGTGGTTTCAGTCAACATTGACTTTGGGTACGCATGATCGTTCCAAAAATCGCGGAAAAGGGGGGTTTTCCGTACCATGTCCGCGGACATTCCACGGACATTTATGTCCACGATTTCGCAATATTAGGGGTGTTTTTTGAAACTATGTCCGCGATTTCCAATAATAAGGGGTCGTTTTGGAAGCTATGTCCGCGATTTCAACAAATTAGGGGTGTTTTTTTGAGAGGCTATGTCCGCGAGGAAGAAAAACAAATAGAATGAGCTTTGTGTCATATCAAATTGTCCTGGGAATAGGAAAAAGGGGTATTTAGAACCAGATGTGTCCGCGTTTTTGCGCAAAAAGGGGGGATATTTAGAAAGTGTCCTTGAAATAGTGAAAAAAGGGGGGTTATTTTCAGACAAAATGTCCGCGTTTTTGTCCGAAAAAGGGGGTCAAATTAGCAAAATTGTCAGCGAAACGCCGTAAATAGGGGGGTATTTGAAGATCCTGGAACGATCATGTGTTACCCCTCTGAATACGAAGAGAGAACACCGGGGATCGTGTACATACGCTTAGATTACTTTGGCACGCCAAATATTTCTCGCCAATTTGGAACTGATTAAACTGTAGTATATTCTAGGAAAATGTCTAAACTCTGTATAGGGGTGGCCATTTTCAAATTTGTTGTACCATATAGGACTTTTGATACATTGGTCCATGCAAGTTCTGCTTCATATGACACCAAAACCATGGTTTTCTACCATCTTTACCACATCAAAACATCCCATGGCCTTATCTTATGGAATCTTAAGACCATATGTGACGTGTTCTACCAAAACCAGACGGAATTGGGCAGAGCTCCAAACTGAGAAATAGCCCAAAACATAATCGGGGTGATTTTTGGGGGAATTTGAGTTTCTGGTAAATAATTAATCTTCAGAGTGTTTATAACAACAATATTGTGAAAGATTCAGATAAAAAAAATCATCCTAAATGTATGTTTCAGGGATTTAAAAAAGCCTAGTTCTAGTAAAAAGCCTAGTTCTAGTAACTTTAAGTAGGGCGATATCTCAGTTTGGTGTTTTCATAAAGGCCATAAAAGACGAACTTGAAAATGAGGTAACTCCGCTTTGGGAAGTCCGATTAAAAAAGGAGAGGTACCACTGTAAAGCTGAAGATCTCTAGTTTAATAATCAATTACTAACTCAATCTTGATATCTTGCCCAATTGTGTCTGGTTTCGGTAGAACACGTCACATATGCTGCTGAGAATGGATAGCTTATTTTAACTGCATACTGGCATAATGGTTTAAAGGTTAATATGAATGAAAACCAGCTTCCGGCAGCTTGGTGCTAAGCATTGGTTTCCAGTTTCCAATACGATTTATTCCGTAAAATATATACTACCGGGTTCCAAATTGTCGGTTCCTTTCATCTATGCTTAGCACCAAGCTGCTCAAAATGAGATTCAATATGAATGGTGAACCTATACGTTAGGGAGTGTTCATAAATACTTGGTGGGGGTCGGACAATATGGGGAGTCAGAAGGAAAAGAATGGTCCCCAAAAGGAGGATCAAATTTTGTTTGTCCTACATAGGGGAGATTAAATACAAACATCAGCATTATTTTGAAAGCGCACAGTAAAATCAATTTTTATTTGAGCTTGCCGTACTTCCTTAAAAAAACCTTGACCCTAAAAAGGGGGATCGAGACAACATTGAACCGTTTCTTCATTGTTGTTGTATGTGTTTTGTTTGGGGGTGTTTGTTTATTTGGGTGGGGGAGGTGAAAAAGAAAAGACATTAAAGGCTCGAACTTTTCCAACACACCCTCCCACCAAAGTATTTATGAACACTCCCTTAAACAGCTCCAAATAAATTGGCTGGACTCCTTATACAGCAGCAAATTAATACATGAGGGTGGATATGAAAGAACATCATCTGTGTGTGACTCGCTTGAATTACTTTCATGCATATTTCTCACCATTTTGGATTAGACTAAGCTATAAAGAGGGTTTGTTTCATATCCTTAACCCCCTGAGAACTACCGGCCGATTGGTCAGAAAGATAGATACATCATTTATTGCACCAATTAGAGACAGTGTTAGAATAATTGTATCCCTGATAAAGATTGGAGTGAAATATTTTACAAGCTGCATTTTAATTGGCTATTAAAATGAGTATATCTTGCAATAAACCAATCAGAACCACTGTAAGGTAGGCCGGTAGTGCCCAGGGAGTTAACTTCATCTACATCACTTAAACACTATTGTTAGTTTAATACGGTAAATATCATCAACTATTTACCTCATGAATTTCCTTGATATTTTTTCACATTTGTTATTTTTTTAAGTAAAAAATGAACGATGCTGAAACACAATTTACATGCAATGGCGGCAAACACTGTATATCATTCACATGCACTCATGAATATGCAAAACTTCAAGGATGAGCATCAGCCAATGCGGTTGCAGCATATCACCATAACTAATGAATATGCATGATTGTTACCTTATTTCCAGCCATAATTGGTAAGTTGTCGTTCATTAACTGGATGAAGGTATAGTGAGTGTAAAGACGACATAGTATTTATTTATCCACGATGTAAATTATTAGCAAGGACAAAATAACATAAAACAAAACATGATCATTTCAATTATTTACTGCAAAACAATACCTCTGTTTATATTTTATCCATGTCCAAAAAGTACTTATTTATTGTTGCCTTGTTGTTCATTCAAATAAATTCAAACTATCATAAACCTTTTTTATATAAGGCAGGCACAAAAGGAGAGAGCGTGCTTCTTATTGGGTAATCTTGAGAGCTGACAAAAGTTTACCTAAGCGGAAGGGCACCCTCTCCTTTTGTGCCCGCCTTATATTAAAAGGCTTATTCAAATTCAATATGCTTATTGGAGATTTAAATTAAATTTGAATGCATGAAGCTTCAAAAATAAAAATAAAAGAAATAAAATGAAATCATAAGCCTTTTCACATCTTCTGACTGAAAAATGTGTGTTGCTAGCAGCGACCGCCTCTAAAATCTCACAAATTAGGGTCGCAATTTTCTTCTTCTTTTTAAGATAAACGTTTTACCCACATTTTTAATAGAGATTATTATTTCCTGTTTAAATGAATAAATTTGCTTGAATAAATAGTCTTCAAACTATTTTCACACTAGAAACAATAGTAAAATTGACATTTACCAATTTTGTCTTGACATAAACCATGACAGCCACTGTTGGTCAGTAATATTTTTTCAGCAAAAACAAAGATAGAAAACAAAGGGGGAAAAAGAAAAAGAAAATTGACCGAGTGAACATTTTTGGCAGTTGAGGGCAAAAAAGAGAATTGGTGAGAAAGTATGTAGCCTATATAAAACACATACAGACTTTAAACATGAATTCATAACTATACTGAAGCATAATAAAGGAACCCCAACTGTAAATTATTGAAGAAAAAAATTTGCACTAATCTTAATTTGAAAATATTTAACTTTTCTAAATTAAATTAGTTAATATAATGTGATTATAGAAAGTGTACTTAGAAAGTGTATGTACACATTTTTGGTTCAGGCGCAACTTTTTAATTTCTGCTTGAATTAAAAAATTAACTTTAATTCAATGAAATTAGGCAAAGCTCTGTATTAAAAGTGAGAAAACCTAGTAAAACAATGCGAGATGTTTTAACAAGCAACAAAAGTACTATAATCTATTAAGAAATCATCAAAATATACAAACTACAAACAGGTAAATTCATAATAACACATTATGCTTTGTATCTATTTTCCATGCGGTATAATAATCATTGCATCATTTATGATGAATCTACTTTATGCTTACCAAAATCAATGAGATGAATATTTACACAAATGAACATTTAATGATGGCAAATACATCTACTTTTCTGATGATAACAAAAACTGCTATACAAGATGAAGTATGTATGTGATGAAGTTACTTATCAAGTGGTAAACACGCCCATAATTCAGGAATTCCTGATTTTGGCCCAGTCTTTTCACACGGTTTCAGGAATTCCTTATTTGGCCAATCTTTTCACATGGTGTCAGGAATTCCTGATTTTGGCCCAATCTTTTCACACGGTGTCAGGAATTCCTGATTTTGGCCCAATCTTTTCACATGGTGTCAGGAATTCCTGATTTTGGCCCAATCTTTTCACATGGTGTCAGGAATTCCTGATTTTGGCCCAATCTTTTCACACAGTGTCAGGAATTCCTGATTTTGGCCCAATCTTTTCACATGGTGTCAGGAATTCCTGATTTTGGCCCAATCTTTTCACACGGTGTCAGGAATTCCTGATTTTGGCCCAATCTTTTCACATGGTGTCAGGAATTCCTGATTTTGGCCCAATCTTTTCACATGGTGTCAGGAATTCCTGATTTTGGCCCAATCTTTTCACACAGTGTCAGGAATTCCTGATTTTGGCCCAATCTTTTCACACGGTGTCAGGAATTCCTGATTTTGGCCCAATCTTTTCACACAGTGTCAGAAATTCCTGATTTTCTGGGGACATTAAAAAACACCTTTTGGGGAATGGAGGGGGCGCAAATGTCCCCCGCCCCCTGGTTACGGGCTTACAAGTTGTTTACTACTCGAACATGCATCATAGATACAGTCAAATCCCAACATTTGAGCAAATGTTGCTCATTTTATGAATAAGAGCAAAAAATACACCACTTTTTGAGGTAATTCGCCACTATTTCACCTAATGCATCTAAAGGAAACATTTCACAGGTCCGAAATGAGAATGAGAAACATATATGTGACCCATCACATAAAAATGGACATGTTGGGGCCCGAGTCAAATCTGGGTTATTGGTATGGCTTGAAAGAGCACATTATAAGCTTTGAAATGACACCATGTTGAAGGTAATCAGACTTTGTAATCATAAGATATGATTTGAAGAAGCATATTTGGGTCCATTATTTTCTTTATAATTCACCAAATATATTGGCCTCTATCTCAAAACTGTGTTCGCCGACAACATGTCCTTTTTGACGCGACTGGTCACATATGGGCTTTCTTCTGATATAACAATCTCAAATTGTGATGAGGAAAGGTGAATCTGAATGGGCTATACCCACCTTTACCACACCAATGTCTAAAAATGAGAATGAAAACATTGATAACAATGTTTGAATTAGGCCAAATAACAACAACAAAAACAGTTTCTCGTCCGGGCTTTTTGAAAAAAGGAAGGAGTCCCTTTTTTTCTTCTTCTTTTCTCTTTTCAAAATGGCGGACTGATTTTCCACACAAAAAACTTCCGCTTTCGACCTTTTTTTCCAGTTGCTGTTATTTCTTAAATGACAGCCACCTTTTCTAACTCTGTTTTCAGACTTGTATTGGCTACAACTTTGTTGAAAACAAAAGAAAGACAAAATACAGGGTTTTAAAATTTAAAAAAACTGGTATTTTTTTTATTTGGCCTTACATGTATAATTCATGTAATTCAGGAATTATGGTTGTGTTTACCACTCGTTCAATAGGTTTGTAGCACTCTCCAACATAAGATGAAACATGACCTTTTACGATATATATTTATTTTGCAATGGAAGGTCATCATGATCCTGTCCATGTCACACTGAACAGACTATAAGTTCTATAGTTTATTCGCCATAACATAGAGTATGATACTCTTTGTTACTGGCAATTAATTTTGCATCATATTCTTTTGCAGTGATGTTCCATCTTATGTGGAACAGACTATAGATGGTTAGGTATTAAAAGCACCGCACGATTACATGACAGGGCACCCTCTATTGAAACACAGTTGCTGGTCATGATGTTATAGAGCAGTGTAGTGCCCCCAACCATCGTCTTCAATGCAAACTTGCCCACTCAACATGTCGTCGCTTTTCTGTCAAAACCTCGTCCCTCCATCCGGCCCTTATATAGAGTAATACTTCCTAAGTATAACCTTAGGGCAATCTGCTCTAAACATTTTCAAGGGCCAATACACATCTATCAAAAGTGTTCTTGCCCCTGAACATGTATAAAGCAACACTTCCTATGCATAACTGCTGGGCAGTTTTACTTTATACATGCTGAAAGGCGTTGACAGAATAGCAATGATTAGCACTAGGCTTTGTAAAAAATATAGTATATAGTTTGATCAGTTTTCCAAATTGGGGAAGCCTTACAACAGCAGCAAATGAATACAGAACGACGCGGGTGCACATAAAGGCAACAAGCGCACTGTGTATCATATGCGTGATGCATGCGTACGGCAACAAACGTATGGGTGTGGCCATAATCGCGCGAGTACGCTTGTATTATTTTTGCATGTGGAGAGATACAAAATGAATATTTCTTGCCAATTTGAAACTGATTAAACTATTATAGTGGTCAGTGTCAGGGCTACTAGGGGATGAGATTGAAACAGGGTACAGAGGTGTTGGGGGAAGTGGGGAGGGGGAGGAGGAGGGGTGTACAAAGGGCCAAACAGGAACATGCTTCATAAAAATGTTGGACAAGTTAACCTAAAATTCTACTTAACAAGATCCACAACAGTGTGATTCATATATGGGTGGGGGAAGAGGGGGAGGGGAGGGGGGAAGAGGGGGGGGGGGGGGAAGGGAGTAATAATCAACACTTTGGTAAAAGAATGTATTCTACAGGTAAATTGACAATGAGATACATCTTTTTGCCATGATACATACCTTGTACTCTCTCCGTCTACTCATCATCACCTCCTCGGGCACCGTATTTGCCCGATGCCTGGAATAAAAAGATTAAAAAGAACAAAAAATCATGAATATATTGATCCTATACAGATATCTGGTAAAATGTTGATGATCTGAGTTCAGATAGAGTGAGTGGCTGGTTCCATTCCTGTTGACTTGCTATAACATGACTTATTTCAAAATATCAAGTTCTTTTTTTAACAGTATTGATTTACAAATCTTCTGTCGTAAGATCCTCGGGGGGGGGGGGGGGGGACATTTTTTTAGATAGATAGATCTTCCAGAATTTCTTGTTCTATTCTTTGGGATCCCCTGAATGACGTTATGGTTGGTACAATTATCTAACCTCTTTAAAATAAAAAGAGGGGGTTTCCTTCCTTTTTGCCTCCAAGCAAGTGTTAAATTAAACCTTTAAAACATTAACTGATGAAGGGTCACACACATGCAAATGGTATCTACTTGACCAAACTCAATAAATGTGAAGAACAGCACAATTCCTAGTTCTAATGGCATAACTAGCGGCAAGGAGAATCATAGTGCAGTTATGCTCCACGGCAAACGAGCGACAACCCTTGACATGCATACCAGGTTTATCAAAACTTTAATCCTGTTTTACAAATTAGCCCCGATTAGTCAAGTGATACTTCAGCACTCTCAGCCAATGAACGAGCTGGTCAACGACCTATGGGTGACCCGTCCATCTATTGTTTGACCGAATACTCGGCAATTAAAGGTATATTATGTGATCTTTTCCCGAGAGCGCCCTCTATTCATGACTTTTTTTAGAAAGTAGATTTTCTTGCAGATTTACATTTCTGATCATAAATCGTACATACATTCCAAGTTACAGAGCGATATGATTCCTAATTCCCTCAAAATCATGGTTTTAGAATGAATTTAGACTAGAATAAAATAAGTTGTCGGATATCCGACAGTTTATTTTCACTCTAAAACCATGATTTTGAAGTAATTAAGAATCGTATCGCCCTGTAACTTGGAATGTATGTACGATTTATGATCAGAAATGTAAATCTGCAAGAAAATCTGCTTTCAATTTTTTTTTCGATGTTGAGGGCGTTCCATGGAAAGATCACATAATATACCTTTAAGTAACAGGTCTGGAATAGTCGATTTCAGAGACGAAATAGGGGTGTTTGTTAAGAAATAGACCCGCTATAATACATGTAGTAGCAAGCATGGACTTTTTATAAATATAGAATATTAAAGTCCATGGTTGAATTAATATCAACGCTTGATGATGAAAACATTATTGAAATGTATGATTGTTTAGAAGAAGTATTGTCTAAATTATCTGCAATTTAAATGAATAATTCTTGTATATTATTCCAAATTCTGGTACTTGTTTTATGAATATTATACTTAGTCTTTTTGTCATGATTTGCCTTCATGTTTAGGGCCTACTATGTATTTTATACCCATATACTGTAAAACTACTTAATTTAGCTAGCAATTTAATTTCGCGAGACGGTCCAATTCACCAAAGTATTATATTATTTTATATTTCTATTTATCAATGGCAATATAGCATACAGAAAGATTACACGAATTTGTAAAATTGAATCGCCCCAAATATATTAATGCTAAATTCACTCAATTTAGTTGCCGTAAAATTAAAGTGTTTTACTTTAATACAGATATTCCTCCCAGCTGGTCACAATAAGCGGCAAGCGGCACCCATATGTTTTCCACACAACCTTGCCCATGGGTCGATTGAAGCTATCATCCCTCACCAAAAATGGTAGGGCCAATCAATATGGTCGATATCTCCTACTCGCATGGTCGGCTCATCGCTAGATCTTGGTTAACTTGTGATAACTAGGGAAAATATGAGGTTGTTGAAGAGTCTATGGCACTGCTTTTCCAAGGTCGTAGAATAATAAACAATAGCTTAAAATGATAAGTGGACCGCCCTCTTTATCGTATCGATCGTTCAAAAATCTTACGTCAAGTGGTTTTTATACAGTGACGGAAATAGTGAGGGCGACTTTGTGAGAAAGATGACAGGTTTTGCCGTTGACTTTTACGGGACAAATTTTGACACGGCAATAAAGAGACTCCAAAAGACGAGATATAGTCCTAATAAAAATGGCGATGGTCCTAAGTTCTCGTTAACCTATACCCATGTAAATTAAGTATGTTATATTTAAAAACATAAACTTGTAGTAACCGCTCGTTCAAAACGAATCGGCCGGTTAGTTTTCATGATATAACTGAAAACAATCTGTCCCTATTCAAATTGCACGTAAACTTTGTGCGTGCAGCGGGTCAATAATGCTTCAATTACAAGCACACTGTACTGTATTCAATGGGAAAACGGACAATAACTGCAAGATGTTACGATTAATATAATTAAGCACAAAATTGTCTGCGACCAGTTGAAAGCCGAGCATTCAACCACAGTGCTTTTAAATTTTAAAGTATCGTTTAAAATCACTGCAAAATCTTCAGTAGACAGCAGTAGGTTTATTAGATGGGGCCATGTTTTACTTAATTATAAACACTGTAAACCTACGGATTATAAAGGCTTTGAATTGCATGAAGGACCCTTAACACTTTCCACGCGGTAGGCATCTGCAGACGACATTCTAAAATGTCACAAAATGTTTCAAATATCAACATTATTAAATTTCATTATATACCATATTTGGAATCACCATGAGAAATGCATTAAAATAAGTACAAACATGCCTAGTATTGGTTCAGTAATCCTTGAGATAGACCTTGAAAGCTGAGAAAGGTTTCTGAAAAATCAGTACTGTATAATATGGTAAAACCGATAGCTGCATGGAAAGTGTTCATCCGTTCCACACGACTGCCGACTGCAGACGACAGTCGCAAAAGTTCACAAAATGTTTCAAAAACGTCAAAATAATTATCATTGAGATATTTGGAATCGCCACGAGAAAACATTAACATAAGTACAAACATGCCTATAGTATTGTCTCAGTAATTATAGAGATAGGCTTTGAAAGTTTGAAGCATTTTCTGACATTATGGTTGGTACAATTATTTAACCTCTTAAATATGAAGAGGGATTTTCTTCCTGTTTGCCTCCAAGCAAGAGTTTTATTAACACTTTCCACGCGGCTATTAGTTTTACCATATACAAAGCAGATTTTTCAGAAACCTTTCGCAATTTTTTAAGTCTATTTCAAGGATTACTGAACCAATACTAGGCATGTGTGTACTTATTTCAATGCATTTCACATGATGTTTTCAAATATGGTGATGAAATTCAACAATTTTGAAATTTTTAAAACATTTTATGAAATTTTGGAATGTCGTCTGCAGCCGCCTGCCGCGTGGAAAGTGTTAAGTACATGCAAATAGTAATTCCTTGACCGAACTCAATAAATGTGAAGAGCTGCACATTTCCTAGTTCTAATGGCATAACTAGCGGCAAGGAGAATTACGATTAACATAATTAAGCACAAAATTATCCTGCGACCAGTTGAAAGCTTAGCATTCAACCAAAGTGCTTTTAAATTTAATTTTATCTTCAATAGGATGAAACAAAATGTAAACGTCACAAAGTATTGTTTAAAATCACTGCTATCTTCAGTAGACAGCAGTAGGTTTATTATATATAACTATTTTCAGTAGATGGCATTGAGTGCTGTCCTCAAAGACTGATAAAAAAGAAATGGTTTTATCAGCTAAGTTGGGATATGTCAATAAGTTGTGTTTTGACATAATACAAAAAGCCTATCTAGAGCCTCCTGAATGTAACTTTTGTTTGAACATTTCAAAAGATACTTTATGATCATGTTTTGTTAAAAGTTGTAATCTTAAAAGGCAATGTCAGTGTTGCTGTTATAATAGACACTGTAAACCTATGCATTACAAAGACATTGAATTGCAAGACCCTTAACACTTTCTACGCGACTGCAGACGACAAAAGTTCACAAAATGTTTCAAAAATGTCAAAATAATTAAATTTCATTGAGATATTTGGAATCGCCACGAGAAATACATTAACATACAAACATGCCTAGTATTGTCTCAGTAATAATAGAGATAGGCTTTGAAAGTTGGAAACATTTTCTGAAAAGAACTATTTTGCATATGGTGAATTCAACCAATTGCCATGTGGAAGGTGTTAAGTGAATGATCTGAGTCAGTAGAATACACAAGAGACAGCTTAATGCAAACTTATTGTGACCATTATGTGATCGGCGAGACAACATGTACATCGGGAAAAAGGGTCTAATTTAAATTTACAGGCTTTACGAACTCAGTTTGATGCGAGCTCATATCCGAGCTAATCACAAAGGCACTCAGTCATGTGACCTGCGAGACATTCTCGTTCACATGGTTTAATATAAATCTACAGTCTAATATAACATAGCCTGATATGCAAGCTTTCTCAACCCTTACAAAACTAGTTAAATGACCGGTGAGACAACTACATTCAACATGATAAAGAGTCCATTGTAACAGTCTACAGTTTGATATAAGGTGGCCCGAGCATAACACTTTCCACGCGGCTATTAGTTTGATCGTATATAAAAACAGATTTTTCAGAAACCTTTCCTAAGTTTCAAAGTCTTATCCCAATAATTACTGAACCAATACTAGGCATGTTTGATGCATTTCTCATGGTGATTCCAAATATGGTGATGAAATTCAATAATATTGACATTTTTTGAAACATTTTATGACATTTTGGAACTGTCGTCTGAAAACGACTGCCACATGGAAAGTGTTAATCTAGAACCCAATTACCATGATTACAAAGGCAATCACATGACCTGGGAGACAACCTACATGTATTAATTTGATAAGAGTCCATTTACTGTAAAACACTATAATTAGCGGGTACTTTATTTTGCGAATTACCAAAAGCCAACGTTTTTGTGAGGATTTAATTTAGCGATTCCAAAATTTGACTCTGATTTTAAGCTTTTACCGTGGTATATTTCGCGGGGATTTAATTTCATGAATTTAAGGTCCTCGCTAAATTTGCGAAATTCAATACCTCGCGAAATTAAGTGGTTTACAGTATTATTCAGGTTAACCCAATGCACATCTTTCCCGATCCAGTCGCAAAGGTGGTTATCATGTAACCGACGAGACATTTTTGAGCATGTGAGCTATCTTGACCCTTTACATTGCTGCATGGTCAAATGACCGGCGAGACACGAACAATCAACACTAAAAGAGTCCAATATCGTTCTATAGGTAATTGGCAAACAGCCCGATGCAAACTTATATACAACCCTATCACATGTGACGATAAAACTTCAACATTCATCACAATTACAGTTTACAGGTAAATACAGTGATGAAAAAACCCACCCTGCTCTATGGGCCTTATTGACCCAGTCACAAAACCACATGAGGCCACACAAAAAAATTGACTTGCCCTTTCAGGGTCAAAGTCAGGGTCGGACGGTCGGAGTTTTTTTTTTTTTTTTTTAATTTTTGAACATTTACTGCACAAGCAAGATACTGCTCAAAAACACGTTTTCATCTTTCTTTATTGTTATGTGCTTCTTTCAAAAAATTTTATTTTTTTTTGAAAAAAAAAATAGCGACCCTACATTTCCGAAAATTCGGGTCGGTCGGAAAGGGCAAGTCAACTTTTTTTTTTTGCCTGATAAGGATCAGATGATAAGTTTCCAATATTAAAGGGGCACTGAGAGTTTGCCGAGAAGTTAACTTTTGAAACAATCTTTTGTTTTCCATGCCTAAATCCAACAATATCTCAAAGTGCATTTAACTGACAATTGCACCCTTTTGCCGCGACAGTACAAGTAAAGGCTTAGGCCAAAAACAAAACAAAGTTGACTTGCCCTTTCAGGGTCAAAGTCAAGGTTAGACGGTCGGATTTTCTTTTTTTTTTAATTTTTTTTTTTTAATTTTTTAAAATTACTTACAAAAACACGTTTTAAAGAGAAAAAAATTGATTTTTAAACAAGCAGATACTACTCAAAAACACGTGTTCATCTTTCTTTATTATTATGTGCTTCTTTCAAAAAAGATTAACATTTTAAAATTTTGGAAAAAAAATTTTAAAAATAAAATAGCGACCCTAGATTTCCGAAAATTCGGGTCGGTCGGAAAGGGCAAGTCAACTCTTTTTTTTTTTTGCCTTATACTGTAGCATTATGCGCACTCAACTTGACTAATCCACGAAGACAGTGACAAACATTTGATTTTATGAAAGTCCGTTTTGTAGCATGCTAACATAAGCTAATATAACATTTGTACTTGAATTTAAACTATTCTGGAGTCATTGTCCGATCGTCTTCTGCCCTTGCAGAATAATCTCCATCTGTTTTTTAACCAATGGATGATGACATTTCTATCGCTTGAACCTTTGCCGCTAATATACTGACCACAGTATGAAATATCAAATCGTTATACCCTGAGCGATGTCAAACCACTGCTAAACCGAATAACACAACACAATTCTACACTTACACACATACAGCCGGAAGTCATGCTTTATACGAAGGCCAATCCTCTCTCTCTCTTAGGCCCCCCAAAAAAATTGTTATGTTGTCCTCCACAGCTTTTAGAGAGGAGGGGCGGGTGGGCGGATTTTTTTTTAATTTTAATTTTTAATTTTTTTCTTCTTTTACCAGCAGAAGCTCAAAGTTCAGCCAACAAGAAGTTAAAATCACTCTAAGAGCCGCACATATATGTTATAAACACTTAATTTAATATTAATGCCATTTAAACTGTTATAAAAAAAAATCTGAAAAAAAACACCTGAAAAAAGAAAAGAAAAAATCTAATTTAAAAAAATAAAAAAAGATTTAAAAAAAAAATTAAAAAAAAAGATTTTTTTTTTTTTTTTTAAATCGGAAAAAAAAAGAAAGAAAAAAAATCGAAGCGGCCCTAAAATGACGAGCGGGCGGTCGAGGACAACATAACAAAAAAAATTTGGGGCCTTATGGCAACATATCCGTTATTCATTTATGGTATTGCTGATAGCTATACGGGTAATTTAATGTGCTCCATCCACGCAAGCCCAGATCCGTTTGAATCCTTGACGGCAACAGTGGTTTTAGCTAAGTCTGCAAATCTACTTGACTATGCTTTAGCACATCACATTGACAAAACATCTTGCGTGCTGTGAATACACGCTGACAGGTTGGTTGCCTGTCAAGATTTTTCCGGGAACTTGAACAATCATTATGTGACCCAATATATCGTAAGGCCAAAAAAAAATTGTTATGTTGTCCTCGACAGCTTTCAGAGAGGAGGGGCGGGCGGGCAGATTTTTTTTTGTTTTGATTTTTTTAAATTTTATTTTACCAGCAGAAGCTCAAAGTTCAGCCAACAAGAAGTTAAAATCACTCTAAGAGCCGCACATATATGTTATAAACACTTAATTTAATATTAATGCCATTTAAACTGTTTTTAAAAAAATCTGAAAAAAATCTTGAAAAAAAATCTGAAAAAAAAATCTGAAAAAAAAAAAAAAATCTGAAAAAAAAAAAATCTGAAAAGAAAAAGAATTGGAGCGGCCCTAAAATGACGAGCGGGCGGTCGAGGACAACATAACAACAACAAAAATTTGGCCTAAGGCCTCAAAAACCACTTACTGCAGGGCGACAGATTTTCACATATCGGGCCTGACATTTTAAAGAGGACAAAAATGTTGGAATTTTTTTTGTTTAATTCTCAAAACTCCTCAAATTTGCAAATTACAGGTCAGTCCAACCCATGCAATATATTTTTAAACGCCTTAGCCAAAGAAAAATAGTAGTTTGGTTGTCCATCAAGAGATAGACATCATAATTACATGGTGATGGTCCATGCTAGCCATGCAGATGGTTTTGTTTAAAAATACTAATTATAAATACTAATTATTATTGTGTGGTGCAGTAAGGTTAGAGTTAATATACCAAAAATTTGAAATGCTTTTTCAGACCAACATCACGTTGCACTCATGGGTCTATCGATACATCAAACTCCAATCAATTATTATGTGACCAATGAGTGTGATACAGGCCCGGGGGCGGGGGCTTAGTGGATATGAGGTCACAGGGATGTGCCGCCAAATAGGGTCCTATTTTTCACCCATCTGGTAAATGAATGACACCCTTTCATAGCCATATTTGGTCAATTTATGGATCTAATATCCTTAAATTTACTGTTTTTCACAGAAATGTTAGCAAAATCTGTTTTAACAGATTTTGCTAACATTTCTGTGAAAAACAGTAAATTTAAAAATCTGTTTGCAAATATGGGTCTCTCTCTGGTAAACATATGGATCCATTCCCCCCGAAAATTGGTAAATGTTTGTGTAAATATTCATTGTGCTGACGGCACATCTCTACCAAAGAAGTATCTGAGTGACCCCCCCCCCTCCCCCGGGATACATGCCTATCATTACATCTATCTGAATAGCTGTAAAGTACTGCACATGAAATCCATGGGACCCAAGAGACAAATACAAATATTAATAGGTTTCAACTCCATCATCGTCACCATTGACCTATGCTACACTCTTAAATCCCGACCCCAATTTCAGGTTGTCTGCATATTTGCCAACGTTCTTGGTCAATTTGAACCCGTTTTTTAAGAGTGTATATGGCGGCGGATCACGCACACATCGAAAAAGCATGATGAAAGAGCATGCATGTTTACGCCGTCGCAACCTAAATATTTATCACAGTGGAACAGACTAGACTTTATCATCCGGTGAAAATTCATGTTGATAACAGATAAGACATCCCACGTAAACACAGACTAATTTCTTCTGACAGGACTCTTGGTAAGGACCGATGTTGCAAACTCATTTTAACAGGGGAGGGGGGGGGGGGGGGGGGGGGGGGGGGGAGGTGAAGACTATAATGGATAATTAGTGCATGGTACTATCTTCAACAGATAGCATGGTGCTATCTTCAGTAGATAGATTGGTGCTATCTTCAGTAGATAGATTGGTGCTATCTTCGGTAGATAAAATGGAGCTTGCTCAGTAGATAGCATGGTGCTATCTTCAGTAAATAAAATGGTGCTATCTTCAGTAGATAGAATGGTGCTATCTTCAGAAGATGATTGGTGCTATCTTCAGTAGATAAATTGGTGCTATCTACAGTAGATAGAATGGTGCTATCTTCACTAGATAGAATGGTGCTATCTTCACTAGATAGAATGGTGCTATCTTCAGTAGATAGAATGGTGCTATCTTTACTAGATAGAATGGTGCTATCTTCACTAAATAGAATGGTGTAACTTCAACTTATAGCACGTTGCAATCTTCAGTAGATAGATCGGTGCTATCTTCAGTATATAGAATGGTGCTACAGGCTGTATCAAAATGATTTGTACTCTGATATGTTCCATTTTCAAAAAAGCATTAAAAATATAAAATCTCTGATAAATACAATATTTTTGATTTTAATAAATAGGGAATTATGTCAACTTATTGATCTGATAATCTGAAGATAATTGGCTGTTGTTTCTGACCGCTATTGTCATTCAAATGAAGATCGACGTAATCATGGTTTTACTCGCAGCAACGCAAATTTAATAGGTTCACTGCACAAACTCTTTATAAGTAGTGAATATATGAGTGCAGTCAGGAGGAACTTTGAATTGTGCGCTTCAGATGTAACGTTTCGATGAAAATGATAAAAACACCAATATTCCTTTAAAAGCTTGTAAATTCTGAAAAATGTTCGATTGTCGTAAATCAAAATTCTTAGAAAAGATGAAACTTCAATAATTTTGCATATCGAAGCAAAATGGTCTAAATGGTTCGTAACATATCAAAACAAATTCTGAAAAACTGATCAGACCACGGTACAAATCTTTTTGATACAGCCTGTATATTCATTAGATAGAACGGTGCTATCTTCAGTAGATTAGAATGTTGCTTTCTTCAGTAAATAGCATGGTGCAATCTTCACTAGATAGCATGGTGCAATCTTCACTAGATAGAATAGTGCGATCTTCACTAGGTAGACTGGTGCTATCTATAGATAGAACGATGCTATCTTCAGTAGATAGAATGTTGCTATCTTCAGTAGATAGCAAGGTGCTATCTTCAGTAGATAGCATGATGCTACCTCAGATAGAATGGTGCTATCTCCAGTACATATCATCATATTTATTACTTTAACTTCAGTAACTTAATGCACAAAAGTACAAGTCTGAAAAGAATATTATCTTTTTTCCACTCAAAGGGACATCATATAAACCCTAACTTTGTATCAACTTAAAACATTCTCTATGTACTGATCCTCCAGGGGGAGGTGATGTTCAAATAAATTGATTGAGTTTGCTGCATACGTAAAAGGCTTGAAAAGGGGCAAAAAGAATGACTGACATTTAACAGCAGATTTTTGGAAGCAACTGACAGACGAAAAGGCTGCTACAGCAAGTCACGGCTGTTTGATCCCACATAATTTGTCCGATTTATTCTGAGAACACCGTAACTTGCTGGCCCGGTTCTGGTTTTAGCTGATTCAAGTACCTGAATATACTGGCCTTCTTTTGTAGAAATTTCAGAACATTTGTTGGTGCTATTTCTGAGAAAAAGAGCTTTGAATATTATTATTTACTATAATAGCGCCCTCATCAGCTACATTTCCCATAGAGTTACATGTAAAATGTGTGTAAAGTAGAAAATGCCGATAATTTAAAAAGGGCTCGAACATTTTTCGTGAAATTTTCACCGTATACTCGTATTCATTAGCGCCATCTAAATCAGGTCAAACCATAACTGGGCCACTTTGTAATCTTTTTTTATTCCATAATTTTAATTATAAATCGGACAGTCAAACAGCCGTGAAGTACATATGGAGAAAAACTACCTATTTCTTTCTCAGTGCTTCTTCTGTATGATCATGGTGTGATGTTTCTTTTAGGAGACATCCGGGTTATTCTAACACCAACTTAATTTATCATGACAGTTCCCTGTTAAGCCTGGCTATGTGCAACAATCTCCAACAGGTCTTACGTTACATGAGCATCAAAACCAATTTGAAATCTAACCAATCCCTAATGTACCTATCTGTTATATAAAAGTTTAAGAGTCACAATGTTAATGAATCTCCTTATAGGCCAAAAACACTTACAAAGAGGTTTGCCTCAGTGAGGGGCATAACGATAGTGTATTCCCATTTGACTACGCTCCATGACTAAAAGTATCATCTTTAATACAGCTTAGGGACAAGAAGGTGTAAAAGTTTCCTTGACAAAAAAAACCACAACAAAAGGGTTCTAGCTACGGTGGGCGGCACTGGGCGGGGCCGCCCGGCACTGACAATATCCGCCCTAAAAAATAAAATAAAAAAATAATAAAAATAAAAATTTAAAAAAATAAAAATATTTTTTAACAATTTGTGGATAAAATCATTAAACTGCCTCATAAAACAATAAATTGTGTTGCAGGAACCCTCAAAGTGCATTAAAAAAACCTAAAAAGACATTAAGGCGGCCTCTGGATCCCATGCCATGATCCACTGCACTTCGTTCGCTACACTTTCTCCGTTCGCCGTCAGTAAATTTACCCGGCACTAAAATGGTCCTGGCTAGAACCCTGCACAACAACAACACCCTTTTTTACGGGAGGACTAACCTGTCAAGTAGGGTCGATCGGACGGGTTTTTTTCAAACCTAAAATGTCACCAAAATCTGCAAAAATCTTTTTGTGAGAGAAAACAAATTCGACAGATTTTCGGCCAAATTTCTTTTACAAATTGGTAGAAAAAAGGCTGATTTTGCATAATTTAAAAAAAGTCTATATTTTATACAGCCCCTAAGTAAAAAATGTTTCTCTGGCACAATGTTAGCCAAGTGGTGTTCAGAAGACCAATTGTACAACATTTTATTTGGGGAGGGGCACATCAGTATGAAATAGATGTTTAAAATGCTGGCACCTCTGAACCCTTCAGCATTTGATAACAAAGAATTTGCAAAAAAGTATAGGGTTTATTGTGTGAACACCTGTCAAATTTGACTAAAGATTTTTTTATTGTGTGAACACCTGTCAAATTTGACTAAAGATTTTTTTCGTGCGATTAAAATCGCACAAAAAAAATCTTTAGTCAAATTTGAAATTTTTCCCCTGAGCTAGGGGTCTCTGGATGACAATGGTTTAAAACATGGTATCATTTCTACATTTTCAATAAAATATGGGGTCAATGGGTGAGTTTTGACTGCAAACAAAAAAGGGTGTAGTCTTAACACTTTACACGCGGCAGGCAGCAGCAGACGACATTCCAAAATTGCACAAAATGTTTCAAAAATGTCAACTTTGGTGAATTTCATTACCATAATTGGAATCACCATGTGAAATGCATTAAAATAAGTACAAACATGCCTAGTATTGGTCCAGTAATCCTTGAGATAGACCCTGAAAGTTGGGAAAGGTTTCTGAAAATTCTGTTTTGTATCTATGGTAAAACTTACAACCGCATGGAAAGTGTTAAGAGCTTTACATGTGTACCAGGGATACTATTAATTTTGGGATAGGAAAGTCCTATACTAACGTACGTAGCGAAAACGGTCCCTTTTGCATATTTACATAAATTATGGTAATCATTGGAATGTGTCGGTGACCGGCGTTTAACGCGTTTAACAATGTTTAACCAGGTTTAACGTAATATTTGGTCGGCATAGGTTTGAGGGCACTGTGGATTTACACAGACGACGGTGGCCACGCGAAACCTAAATGTTGACTACGTAATGAATAACACGTAATCGCGAATGTAAATCTTATCATTTTGACAAATTCATCACAATTAGAAGAATTGTCATCGTTAACCGGGCGATGACTGTTAAAAATAATTCAAAATAGTGCACTCCCGTTGACATATTGGGTCGTCTGAGAGACGCGTGGCCAGCGTCGTGTGGTCTGCTACAATCACGCCTGATCGGTATAGCGCCACCAGTTCTATGCCGACCAAATTTTAATTTAAAAGTGGCCTCCGATCGGCAAGCTCAGTGGCACACCCCTGTGTGTACCCTAATATATAAAAGTGTCTTCCTGGGTTTTTAGCAAATAGATCTGGATTAATGACTCTTTACTGACGACTTGATGACCAGAAATTGCTCTGAATTTAACCAAATGTGTTGTTTTGTGTTCTATATTTTCTACCATTAAGATCAATAAATGAAAAATAAATGAGACTACTTTGGGTTATATTTGGGTTGTAATTTGCACAAACAACACTTGACTATGCATTACATATGAAACGTTTCAACTGCTGATTTCGAAGATCTAAATCAACCAACTAGATTAAAGCGTGACATGGTTTCCATTTGTTGAATAAATATCTTGACAGACGTAAAAGCAAAAATTGGAATAAATGCATACTATACTCTGTAGTTTGTAGGGCATATTGACATGACTGCTCAATGTATAATTCACGGTTTACAGTACACAACATATCTTACAAAGCGAGAGTTTTGACACCCACAAAACATGATTTTAATATGCATCTAAGACAAATTTGTGATAAGAGGATGAAAAAACATTCTTTTAAATACCTATTGGCTCACCCTTCAAATTGTATCAGTGTGGCAGATTTTTTTTCTTTTTTTTTTTCTTCGATTTTTCAAATGTACCTTACATGGTTTTTCAGAATAAAACTATTGACAAAAACTATTTTCACAACATTAAAAATTCACAAATTGTCAAAGAATTACTAAATATTTAAAAAAAGAATTACAAGATTTTCACACACAAATTATAGATTTTTAATTTTTCAACATTAAAAATTCAGAATTGTCAAAAAATGACTAAATATTTAAAAAAATAATTACAAAGATTTTCACACAAAAATTATAGATTTTTAATTTTTCTGAAATAGAAATTTCGAACAAGGTTTGAAAAAAAAATCTGGGTTGATTAGGCCCGTAGAAAACAGGAATTTTTTTTGTCACTATAATAATCACAATTTCCTGATACTTGAAATAGGCAGGTGCCTATATAGAAGTATGAATGAAACGAAATGCTACAGCCTGGCTCATGACTATACACATCGCATACAAATTCAGGCAAGCAAAGGAATTAATGCAATACCTCACGAGGTATCATACTGATATCGCCGACGGCCGTAACACTTATATGACACGGATCTGAATTAAATATGTGACTTGGAATTAATCCGAAGACAAGTTACTTACTCCCGAGTCAGTTGGGTACATAAATGTCAATTAAGGGGGCAATAGCGTTAGAGAGACTTATACTCCAGAGTCACGTGTGTACATAAAATATCAATTAAGGGGGCAATATCGTTAGGGAGACTTAATCCAGAGTCAATTAAGAGGATAGTGTAATGAGGAGAGATACTGTTACTGATCTAAGGATAAATATGTTGTTTCGAGAGGAATTAGACAAATCAATGCACACAAGCTGATGTTGATGTGTGAATAATGGCACGACCCCAAAGGGGGAGTGCTTTTGTGAGCATATCAACATTTGCACAAGTGCATTAATTTTTCTAATTTTTTGAGAAACAAAACATACGCATGTATTGACCTTATTCATACACGACAGTATACACATCAAAATTCACTATTTGAGCATTTTTGATCTATGTAAAGACGATTAAAAACGTGTTAACAAGCTTGCTACCACTCGCAGTGAAAATCGGCGAACCCGCAATTCCTGAACAACGAATCAAAACAAAACGTGTGGTGCGCGCATTGAACGGCGCACACGCTGAGTGCATTAGACACTTTCAATGCATTCCATGTATTTTAGGTTCTTGCTTTCTGATTGGCTCGACACAACTAAGAGTGTATGAATGATAACTAAAACACAAATGTATTTCTTTTATTGCCTTCCTACCTATCTTCCTTTATACCTTCCTCCCTCCCCTTCCTTTCTTTCTTTCACTATTTCTTTCGCTCTTTCATTTTTCGTCATTCGTTTCTTCAATTATATATTTTCATTTTTCATCTGACAAAATGACAAATGAGTGCTATGAGAATCAATCAAATATCAATTAAAAACAAAACTAATCATAACAAAAGCTTAATCAGTAAGTATGCCAAAGTTATTGCTAATATGTATGACACCGCTATGTTGGTCCTTTGAAGCCTCTTTACCAGTGATGTTGCTGATTAACTAATATCAAATGCTGTTTCTACATCTTAAAGTTTTGTAGCTAAAGCAAACAAATAAATAAACACTCCGACACATAAATACATAAATCAAACAAGAAAACAAAAACAAACAGACAAATACCTAAAAGGATTAACACTTTCCACGCCGCATGCGTCTGCAGACGACATTCCAAAATTTCACAAAATGTTTCAAAAATTTCAACATTATTGAATTTCATTACCTTTTGTTTTGTCGCAAACAAATCATAATGAGGCCAAAAAAGAAAGAAAGTTGTGTTGCCCTCACAAGCCTAAAATCGGGAAGGATGGCCGGCCGGATATTTTTTTTTTTTTAATTTTAAATTTTAAATGTTACCAAATCAGCGATTTTATACCTATTATTTCAGTCATCATGTGTGAAGATACTAAGGAAAACGCTTACTGGATGTATTTTCAACCCAATGGTGAATATTTTGGTTTCTTGCCCATCTATTTTCACAGATTGGAAGATCTTGAGAGAAAAAATCTTACAAAAAAAAAAATCTTTAAAAAAATAAAATAAAATAAAATACCCGGCCCACATTCTCAGAATTTTGACCCGGCCGGATGAGGGCAACACAACTATTTTTGTTGTTGTTGGCCTAATTGCCATTTTGAGTTTGAAATATTAATGTCATCGTGAGAAGTCTATGAAGGTGGAGTGATATCTTCACTCATGGCATGATGAAATTGTTCATTTGTTTTGCAGAGGAGAAAGAATGAGTAAGCCATGGGGGAAAATGCATAAAGTGCTCATTTGAGTTTTTGTTTTTTATTTCAAATGAATAATTCTTAAAATTGAAAGTTGTTGTAAATTTAAGAAAACATTTAAATAATTTTTAGAAATTTTCAATTAAACAACACATTTTTACATTCTATGATTTTTACCCCTCAAATTTATATTAAAAACCCTAAAACAAACCAAGGCGCTTATGTACACACCCCTACCCCTACAGTGTAAGATGTGTGAAATGGGGACATGCATCCACTTAGAAAGTGTGTTAACTATGCAACCGGGGATGAAGATACAAATATGCGTGTAAATTCTGTGCTTGTAAAGTTACATCAGAGGAAGTAAATAGACTGCATAGAGGTGAATTTTTCAACTTGACTGAAAAAAACCCAGTTATAGGCCACAAAATAAAAGAACCCCTGTTCTACGGGCAAACAGACCTCTCAGGATGGGTCTGCCTGGTCAGGGTCTTTTTTGGTTTTTTTCCATGAAAATAACTGTAAAATCAAACAAATCTGTAAAAATTGTGCGATTTTTGACAAGCCAAACAATTTTTTTCTCACCAATTTCTAAACAAACGGGTCGGTCCCGCCTGTAGAACAGGGTTTCTTATATTCGTCGACTTACTATGGAATTTTTATGACATAATAAATAAATATGGATACAGTATATACAAATTTTCTAGTTTATATATCATTTGTGTTGCCACACAAACCACTTTTATCATCTATCTATTATATGCTATTTGATTCACAGATGACATATTCTAGTTCAATGACTTGTACATGTATATGGTTTCAATTTATATGGTCTATGTCAGGCTTTCTCAACTAGATTTACTGATGCGCCACATTTTAGTAACCAACTTGTTGAAGCTCCACTTGGTCATATTTTTTTAGAATTTACAATGACAAAATTCCCTTTATAACATTAATTTCAAAACCTTTTTATATATGTGGGCAGCATAAATAACTAATATTACCTCTTTTGAGGGCACATGCGCGCGTAGCGCGAGAAAAATTGCTGTATTTATACATTTGACCGTCATAGGCCTATGATGGCTCTATCATGATATGATATTTTTTTAATTTTTAATGTTAACCACGCGCCACTTAGGATGCCTTGATGCGCCACAAGTGGCGCGCGCGCCACCAGTTGAGAATGCCTGGTCTATGTGATGCGATTGAATGTTTCATTTAAGCTCATCCCCAAGGTCAAGATCAGAGCACACAGTTGTATACAGGATATTGAACTTTGCCTGAAACATTGATGCTGTTTGTTTTAGTTTTCTAAATTGAGTTAACACTGTTCCAATATCAATTTACTTCTTGACAAATAATTTCACAAGTGTCTCCTCGCTTTTTTCTTTGCAAATATGTGTATATCTAGAGAATTGGGCTATTTCATTTCAAATCCACACACCTCTGGAAGACAGTACCTAAGGCCTAAAAAAAAAAGTTTGATTGGCGTAACCCGACCGACCCTATTTTAACCCCCGACCCTAAACATTTTTTTTTTAATTTAATTTTTTTAATTTTTTAATTTTAATTTTTTCAAATTTAAAAAAAAAAAATTGTGTGTGAGAAAAATAAATAAAGACAGTGAAAATGTGTATTTGTGCCATCTGTTTATGTCTGTATGGTATATGTGTGCTGGTATATAACATTTCATAGACGTTTTACAGATTTAAACAATAATTTTAAAAAATAATAAAAAAATAAAAGAATCCGACCACCTACCCTATTTTTTTCTTCTATGTTACGCCAATCAAACCTTTTTTTTTAAGGCCTAATCGTATGCACAGGGAGTGTAGATTTCAAATGGAGTTACCCATGTAGGTATAACACCATTATTATCTGGTCAGTTTCTTTTTTTGAGGACTGTATACCAGTGAGTGCAAGACATACACCTCGCTTACTCTTGCTCTCTCCGAGGCATGACATGCGATGCCAATAACAGAGTCAGATTTCTCACGATGGAAGACTTCCCGATAGATTTGATCAAATCATCAGGATCAAGTGTGCATAAGGGGTGGGTTTGGTTCATGAAATGTATAGAAGGGCTAAGGATGTATTTAATGAAGGGTTGGATTGGAGAATGAGATACATGCTATAACTCGGATGTAGCTAATATAGCTTAGCCCTACAGCTACACCAATGATCTGATACGGTAAGAGTATATAGAACAATTCCTAATATGATCCAATTTTGAAACCGGACGTTTGTTCAACTTATACTTCAGGCCAAAAAAAATAAATTGTTGTGTTGCCCTCAAGTGCCAAAAATCTTGAGGTTTGTCTGGTCGGTCGATTTTCCTTTTCTTTCTTTTTAGCTGAAAAATATTTATTACTGACTGTCTCGTGGTTCATGTCAAGACAAAATTGGTAAATGTCAATTTTACTGATGTTTTCGTTGTGATAGTAGTCTATGTAATGAACTTTCAAAACGCGAATTTAAAAACAAGTAAAATGGCTGAAATCGGCAAAGCGCGAAAATTGAATCGCGCAAAAAATACCACTTTTACAGTATATATTATTCTCAGTATAATGAATATAGGCCTACACAATCTACACAACAGGGTCGCAATGTACAAAAAATAGTTCTAAAGTTGTCCTGCCAGGAGAACCCTTAAAGGTTCTTTGAAGAACCAAAAATAGTTCCTCAAACATGATACAGAACCATTTTTGGTTTTATGAAGAACCTTTCGGGGTTCTTCAATTTTCAAGAACCCTTTTTTGAAGGTTCTATGACGGTTCTATAAAGAACCTCTCTCTTGAACCTTCAAAAAAGGTTCTTGAAAATGGAAGAACCAAAAATGGTTCTGTATCAACCAAAAATGGTTCTGTATCATGTCTGGGGAACTGTTTTTGGTTCTTTAAAGAACCTTTAAGGGTTCTCCTGGCAGAACAAAAAAAGGTTCTTTAATTTCTGAGAGTGTATGTGTAAGCACGTTGTATTGTATGGATGGAAGACAGTGCACCTTGGCCCAGGAAATGGAACTCTCATCACAATTATGTTCAAACGCAATCACTCAACTAAATTGAAATGTGTTAAAACGAGATTACGATGGGTTATGGATGGAGAGAGCACATGGTATTGGTTAAATCGTAACCGACTTATTTTCTATTATCCGCCATCTGTTTTTTCTTATGTCTTCACTAGGCCAGCATACTTTTTAAAGCCTGTGTTATTGTCTTGTCATCAGTGCAAATTTGAGCTTGGTCAAAACAGGACTCAATTAAAATGATCATTTAAACACAATAATTAGAAATAACTTAAATGTCATTGTTTTTATAGTGCTTTCCAAATATGATCAAAGCGCTTCATAATTTCTGAAGACGTATTAATTTATTAAAGCGATGACAAACATATCAATGATTTCAAATGGGATAGCATCACTGGACTTTTTGCATACATATCCCATGGGGCTCACGTGGAGGCTACCACATTTTCTAGGTGTGTTTTGACAAGACATTCGTAAAGGAAGAGTGTTTCTCACTCAGAAAAACCTTCCACCCATAATTTTGAATGCAACCACCTTTGTATACGCAATCGAAATCAGGAACGGAGAAATATATCTCCGGTATTTTCTGCCCACTGGGCAGGTTTATTATATAACACAATTCTCCTTGGTTCATATGAATAAACAGTTTAGAGTGAAAGTCATTCAGTCTATAAATCCAGTGATGATTGAAGGGATGATCCCCTCCAAGTAGGGTTTCCACACCCACCCCTCTGCGAGGATTTTAAATTATCAACGCAGACGGATTCAAATTAGCCAATAGATATCCATGTCCTTTTCCTCAATAGGGTGCGGTTGGGGTTGACGGTGGTTGACATTACCTTCCGAGCGATAAGGCAAGAGGGGAAACTACCAGATGATCCTATTGCATTGTGGGATATCCCCACAGGGGGTGGGGGACGTCATTATGATGGATAGATGAGTTCTCACGTCTACAAAATACATCGCATGGGATCAAATCGTCTTCAAACACTATAGCATTATTATGGTTAATGATCAATAAAATGTTAAGTACACTCGACCTTGTCAATAGGTATCTATGCAAAAATCATTATAGTCAATACTAAAGATTTTTCAATATTGACAACATTATAATTATATAACAATGAACTTGACACCTAGATGGCTGATGATATCAAATGTACACAACCTTATAATCAACATTTTGCTCATAACCCTCCCTTCCGGATGACACTCAGTGGCGTAGCTATAGGTTTGTCATATGTGTGTGGTGTGGTGGGGGGGGGGGGGGGGGCAAAAAATAAAAGTGAACCAAAAAACGGTAAAAGTGAACCGAGAAGGACTTTACCAGGCTGTCAACTTTTGAGAATTGCCGCCGAGTCACAAACCCCCAAACCGGCGCGAAAAATCGAGCTTGATACCCGACAGTGCTTATCCCAACCGAACCGACACGACCCAAATATTGTGGTGGTGGGGGGGGGGGGGGGGGGGGGGGGGCGGGCTTTATTCAATAGAGTTGGTCAAAGAAAGAAAATATACACCATCATAATAGAAATGTATTGGCGCAGATGGTATTGAGTTCGCCAAAATGTTTGCCTCTGCAAACTTCTAACAATGCATGATTTAGGGTTCAGGGTTTAAGGAAAGGGTTATAGGGCTAGAGTAAGGATTAGGGTTAAGGATAAGGTTAGGAACAGGGTTTGTTCAGTTGGATGAAAAAAAATTACGTTTATACAGAACTACTTTCTGTAAAAACAAAGATAGAGATATTTTTTTCAACCAACAAAATGTTGACTGGTTATTTATTTCTCTTCTTCAAAATGACAGTATGGATTTGTCTAGGATTTTCTAAATGGGTTGCAATTTTGATGGAAAAGCACAAGAGGCCTCTGAGGATGGGCTGGTAAGGCCTAAAAAAAAGTTTGATTGGCGCAACATAGAAGAAAAAAATAGGGTAGGTAGGTCGGATTTTTTTTAATTTTTTTTTTTTAAATCTATAAAACGTCTATGAAATTTTATATACCAGCACACATATACCATACAGACATAAACAAATGGCACAAATACACATATTCACTGGGTATTTTTCTTTTTCTCACAAACACAATTTTTTTTTTTTAAATAAAAAAATAAAATAAAAAAATGTTTAGGGTCGGCGGTAAAAATAGGGTCGGTCGGGTTACGCCAATCAAACTTTTTTTTTAGGCCTTAGGTACTGTCTTCCAGAGGTGTGTGGATTTGAAATGAAATAGCCCAATTCTCTAGATATACACATATTTGCAAAGAAAAAAGCGAGGAGACACTTGTGAAATTATTTGTCAAGAAGTAAATTGATATTGGAACAGTGTTAACTCAATTTAGAAAACTAAAACAAACAGCATCAATGTTTCAGGCAAAGTTCAATATCCTGTATACAACTGTGTGCTCTGATCTTGACCTTGGGGATGAGCTTAAATGAAACATTCAATCGCATCACATAGACCAGGCATTCTCAACTGGTGGCGCGCGCGCCACTTGTGGCGCATCAAGGCATCCTAAGTGGCGCGTGGTTAACATTAAAAATTAAAAAAATATCATATCATGATAGAGCCATCATAGGCCTATGACGGTCAGATGTATAAATACAGCAATTTTTCTCGCGCTACGTGCGCATGTGCCCTCAAAAGAGGTAATATTAGTTAAAAAATCTTTAAAAAAATTAAAAAAATTGATCAAAGTATTAAAGTTTCTGACTGTTTGCTTTCATTTTCGGCTATTTTAAGTCCCCAAGGCTATATTATGCGCATTCGAAATTAAAAAAAAATCATTAAATTTTTAAAAAAAAATTAAACCAAAATATTAAGTTTCTGACTGTTTGCTTTCATTTTTTCGGCTATTTTAAGTCCCCAAAGCAGGTGATTTCAAAAATGAAATAAAAAATCCCGACCGACCTACCCTATTTATTTTTGTCATGTTTGACCAATCAAACCATTTTTTTTGTTAGGCCTAAGCTCAGATTACTCGTGCACTGAGAGATAAAAACCGAATATTTCTCGCCAATTTGGAATTTATCTAATTATAGCAGGATTATTGAAGGGAAAATTACCTATCAAATGCAAAACATCTTACATTTCATGAAGCCTACTTATATTACATTTGAACGTTGCGAAAACATAGCATCAACTCCATGAGAAAACACAGAGAGACTATCCAATAATGTTTAACGTTTCTTGTATAAACATCATTAAAAAGTAATGATTTTCAACAAATAAACGCAGGTGTTCATTCTCTCAATTTTATACCCAATATCAACTCGAAACCTGGGAAAAAATAACATTTAATATTTCTACTCAATCAACCCGAAAAACAATTGTGACAGCTAAGCTCAATAAAATTACAATTTAGATATCCAATTCACGTTTAATAGGATAATTGTTTGTCGGTAACAAGTGGCACTTATAGGGGTATCAGCCGTAACAAATTATATTGATTGGTTTTGCTATTGGAACTGCTAACAAAGGCATATCTCAATGGCAATCATTTTAGTGTGAACTCAAATATAATAATACCTCAGCACACATATTTTGATTGTATTTTAGTAAGATTAATTAAATTCAGAAATCTATATCTTGTCAAACACCTGTTCTTATAATAGGCATTCCAGAATAAGAAAACTGCATCACATTCAAGACCCATTCAAATAAATAGAATACAATTATTGCTTAGAATTTAACTATTTGTGTGTAGATAGATTGTAATTAATCACATAAATATCTACCATTCATCTTCAGAAATGACAATTGAAATTCATGTTAAAAAGCTGTTTTAGCTTTAAAATGACAATCTACTTGTTGAAATCTAACATAAAATTGACACCACTTGAAAGGTTACAATTTCCTGGAGGGGGTGGTTGAGTGTGTGGGAACTGACATTGGAAAGGGGTATAGGTATGTGCCGCCCTGAAGACCCCTTTTTCACCCACTGCTCGCTTGTTAGACTCCCTTTTGAGCCTGCATCAGCTCTTTAAGACCCCCCATTTTATAGAATTGTGTTAATCTTAAATGTGCATTCTAAAGCCCCAATTTTTGAGACCCTGGATGGCACACCCTGCCCAAAAATAAGTTGAGTGCAATCCCCCTCCCCGGGATAATTTCTTTTCATCTTCTCTGCAAAATAAGCCTAAACCAACAACTGGCTGGTTTTGAAGAGATGGGTGATAAATAGAACGTAAGCTTTTGACAACATTTCTCCGAGACTAGCTTTCTATTCTGCCAGCCTAATTCTGTCGTTATATGGAACAAACCTATAATTCATTTATATCCCCACTATTATTCCATCAATGCGTGCCACAAATTGACCCGTAATTTAATAAGTAATTAATTTAATAATCAATCATCGGTCTTTGTATATACGTCCCCGACTATAGACAGGGGCTTAATATAAAGGTGACATGTGCTTCCTCTGCGTGTCGTGTAATGACAATGATTAATAGTTGGTACATACAGGACTCGTGGCAAACATCATTGGGTTCTACCGGTATCAGTTTTCAGGCACTTTAACACTTTGCACGCGGCAGGCGTCTGCAGACGACATTCCAAAATTTCACAAAATGTTTCAAAAATGTCCAAATTGTTAAATTTCATAACCATATTTGGAATCACTATGTGAAATGCATTGAAATAAGTACAAATATGCCTAGTATTGGTTCAGTAATCCTTGAGATAGACTTTGAAAATTGCGAAAGGTTTCTGAATTTTTTTTTTTATATGGTGAAAGGCGTCTGCAGACGACATTACAAAATTTAACAAAATGTTTCAAAAATGTAAACATTATTGAATTTCATTACAATATTTGGAATCACCATAAGAAATGCATTGAAATAGGTACAAACATGCCTAGTATTGGTTCAGTAATCCTAGAGATAGAGACTGGGGAAAGGTTTCTTAAAAATCTGTTTTGTATATATGGTAAAACTAATAGCCACATGGAAAGTGTTAATCACGAGTTGACACAGGGTGTTTTCTAAGGCGTGTTCACACTATAGCTTTTCCTCAACCCGGGTCGGACCCGGGTCGAACCCGGATTGGTCGATATTTCACTTTCTGATCACACTAGCGCTATGTATGTGTTGAAGTTGTATCCGCATTGGCAAATGGGTTTATTGAACCCGGAAGTTAAAATTCTTGTATTAATGACCTATGACCTAGCTTGCTCGTCATGGCGGGAATAAACAAAAGGTAGCGGTATGGTGTAGAAGTCCCAAGTATGCAAATGAGCTCACTGAATACAATGTCATGCTCTACCACCCATCTACCCAGTACTCAACAACGGAATAAATCTCATTATCCTCATTTGCATACTTGGGACTTACCAAACAAAAGCAACAGTGGCTGGTAATGAAATACCGTCGAAAACATCAGTGACAACGTGCCAGAGGCCGTAGAAAGATGGCAGGAATAAAGCGGGCAACCATTAACATTCTTTTTAGGTTATCTACTTCCAGCAACCTGGGTCGAAACAGCGGTTTCTGTTCACACTACAGTCGATGCGGGTTGAACCCAGGTTCTACCCTTCACTTTCGCAGGGTTGTAATTTTCGACCCGGGTCGGTTTTTTTAGCCTATTTTTCTGTTCACACCAGACTTCAACCCGGGTTCGACCCGGGTCGGTCGTGGAGAAAACTAGCTATAGTGTGAATACGCCCTAAATGAATGTGACAAAAACTAGAGAATTGATTAAAAATGCAGTTTTTTAGTTGAATTTTTGGTAACAATGCGTACTTATCAATTAGATTTGTTTGATAGGCCAAATAAAAAAACAAGTTTGCACGCGTAGCTTTAAAATTCACATTTCACCGCATAACTTCCACCCACCCACCCACCCATTCTTTCTTTAAGTTTTGAAAATGATGGTGTGAGCCAAATTGTGACTCTATGGAATGGTTTTTTTTTCAATATCAAAACCTTATTAAAACGCAAGAAAAACAACTGACTCCAGTGATTTATTGGACTATGCTTCCTCAAATTTTAATTTCACATCGTGAAGTATCATATCAGCTGCATTTATCTTGCTTCACAGAGCCTGTCTCATGTAAAACAATTTTCATTTAAATACAGAATTTCGCATAGAATTTTTTCAGGTTTCTTCTGAGACAACCTTCTTTTCTTTCCCTGAGCTCACAACTTTTATGATATAATTTTAAACTATAGTAGATTCATAAACTCTGGCGCATCGGTATCGATTTTGGACCTCGTCCATTGGGCGTTAGAGGAACCCATTTTGACCAATGAGGAAACAGTTACTTTTATAGATGTTATTATCATGATTATTGGCGCTCCATAATCAAATGCTATTCATGATAGTGTGGCTTTATGAATAGGACTGATCATATAGCTTTACAACCAAAAACTTAATCCAGCAGCTTCAAATGTGTTATCCCTTTGGAAGCGGTTACCACAATAAAAACAAATCGACCATCATCGACCATATACAGGTTTCGAAAGAAAAATATTATGTATGTCATTTTACCTATTCATAATTTAGTGGATACTTTTTTATTATTTTCCGTTTTTATTATGCACGTGGAATAAAGGAAACATTAAAATGAAAATAACAGTTCTACGTATTTATTTGCGAGAAAAACCCGGAAAATAATTCAATAATCATTTTTTTATATACCTAGGTACAAAACCATTTGTCCTAATTAAATGGAAAAACAGTTATATCAACCAAGATACGGATTATAAACGTTACTTTAAGTATCTCTGGCTATGAGACCACCTGAATACCTTTATCAATTTATCTGAATAACAATACGTTTCTTTATCGTTATGCCGATAATCCAACCGCAAGTTTTCTGTCACTAGGCACATAGTGGTGACTACATCACAATAGTACATGCACACGAAGACACGGTATTAACCTTGCATATTACGATTAAATTTGAGTGCCTCCCCTTTTTGCTTCTGTTACCTCTTTACTGAAATGGTAAATCGCTAAAATCGGCCAATGTCTGCGAATCGACTATAGTGCTTAACGTTTTGAAATGAAATGATTTTTTTTTATTATTGCATTATCTATTTTCTCATAAGAAAAAGGTCTTGCAATATTAAAAGGCTTTAATAGTGATGAAATTAAATTAACAATTGCTAAATAAATTTTCCAGAACTGCTTCCTACATTTGCAATGGATTGCAATATACATAATGCTGCTACCCATAAACACTTAGATATCTTTGCATTGCTATATCTCTAGTAGATATCAAAATATTACATGTTCTTGTTCATAAACACAAGTACTCTTATAGTGAGCTTTGCATTGCTACCTTGATAAATGGTTTTATCCAAAACTCAATTTAATTTTCATGGATATCTTCTGGAGATAGCAATTTACATTTAACTATATGTAATTGTGTATACACAATTTAATTTTCATTGATATCTTCTGGAGATAGCAATTTATATTTAACTGCATGTATTTGTGCATACACAATTTGCTAAGTTAGCATCATGTTGCTTAGACATCACAAGACTATGATTTCTGTTCATAATCACAAGTAGGCCTACTCTCAGTTGACTTTGCATTGCTATCTTCAGTAGACAGCAATACAGTAATGGTATTAGCAAAAACCACGGGAACCCAGTTGAATTTTCATTACTATCTTCGGGAGATAGCAATTTACATTTAACTATATGTAATTGTGCGTACACAATTTAATTTTCTTGTGCATACTCAATTTAATTTTCATTGCTATTTTCTGGACATAGCAATTTACATCTAACTGCATGTATTTGTGCATACACAATTTGCTAAGTTAGCATCATGTTGCTTAGACATCACAAGACTATGATTTCTGTTCATAATCACAAGTAGGCCTACTCTCAGTTGACTTTGCATTGCTATCTTAAGTAGACAGCAATACAGTTAATGTATTAACAAAAACCATGGGTACCCAGTTGAATTTTCATTACTATCTTCGGGAGATAGCAATTTACATTTAACTATATGTAATTGTGGGTACATAATTTAATTTTCTTGTGCATACTCAATTCAATTTTCATTGCTATCTTCTGGAGATAACAAGTTGCTAAGTTGGCACCATGTTGCTTTCAGGAGATAGCAATGCTTGAACATTAAACATGCATTTCCATTGGGTTTGTATTGCTAACTTCAGAAGACAGCAAAAGACTATGATTTCTGTACATAATCACAAGTAGGCCTACTCTCACTTTAAACTTTGCATTGCTATCTTCAGTAGACAGCAATACAGTAAATGGTATATTAGCAAAAACAATGGGTACCCAGTTGAATTTTCATTACTATCTTCAAAAGATAGTAATTAACATTGAACTTAATATGTGTGTAATTTTGTATTGGCAGTTGGCATCACATTTTTATCTTCAGTATACAGCAATTTATATACATCAAACAAGCACACTCCATGGGCTTGCATATTGCTATCTTCAGTAGATAGCAAAAGGCTGTACATTCCTGTCCAATCACAAGTACTCTGAGTTGACTTTGTATTGCTATCTTCAGTAGATACCAATGTAATACCTGATATTATCCAAACACATAGGTACTTGGTTAAATGTTCATTACTATCTTCAAAAGATAGCAATTTACATTGAACTATGTGCAATTTTTGCATTGACACAGGTTGCTCAGTTGGCATCCCATTGCTATCTTCAGTAGAAAGCAAGAGACTATATGTTCTGTCCATGAATGCTAGTCCATAACTCTTAGTTGGTTTTACATTGCTATCTTCAGAATACAGCAATACAGTAAATGGCATTAGCAAAAGCATGGGTATTCATTTAAATGTTCATTACTATCTTCAAAAGATAGCAATTTACATTGAACTATGTGCAATTTTGTCATGACACAGGTTGCTCAGTTGGCATCCCATTGCTATCTTCAGTAGAAAGCAAGAGACTATATGTTCTGTCCATGAATACTAGTCCATAACTCTTAGTTAGTTTTGCATTGCTATCTTCAGAATACAGCAATACAGTTAATGGCATCAGCAAAAGCATGGGTATTCATTTAAATGTTCATTACTATCTTCAAGAGATAGTCATTTACATTCAACTTATCTGTAATTTTACATTGACACAGGTTGCTCAGTTGGCATTACAATTCTATCTTCTGTAGACAGCAACGCATAAACATTAAAAGTATTATCAGTGGACTTGCATTGCTATCTTCAGTAGATAGTAAAAAGGTTGTATGTTCTTGTATATAACCACAGTAATAATCCATAGGATTAAACAGTCGGTATCAAATTATCTTGATTTCACTATAACTGTGTACAGATGCTAAACACATATCTTTACTTTAAAACAATACCTGTATATATTCCAACCACACTCAATGTCCTCTCAATATTCCCAGGTTTGTTACAATCCAAACTGTGCAATCCAACCGATCAATCGTCGATGATGCTATCAAATCCACAACATACGTTGATAGCGATGCATAGTTCTCATTTGTGAGTTCACCAGTACTTAATCATCATTCACTTTTCACCGGAAAAGCAAAGTACAATTCAAGCTGTGTTTGTATCATACAATGTAATCAGTCCACAGGTAAAATATTCAATGTTTTGTCCTGAAGATAATTCCAACATAAATGCACTTGTTTTATTGGTTATAAGCACTGCTGCTATACAGCTTGCACCATTTTAATCAACAGATTCCAGTGGCAGCAGTGACAGTCTATACCAAATAGCGCTGGCCTGGACATCAATGAGACAAACTTCACACCTAAAACGAGTCGTATATTGTCTAGATAATGCATATGGGGAAGGAGCAATCGATTCCCTTGGAGCCGATAACTTGTCAAGTTATGAATAACTACTGAGGTAGAAAATTACAATTTGACCACCATGGCTGGTTGTGTATTCTATCACATTGCTTGCTGTGTTACACTCTTAAAACTCCAGTTGCAAATATGATTGAGTCTGTTTGAAACATTTTAGTCCTAGCACAGGACTGCCCTATCTGAACTCAGGAACAAAGGGTGTCGTCCACACTCACATTACCACACCACAATCGCAACATGTAAATATTCATTTTCTGAATGCACCCAAATAAGTTAACCTTCAAATTTGACACAGTATTTTTGAGTGTGTAATCCCATATCATCATGTAAATTTTATTCCAGGTTTGCAAAACATCAATAGCAATAAAAATAATAGGCATAAACAAATATTTTTTACAACAGTGAACCTGTTCAAATATTTATAATATTTATCAATTTGTTAAATTGAATTATAATCAATTTAAATAAGTTAACAAGGAATGCATTCTGCCCAAAGAAGATTTTAAGGTCTTCCCACAATGCATTGCCCAAAGCTAGCCAACTAAAGCTTTTTTCACACGATGCATTTGCTGAGCTCTTAAGTTTTAGAAATAAGAAAACAGAACCCTGATAACTAATTTATTCATTGATGCAAACTAGAACCTAAGAGCTCCAACGATGAACGCGCTATGTGACCAGAATTAGGGCATTTTGCAAAAACGCAATGTATTGTAGTGGTGTCTTTAAAATATTCTTTGCATTCTGCCGGTGCTGTCACTCCCAAAATCTTTGGGTACCCATGCTCGAATAAAAACTTTACAACAACAACAATTTTATTTCTTGAGTTTTGTTTCTCTCAAAATTACAAAATTAATAATGGAATATTTATGTAGACCACAGATAGTCATGGTTTTGACTATCTGTGTGTAGACACACAGTCATGTTGAAGGGAGAGGATCATAACAGCATGGCAGAGTTTATGCGTACACAATAATATTTATATTTGTGTCATAACAAAGGATATTTATGACCCTTTTTGTAAAAACAACATTGGCAGCTGTAGCAATTAAAGGGACATTAAGGGGGATGTGCACCTTCGCATAGCCTCCTTAAAACTGCCGTAACTTCTTCATTATTCATTTAATCTTAATAAAAGTATACATTTTTTTGCAGGAAAGGGTTCAATGAATCCAACTATGATCATGAAATTGACCATTTTGGAGAAAATTATAAAAAACATGTTTTTTGACCCATTTTAGGTTTGGAAAAGATAACTCAAAATATATTTTGTTAAATTTTGTCATACTAGTTTTATTATATTCCTCATGCGATTCCCTAGGAATCGTTTTTTTTATTTTTTATTTTTACTTTATTATTTTTTGAATTACAGACCTAAAAGTGCCAAAAAACCTGTTTTTTAACCTCCAAAATCGTGAAAATCACGTTTTTTGGTAAAAAAATCATATTTTTTGGCACTTTTTGTTCGATAATTCAAAAAATAATAAAGTAAAAATTAAAAAAAAAAAACGATTCCTAGGGAATTGCATGAGGAATATAATTAAACTAGTATGATAAAATTTAACAAAATATATTTTGAGTTATCTTTTCCAAACCTAAAATGGGTCAAAAAACGTGTTTTTTATAATTTTCTCCCAAAATGGTCAATTTCATGATCATGGTTGGATTCATTGAACCCTTTTCTGCAAGAAAATGTATACTTTTATATAGATTTAATGAATAATAAAGAAGTTACGGCAGTTTTACGGAGGCTGTACCTGAAGGTGCACAGCCCCCTTAAATAGTCTTTCCCCTAAGGGCCATTTTTTCTTTTTTTGTTGATTGTCCATAGATCACTTTTAAAAGTTAGGTAGGTCGGTCGGGATTTTGTTGTCTTTTTTTTTCTCACTTGCCCTTTTTTCAGGTACCAAAAGTAAAATGAGATGTACTTGTTGTGGTAACCAAAACGGGGGATCAAAATTTGTAATATTTTGATGAGTAGTTTTATTTTCTCAACACTTAAAAAAAATTGAAAATAAAATTTTTGATTTTCAACTAATTTTTGTAAAAAGATGACATTTTCAACAACAAAAAATGACATTTTTTCTTTTTCTTTTTCAATTTAATTTTTTTTTGTTGGGGGGGGGGGGGGTCGGCGATTTAGAAGGTTGGGCGGACGAGAACAATCACAAAAAAAAAAAAAATTGGTTGTCTAATGTGCATAGCTTCAATGGTGAAATGTCAAATGCGGTTGAACCACGCCTTTATTCCTTTAAACTGGACATTGTCTGTCAGCCTACTTTTCACAATCGTCAAACGACATCCTCCTCGGCGCGCATTACGTAAGTTTGACCTCACAGTACTGATTAGTGGTTACGTTTTCAAGCATGCGTAGTGCAAGATGATTGTAGAGCCCCCTCCCCGTGACCCTTCCCCGCATCAGTCAGACTGTGTTGTACATCCATTGCAGGGATGTACTTAGTACCCGTCCTCACGCCCGAGGCGGGTACATTTTATGTCGGGCTGGTAACTTTTAAATAATACACGCCCGCCCGGCTGGGCAGTAAGAATTTTGCTGTTGGTAAATATGTTGGGGCACGCTCAAATAAACACCTGCTATCCATACTACACAAAACGCCTCCGATATCTTTGACGCGAAGAGAATATGATCTCTGGTTGACAAGTTGCAGCAAAATGTTTAACAATTCTATCGTAATAATTCCTGTCCATGAAATATGTAACACCTATATTGCCAACGTGTATTGAGAACCAGTATTACGTTAGATTTAAGAATAGACACATTGCTGAATTTAGAACAAAGCCCCTTGGCATCGAAACCTTAAGCTCTTGCTCATAATGCAATGACAGATGAACTATTATAATAATCTATACATGCAATTGCTATGTTCATATCTGTATAAGCCAAAATACGACAACTAATTACACAGGATGCATATATATACAGAATCATGATTTATTATTGGCTTGACTTTTTCATTAAATGTGCAAACAGTTCAGGTGAACTTACATGCCATAAGGCCAAAAAAAGAAAGAAGTTGACTTGCCCTTTCAGATCAAGAATGTGGGTCGGACGGTCGGATTTTTAAATATTTTTTTAAACAAGCAGATACTACACAAAAACATGATTTTAAAGAATCCTCAAACATGCATATTTAAGTAGTAGTAAGATTTAAAGACCCGCGCTGTGAATAAAATTATATATACCTATACACAGACCGTCGCCCATGTTTTGTACATGGTTAAACTAATAGTGCCATGGAAAGTGTTTTAACACTAAAAGTGCAATCCAGCATGTTTACCCCATCAAACTTCTACAGGGTGAGTCAAAAAAAAGTTTACCCTAATTGAAAAAATCTAAAAAAATATTTCTGACCACAAAATCAAGGCAAACAAAACTTTAAATGATTGCGCCATTTCTTTGCTACCATCTGGAATAAAATCACGCTATTTGATGATACCGTTAAGTAAATATGACTATTTCTGTACAGGAGCTGTTTTTTCACCAAAAACACGATTTTTAATAATGTTTACTAAGATTATGATGTAAAGCATTACACATCTTGTTTATTAAAAGAATCAAGTAGACAATAGACTTGTTCAAAATTGTCTCCTAATAGATTAAAACAATAGACAGCTTTCAGGCCTATTTATGACACAATTACCACACTTTAATCATTTCATAACAAAGGAATTGATCCTTTCGCTGTCGGTATTGTAATTTTTTATTGGTCGTATCTTATCAAATATAATGGTCAAGATCTTGAAGCGTGTTCGGACGTTAAATTGGTCACTTTTATTCAAAACAGCGTAAAATAAGTTTCCCCCAACCAATCTAAACCAGATAAAATTCATATTAAAGCTAATTGATTTGTCTTTATACCGTAGTACATTGTTTTGAAAACAAACAAAAACTTTTTTCTAAAAAAATCGCTGAAGTTGAGTAAACTTTTTTTTGACTCACCCTGTATCCCACTGCTGCTCCAACAACTCTACTTCTGTATGAACATATTGAATTTGAATTATAAAAACAACGACCAAAAAACCTCCATTAGGCCAAAAATAATAAATTGTTGTGTTGCCCTCAAATGTTAAAAATTCAAAATTGGGTCGGTCCGTCGGAAATCTTTTTTTTCTTCTTCTTTTTTTTGGGGGCTGAAAAATATATGGTTTAGGCTAATGAAAGTTGATTCCATGTTTCCCGTAACATTTGGTTCAAACCATAATGAGGTAACTTTTTCATTATTCATTATTTTGCAGCAGTTCATTATTTACAAAATAACGACCATTTCAGGTGATCATCGAAGTCGATTTCTATTTTTAGGTTCCAATTGATTCAGAATGTAAACAAAATGCGATGTTCGATGAAGGAAATAAAGGAATACACCAAAAAACGTCAACAATATCTCAAAAACGGTGGGAAAAAATGGAAAATATCAAATAATGAATGATTTCGCTATTTTGGCATTCATAACGCGGTCGAAAAAACCAAACGGGGGTGGGTTAGGGGAAACATGAAATCAACTTTCATCAGCCTTTATGTCAAGACAAAATTGGTATAGGCCCATATGTCAATTTAACTTATGTTTCTAGTGTGATAATACTAATAGTCTAAAAACATTTAGTAAAGCTAACTTATTAATTTCAAGCAAGAAATAGTAACATGTAGACACTTTAAGGACAAATTTAAATCTAAAAAAATAAAAATCTAGAGAAAAAAATCTAAAAAAATAAAAAAGCTGACCCTCATTTTTACCATTTTAGGGCAACACGACTTATTTTTTGTTCTTGGCCTTATGAGCACTAAACATTATGTCGGATGCAAGACAGTGATGTATTGTAACCTGGATCTGCAAGACAGTGATGTATTAACAACGAAAAATTCTCAAAGCCAATCAATTTGTGAAGCTTAAACTACATAACTATAATGCACGCTGATTATAGGATGAAGAATGACGCATTTGTTTTACATTTGCATGAGACGGTCAGCCCTTTTATGGCAAAAGAATGTATCTTATATGTAGTTTTCTAACAGTATACTTCCTTTTAACATGATCAAAGTTAGCTTTTTTCTCCATAATTCATGTAGTGGTAAAAGGCAGTATATTACTTTTATTGTCTTTACAAGTTGCAACCTTTTCGTAAGTGAGGATTATTGAACTAAGTTAACACAATCCTTGTTAAAAGGAAGTATATCATTAGGAAAGTACATATAAGATACATCCTTTTGCCATTTGGTTTTTTTTCAATGAATTATTTTTTCAATGAATTTTCAAACATTTTGCAAATTTTACCAATTTCTGTCAATTTTAACTATATATTTTAAAATCCAATATTTCAACAACAAAAATCAAATTACTTCAATTTTTTTTTTACAATTCAATGGGAAAAATGAGTAGGTCGAGCCCATAGAGTAGGGTGTTTGTTTTGCCTTACCCTGCCCCACACCATAGCATATAAAATACACATGGAAATAATCTGCACAATTCCAACAAATCATAATAGCATAATCCATTTAGTAACAAAAATCTGTTGTCCCTATGTAAAACGGAAATGTTCTGAACTAGCGTGATACGTCAATATGGCTTTTGGTGAAAATATTCTTATACATCCCTACATGCGGTCAACGAATCACAATGCATTCAAATTACCATAGCTGTATTTCTAAGCAACAAAATATAATGTAGATACTTCATCTTACTTGTTTCTGATATTGAAGAAGATTTCAAGCTTCTTCAAAATCAGAAAATATTAAAATAATCTCAAATTATGAAATATATCTGCACGCCTAGATTCATATTATTATATAACTCTCATACAACAACTTCATTATTTTTGATAGACTTGTGCCCATTTGGCGACAGAAAAAAACCACCTGTTCTAAGAGCAAACGAACCTCTCAGCAGCCAGCAGGGAGGTCACGCTGGGTGTCAGATTTTGTTATACGCAAGAAAACAATGGAGTCTCAGTTACTGCAATATTTGCTAGAAATAGCTTCGAAAAATGGTCTATTTGGGCATCTAAAAAACTGAGAAACGTGTTAACAATCATGTAGAATTTTAAAGGAGGGTCATTAGCATCTGCAGAACGGTAAAATGTATCTTACTATAAATCTGGAAACGGTGTATGTTTGTGTGTGTGTTTGTTTGTTTGTTTGTTTGTTATCCTTATTTCTCCCTTAGTTGTGATCAAAGTGGCGCCTAATTTGCATGAAAGATAGAGGAGATGACGGGAAGGGTGTTAAAGTTTATTCCACTGAAATTGGTTAACAATTGGCTCCAAAAACAGCAAAAAACCTCTCAGATTTGGCTCATAAATGGCGCTAGAATTGATCAACATTGTGCGTTGCGCGTACTACAGCGTAATCTTACCGTGGTAACGCGTCGCGTACATGTTTGCGCAAGGGCTCACTGCCGCGGCACACGCACTCCTACACATGGCGCAGAAGCCACACGATAAATGGTTATAAGCCTGTTGGTAGGGTATTTGGTGTCATGTGGGGGGGGGGGGGGGGGTGGGGGGGGGGGGGGTGGCCGGTGTAAAACCACGGGAAATGGTTTAGGATAGGCCTAGGGTTATTATATAATGGTACAAGTAGCGTTTTGCGGAGGTTAATGAAGCAACCTGATTTCTTTACTTTAAGTTGGCATGCCAAACAAACTAGGGACTGATGGTTAATGAAGTAGCCACGGGAAATGGTTTAGGGAGGGTTGTGATTATAAAACAAACTGGTTTGGGTCTGTATATGTAGGTGGGGGGGGTAAACCACGGGAAATGTTTAGGATATAGGGTTAAGAGTTAATGAAGTAGCCGCGGGAAATGGTTAGGAGGGTTATGATTATAAATCCGTGACCCGATTGGTGTAGTTAGAGTGGGGGGGGGGGGGGGGGTTGTAGGGGGTTTATGTGGTTTAAAAAGTACCGAGGGTTAACTTGATGCGGTTTGAGAGGTAGGGGTTAATAAAGTAGCCAAGGTAAATTGTTTAGGAGGGACATGGTTATAAATCAACCTAATTGGGGGGGGGGGGGGCGGTTGTAGGGGACTTCTAATGCATTTAGAAGAGATATGGTTATAAATCAACCTGGTTTGGGGTGTTGTAGGGGGTTTATGTGGTTTCAGAGGTAGGTAATGTAGCATAACCATCTAGCGGGGACCCGAGCGTAGTGAGGGTACGCCGCTAGTAGTATTAAACACGTTTTGTGACCAAATTTATGTCGTAAAATGTTGGAAAATTCACGTTTTGAAAATCTGTGGTCTTCGAAATTACAGGAATCCTAACTCATTCTAAACCTCACCAAATCATGAAATGAACCATCGTCTACAAAAAAAGTCAATGTACGTATTGCTCTATCTGCTTGGAGATAGCGAAGACCACGCAATTCATACAACGGAATGAAATCAGCCATAGAGATTACATAACGAAAATCGTAGAGATTTGCACTGCAGTCCTCTGTGTAGGGAGTGTTGACAAAAGCAAGGTCGTTTGGCTATTATGTTTGTGCATGTTTGTGACGACTGACCCCGTTTTAAACAATCTTCATAGCTTTCATATAGGGCTTGGGTGACCCAACTATTGACTGTCAGGTAGGGTCGGTCGGTCGGTTGGTCGGGCGAGTGTTTTTTCCCAAAGTGAGTGTGAAAATGTTGGTGAATTTCAACAATTGTTGAGATTTTAAAAACATTTTTTACAAAATTGAACAGGTTTCAAAACATTTTTTTAAAAAAGGAAATTTTTCAACAACTAAAAACGGGAAAAAAATTAACAATTTTCAACAAAAAAATCAAAAGAAAAAATTGAACAATGTTCAAAAAAGAGAAAGAAAAAAAGAACAATTTTCATTAAAAAAACCCCTAAATTTCCCCCCAAATTAAAATTGTTCCAAAAATGTTCTAATTTCCCCCCTTAAATTTGAGAACAAAAAGGTCGGTTGGGCCCGTAGGACAGGGATTTTCCTCCGTTGCCTGTAAGCTAATACTACAAAAATGTCTGTCTCAGATGATGAAACAGCTTTTGGCATATCCATTAAAGCTCCTTGTTATATCATCTTAACATCGTTTTTTAACTATATTGTCAAAATTACAAAATGGCATTGAAGTATAGCTGCTATTACCAATCATTATTACAGATTATTCCTAATTATAAGTCCTCAAGGATAAAATTACCGCATCGCATTAGAGCAACTTTTTAAACAAAATTCAAACCTAGAGATATACTTGTTATTCTGTTTTTCCCCAAGTGATCCTTCAAGAGAGTGTATAAGAAAGAGGTGCACTTGCTCCCGGGGGGAGGGGGGGTGGGAATCATGTATAAAAGTTGTAATCATCCTTGTCAAAAATAACCCTTAACACGGATTCTCAAAGAAGGAAAAAGTGACCCTTAACAAGGATTATAGCTCAACGAATCATACTCATAGCAAAGGATAATTCCTTAAGAGAGTTTAGACTGAAATCAACATAAGTAATTGTGCAGTTTTGTTAGAAAATGTCTGATAGACCTAATTATTTTGGGCTATATTTACAATGATGACACAATGACTATCAGCCCAAAGCAACCCTTAGCGTGGATTCAGGTTGAAAAAGACACCCATATCTTCTTAAATTGGAGATTAGCAAGGGCCCGCATTTGTGGCAGAAAAAAGTACCCTTATTCCACTTTTTCGTTCACACGGATGATTGCAACATTATACCTGACTGGCCCCCCGAGTGCACTTGCTGCATCGCTGCTGCATCTAGTAGTGATAAAACACTACAGGCAAAGGTAGTCGAGCATCATTAGCGTTATTGGCGCATACTTATTTGCGCGGCGACAATTTGATTGTGAATAATTTCCAACTAAGTAACTTTTATTTAACACTTCACGCGGCAGTCGTCTGCAGGCGACAGTTCCAAAATGTATCAAAATGTTTCAAAAATTTCTGAATTATTGAATTTCATCACCATATTTGGAATCGCCATGAGAAATGCATCAACATAAGTACAAACATGCCCAGTATTGGTTCAGTAATCCTTGAGATAGACTTTGAAAGTTGGGAGAGGTTTTTTGAAAAATCTGTTTTGTGAAACTATATATAGCCGCATGGTAAGTGTTAAAAGTGCTCCATAAGAAAAGCGTGAAGGAGGCAAACCACATCCGTTACGCACTTGAAACCATTAACTCGTACGAGGACGGAGGAAGGGGTTTGGCTATGCATCAACTGTTCCAGATTGTATAACACCTTGACACCATGACATCAAATATTTGTCCCATTTCATCGAAAGATGTTCCATTTTACTTCCTTTTGTTGTGGTTGGGCAGCATAGTTTTGGCACAAACTGTTTAGATGTTTGCAAGCATTTGTTAAGACCCAACCTTAAATTACTTTAAAAACAACAAAAAATTGTCAATGCTCCAATTGCCCCTTCAAACAGCCCTGCCACTCACCCTCGGCCCCCTTTTAGAAAATCCGACTACAAATTGCCATACCCCACCCAATAACTAATCTTCGGGTAAAAATGCCCGGCTGTCCTGCTGAAGTCTGTGGCATGCAGAAATTGAGAGGCCTAAGGTTTGTTCTGCTGCCTGTATATCTTGGATTATAAATTGCCTTCTGTTTTTGACAGGACTTATTTTAATGCAGTAGACAAGACAAACATTGTAAGTGAGAACGCAAGCTTCTGGGCATGGTCTAGGCCTAATTTAGGTCAAGCATACTTTTAAGTAGGCCTATCTCCCGGTTTCCGAGTTATTATGACAAATAATCTACTGAAGGTGTTATATAAACAAATAATGAATGTTTTTTATTCATGCAATGGTAAGAATACTTTCATGAGGTGAAAGATGAAATGTCCCATTCAACGAAGCAAAACCATCAACTATCCCAGAACAGTTGGCTTTCAATGATGTGACAATCTTGTATCCTGGTCTGAGGTCAATGATTTCATGGGTAGCTAATTGCTGTTTGATTCTTTAACCCTTTCTAAGCATTTGTTAAAACCCTACCTCAAATTAAGTTCTCGATCCACAATACAAAGGTTGTGGGTTCGAGTCCCGTTGCGGCCAGCATGTTTTGTCCTTGGGCAAGGCACTTTACCGCGCTTTCCTCTCTTTACCCATGTGTATAAATGGATATTGGCATTAATTGTGATGGGATGGTAAAACAGACTCGTTGAGCGAGAGGGGTGGTGAGCGTCCCACAGTAACACCCTTTCTTGATCTTGGTTTGCATTTCTCTCATAACAAGTATTTTGGGAACCCATAGATTTGGCGCAAACTGTGTAGATGTTTCCAAGCATTTGTTCAGACCCAACCTCAAATTACTTTTAAAAACCCCATTTGTCACTGCTCCAATTTCCCCTTCAAGCAGCCCTGTCACTCCCCCTTGGCCCCCTTTCAGAAAACCTGACTACAAATTGCCATACCCCAGCCCCACCATTTTTGTATAAATCAGCATGATGTCACAAATTGTATTTTCTTACACCTGATTGGTCGGTTTGGCTGTTCTAATGAACTTCCCTCCCTACTTCAAAGGGGGAAAGGTTAATGTATGGGTCAATGGAGGAAACCGGTCAAAATGTATCACAACTCTCTCTTATTTTTTCATTAATTTTCCTTGTATTTTCAGCATCTTGTCAAGTAAGATCATCATTCATATAGGTGACCCCGGAGATCCCCCTGTGCCATTGACAACAAAGCAAAATGTTTTAACAAATCAGTTTTGTATGCTCTACTCAACCTTACACAAGATAGTTTCAAGTGACCGTGTGAGGCTGTGTAAGCGACTGTTGTTTACATTAACAAAATTCCCAAAATCCACAAAATGTTTCACCCGATTTTCAACTGTAAAAAACATGTGAAAACTTGTATAAAAATATGCGTAGATATGATAACATGAGTATGCAGAGAAATCCTGTGAGCAAATTTTCTGTTCGATGGTACTATTTCAAGGAGGTACAAAAAGAGCTGCCGTTCTGCACGGCTGTTTGATCCCACATAATTCTGAGAACACCGTAAATTGCTGGCCCGGCTCTACTTTTAACTGATTCAAGTACCTGAATATACTGGCCATCTTTTGTAGAAATTTCAGAACATTTGTTGGTGCCAGTTCTGAGAAATAGAGCTTTGAATATTATTATTTACTATAATAGCGCCCTCATCGGCCACATTTCCCATAGAGTTACATGTAAAATGTGTGTCAAGTAGAAAATCCCGATAATTCAAAAAGGGCTCGAACAATTTTCTTGACATTTTCACCGTATACTCGTATTCATTAGCGCTACCTAAATCAGGTCAAACCATAAATGGGCAAGGTCACCTATTGCCACAAAAGTTGACAATATTTGTTTCACTGTCAAGCAATATGAATCCACCTGTAATGTTAATGGGGTTAAATAGGTGCATCCCCTTTGGCATAGCCTATGAACGGGCAAGTTCGAAAACAACCTGACCTAGAGAATATATCCGTCTTTCAGGACACCCTATATTTTTTTCCCTATAAAGAGATTTAAATTCATACGCAACTTGGTTAATAATTGTAATTGGCGCAAGTCATCCGGTAAGCCCTCATAAAAAGCAATTAATAATTACTATTACATATATTTTGTAATACTTTAATAAATATTACATGCAATTGTTCTGGGTCAATCAACTTGTACCGCCCGCATACTGGTACGCCATTATACTATCAACTAGAGAGTGTCTCAAAACAAAAAAATTGCAAACACTAAATTATTAGCTTAAGAATTCACATAAATTAGATAACATATAGCTTTAAATGAGTGCTCCAGATCAATGTTTTCTCTAAAGCCATATTTAGAGAAATTTGTCCTGAAAGTTGAAAGAATAAAATAGTCCAAGATTAACATCCTTAAAGGAAAAACTGCTTAGAATATAAATGTTCAATACATTTTATTAATGTTTAAATACCTTCTTGAATCATAGCAGCCCTTTTATGGCAAAAGAATGTATCTTATATGTAGTTTTCTAACAGTATACTTCCTTTTAACATGATCAAAGTTAGCTTTTTTCTCCATAAATTATGTAGTGGTAAAAGGCAGTATATTACTTTTATTGTCTTTACAAGTTTTACAAAATCCTCCTTTTCCTAATTGAGGATTATTGAACCAAGTTAACAAAATCCATGTTAAAAGGAAGTATATCATTAGGAAAGTACATCTAAGATACATCCTTTTGCCATAAAAGGGCTGTTTGAAAGGGAATAAGTCTGTAGATGTTTTGCTATATACCATGGTCTTATAACGTACAGGCTGGACCATATTTGGTGACGTGAATGGTCGCCGCACACAACAACACACATATTGTATAAACAGCTGAAACTGGAACCAGTGCGCATCACGTTTACAAATTAGAAACCAAATCTATGTTTAAAGCAATATTATGTGATCTTTTTAAAAAATTTACACATATTTTGTTTTCGCTTTCATAAATTGATCTTGACTGTATTTTCTGTAAAAAAATCTTGTAACTTTACTAAAACAGTGGAAATCTGCTTCCAATTATTTAAGGAATTTTCAACATATTTGTTCAATTTTCATCATAAAAAGCCATTCCGTACTATTGTGTCCATTTATGAACAGTTGCATTTGTAGCCGGAAACACTGTGAATGGTGCTAACCCGGTGTCAAACCATGGAATTCTATTTACAAATAATAATAAAAACACTCAGAAAATAAGTTTTCGGGTTAACCCTGACATACCTGGAGGACGGCAATTATTACACATGTATAGGCCCTAGCTACTATGGGCTTAGCTACTATGGGTAATACATGTGGCTAGGAGACTGGGATACGCGGTCGCAAGGTGTTGAATTTCAGGTGCTTTCCCATGCGAGGTCTTGTGGCCTAATGGATAAGGCACTTGCCCTGTAAGCAAGAGATCCTGGGTTCGATTCCTGGGCGTTTTTCCATATTGTCTCTTTTCTATTTACTACGGCGAACCTGGTGCTTAACCCCCTGAAAACTACCGGCCGATTGGTCAGAAAGATGGATACATCATTTATTGCACCAATCAAAGACATTGTTAAAATAATTGTATCTCTGATAAAGATCGGGTGAAATAGTTTGAAAGCTGTATCGTAATTGGTTATTCAAATGAGTATATCTTGTAATTAACCAATTAGAAGCACTGTTAGATATACAGGTAGTGCCCAGGGGGTTAAATATTTATAATATTTGTTTAATACCCGTAGTTAATGCCTTTTATTTCCAAGATATTTTAATTTCATGTTTATAAATCTAATTTGACAATAAAATTGTATTTCGAGGAAAAACTCAAAGATGAGGGCGTTCCATGAAAACGACCGCATAACATGCCTTTAAGAATAAACCATGGACATGGTAAATGGATCACCTTTTTGTGACACAGAGTGTTTTGAATTAGTTCAGCTTCATTTCTTCATCAAATTAGATTGACCAGTCAATATTATACCTCAAATATACATTACAGGGTGTCCGAAATCAGTGTTCAAATTAAGAAAAAAATATCATGTTTTCCAGCAGATAACCATGTTATGAAATCAGGTTATCCGCCAATGTTTTTGGTACAGTCTACAGTACAAATATTCAAGGTCATTCGATGGATAACCTGTATTGAAATTTTGGTTATCCGTCAGCATTTTTAGGCTTCAGGAAGCCTGGATTACCACTTAATTTGAGCACTGTCCGAAATAGTTACTATTAGCTCTTTGCACTGGTCAAGCATTTACCAGTATGGTACTAGTCCATAACACTATATGTAACTACAATGTTAGACAATATTGTTCGAACACTTTGTAGGTGTAATGCAAAGTGTTTCCCCTTCTCCCCCTGATCAATTTTGAATCTCACAATGTGTCAACCATCAGCACAGGGCCTCGCAACATTGATCGGTGGTGAAGGGGGAGGAATATGAGGAAGGGGATACTTCAGGCTACCATAAACAAGTTTCGATTTTCCCATGACTCAAATTGCGTGCATGTTATGGCACAAACAGCATGGCAATTAGGGTCAGTGTTTGAACACATTTTTTCTATGATTGTAGTTCCACTCTCTCCGTACAATTGACTGGTCATGCCGTGAGACATTGTGAAATGATGCAACACTTTCATTGAATCTGATTCCAGTTCGAGGCTCTCCTTGCAAAAGGCGGATCCGTGCAAAGAGCCAATACAATGTTTTTGTTTGTTTTTGTCACCATAGCTTACTATGATAGTCAACTATCATTATTTATATGCACTTTCATTCCAACTGTTTGGCTAAGACTTTAGTTAATTTCAGTTCATAATGTGTTCTAGTATAGGTTTTCTCGGCCAATTTGAACATTTTATCAACCAAATTAGCCTTCAAATTCGCACTAAATTGAATGATTATCTAAATGTTTATTTATATTTCCTTATATCAGCATTCAATTTCGTAAACGTGAATTCTATTACATTTTAACATCGACCAATTTCATTTTCAAGTATTTAAATTCATTTTGACGCATTCTAATATACGTATTGAATGCATTCGCTTGTGTGTATGTGCACAAGATTTAACGGTCATAACTTACATTTTATTTTCATTTATAAGCATTCAATTTAATATTTTTTATATGCTATTAAAACCAATATGTTCAATCAAGGACAGTTGACTATCCCTGGTTCAATCAAATCACATTTGTCTTAGACTTTCATGGAAAAGAGGCCAATAGTTGCAAACGTATAAGGCTGACTTTACAGCTCTTGCAAGGGTAGGATCCAGATAGAAAGGGGGGAGGTCTGGGCATTTTCTACTCAGGAGGAATTGACCGAAGTGTAAAAGATGTATACAAAGTGTCTTTTTAATCACAGATGGTAGAAACCTACCATCTGTGTTTTAATAGTGAATAAGCACATGGAATTGTAATGCATATGTCACATTGTTTTCATTTACCGTATTATCCCTATTAAGCGCCCAGGACCTTATAAGCGCCCACCCCTGTTTTTCTCAATAACTACCAACAAGCAATCCCTTATAAGCGCCACACCTTTTCAAATGGTCAGCATCCTCAAATGACCACTTGTACATATATTTCATTAAGTACATGAAATGGTCAGCCTCCTCAAATGACCAATTGTACATTTTCGTTAGTACGTCAAGTGGTCGCAGCCTTCTCAAACTACCACTTGTACATTGTATTTAGTACATAAAATGGTCAGCATCTTCAAATGACCATCAAATGGTCAGCATCTTCAAATGACCATCAAATGGTCAGCATCTTCAAATGACCACTTGTACATTTTATTTAGTACGATAAATGAGTTTAAAAAAGGTAACATAATAAGCGCCCAGCCCACCCAAAATGACTTTGCTAACCGCCCTGGGCGCTTAATAGGGATAATACGGTAACCCATTTTCCACCAGTTCATATTGTCTAACAGTCAATGGGTGAGACATTCAATGAAAGTCAATTTGAGGCCTATCTTGCTTATAAAAATTGTTGATGGAAGAACCATCAACATTTAGTCGTGGAACTGGGCGGAGATAATTAAGGAGGGATGAAGACATTTTGATAAAATTGTTCTATGTGGCGCTTGGCGTTTTTTAGGGGGTGAGGTATGAAGAGGGGCCGTGAAATTTAGGGGGACAACATACCCCCCCTTCACCTGGTACCGCTGTCTATTGACTAAATGCATTATCATGTCTATGAAAATGTTCCTTATATCGTTTCCATCATATTTTGCTATGGTTGATTTTAAAGTGTAGCCATTATTGGTCTTTAGGGGATTTTCATCAATGTTGGCGCTTTTTGGTTTTCGAATAACATGATAAGGATAATAAGGCATAAAATAAATCGTTTGGTATTGCTACATATAATGCAGTAAACAGGTAATTGTTTTGCATATAAATGAAATTGAATGCACGAGATAACATGTGCCGCGATCGCTTGAGAATTTGATTGCATTAATATATAAAAGCGTGACAAAAACATTACATTGATTGCTTATGTTGCGAACTGATGAGAGCTCATGCCTTGGTTGAATGCAGATATTACTAAATAGAATGCTTTTATTTGGAAATTGACATTCATTTTAAAATGTTCAATCAATTTAGCGCGAAATACGGAAATACTCAATAGACTCACTGCTTCAATTTCCAAATTGACCCGGAAACCTACATTAAAGTTTATTCTATACTATCATTTAGGCAACAGGGGGGAAAACCATGACTTACCCTCTTCTTTTTTTGACATGTGCAAATTGTTGATTTTTTAAAAAATGTTTGATTTTAAAAAAAAGAAATTTCAACAAAATGTTTTTGAAAAAAAATCCACCCAATGCCCATTACCAACAACCGACCCTATCTGAAAGGTTCGTTTGCCCGTAGAACAGGGGTTTTTTTGTGTGTGGCCTTATAGCATTGTATGTTTTTTTGGAATAAAGTACATTACAAATAGTATTTCAGAATATTATGCCCCAAGCTGTGTTTAGCCCCTTTTCAACAGTTGATAATGGGTGTTCTAGCATCCTAACCCCGTTGCTCCAAATGCCACTGCCAGTAGATGATAAATTTATATGGAAATGCAAGAATGGCTTAAGTGATATTTGGGCATTTTGCAGGGGAAGCATTTTGGTGTTCCATTTTGTTAACTTGATTATTGTTTTAACGAGCTTAAAGGGGCATTGAGAGATACGTATGGGAGTGCGCCCTCAATTATCCTGGAAATCAGTATTTTTGCATCAAAGTAATACTTAGGCATATACTAACTACCATCTGAAACATTTGACCAACATTCGCCGTTATCATATAAAATTTCATGATTTTCTTAGTTTCGATATGATATTGAAACTAGGTGCTGAATTAGGAAGTTATGCTTTCGTTTTACATGCGGCGTTTCGCGGCAAATCTCAACCCGGAAGTGCCGTTTTTTGATTATTTGGCATGAAGGGGGATGTCGGAATTGTATGACATTTTGGATTTGGGCTTAGGTTGATGATTATCTTTACGTTATTTGGTCATTTAGTATATCGATACATCTCTCAATGCCCCTTTAATTATTTGATTATAATGAATTAAATCCAATTTCAAGACTGGTAAAATGGCTTAACCCCCTGAGAACTACCGGCCGATTGGTTAAAAGATGGATACATCATTTATTGCACCAATGAGAGACATTGTTAGAATAATTGTATCCCTGATAAAGATGGGAGTGAAACATTTTACAAGCTGCATTTTAATTGGCTATTCAATTGAGTATATCTTGCAATAAACCAATCAGAACCACTGTAAGATAGACAGGTAGACCCCAGGGGGTTAAAATGGGTGGATTTGTCTGTATTTACATAAATAACTCAATTTCGCTGAAAATGTCACTTACGCCATTCTTGCATCCCATGATGAAATGTCATCTAGCGCTCTTACCATGCAGGGAACTTTTTATCGCCATCGTTAAATATTGAAAAGCCTCGTTGAATCGAATCACTTGCGCGAATATATGAGTCTTCAGGCAATGATTATGCACGCATTATCAACCCTCTAAATGCGTGGTAATTGCCGTCGGTTATTCCGGCACAAGTTAATAATTTATGTTATGCCTCTACAAATGGGCATGTTGGTGCTTGAAATTATTGCGCATTATTAACCCTCTAAATGCGGGGGAATTGCCGTCGGTTATTCCGGCACAAGTTTGATGATTTATGTTATGACTCTACAAATGGGCATGTTGGTGCTTGAAATTATTGCGCATTATCAACCCTCTAAATGCGTGGTAATTGCCCGTCGGATATTCCGGCACAAGTTTAATAATTTATGTTATGACTCTACAAATGGTGCTTGAAATTATTGAAATGGTATATGATTAAAGTACTTAACTAGTTAATTAATGGTTTCATTAATAAAGGTGACATTTAAATGTACAGTAACTTTCAACGCGGCAGTCGTCTGCAGACGACAGTTCCAACATTTCACAAAATGTTCAAAAATGTCAAAATTATTTAATTTATCACCATATTTGGAATCACCATGACAAATGTATTCAAGATAAGTATAAACATGCCTAATATTGGTTCACTAATTCTTGAGATAGACTTTGAAAGTTGGGAAAGGTTTCTGAAAAATCTGTTTTGCATATGGTAAAACCAAAGCCATGTGGAAAGTGTTAATGCAGTGGCAAAACTAGGGTATATGGTGCCTGGGGTCATCAAGTGTGGATCCAGGGTTTTTTTTAGGGTGGGGGGGGGGGGGCAAATATTTGAATATTCGGACCAAAATGTAACGAAAGCGGTGCGACAGCCATGGTATTTTGTCAACCCATGACCATGTGGCATGCCCGGGGGGGTACTCGGATTTGGTTTGGTCGGGGTGTGCCGCTGGAGATTCAAAACCCCTACCCATTTTTAGGGGCGATTTTTGAAAAATCGGTACCCATTTTTAGGGGTTTTGCTTCATTTTAGACCAAATGTTGGCAAATTATCGGGAAAATAGCCATAATTTTTGCAAATTTTCGCGAAAATAGACACAAATTTCGTGAAAATAGACCCATTTGTAAAAAGTGACCCCATCATTATTAGGGATTTCCAGCACAAAATCATACCCCATGTTTAGGGATTTTGTGCCAAAAAAGCTACCCATTAGAGCGGCACACCCCTGTATACCGTCTTAGGTGAGGCCCCCCCCCCCCCCCCCCCCCCGGGTGGCATGTTGACGGTTGTATAGACCTCATTACTTAGGCAAATACCGTGCTCTCTCTCCTTTTTCTTTGTACAAAATTTACCGGGGCACAGGCCCCCCCCCTGGATCCACTTCTGGTAATGGCTTAGAAAATGAAGCCCATGACTAGGAAAATTAAAAAAAAATTGAACAGTGGTTGCAAACCATCTAAGAAAGAGGGGAAGAGAGCGGGAGAGAAAAAGAACATGTGTGTATAAGCACAGATTGCGTTGATTATTAGTGACTGCTACGCTCAAGAGTGTTACGTGCCAGGAGGCTAAACGACAAGTGATTTCACAGACGACTTATAGTCAACCGTCTGTCACAAGTGGTTTATAGCGCTTCAAATAAATTTAGCTGTGAGGCGGATGCAATTATGCGTAGATTTAACAAGCTACGGAGGCAATTATAAATCCAACCCACGAGCAATAATGACGTCATTTTGTTCTTCATCGAACACATCCATTTGGCTCTGTATAGAACAAAGTTCAATTTGGTGGAATATTTTTGACAAATTCTTAATTGTTGAAATTCGAAGGGAGCAGAGGCACTTTAGATAGATGATGTAAACATTAAACATTCCAGGTAATGTACATATTTAAATTATATGAAGATATGTTAAAAAATCCAAAATGTAACATTTAAAAAATTGATGAGGCAGATACAATTAAGTTAAGATTCACATTTACTTACAAAATGCATGTCCTTAGCAAAAGAATGCTGTTTTATAGATGCTATACATCTTGGTTTCACTTGAAATTTGAAGGGAAAAAACCACCAAGATCCCCCCCCCCCCCTCCAAATTGTTTTAAAAAAATGTGTGACATTTGATTGAAGAAAAAATGTTAAGTAGAAATTTGGCTCCGAAGCATAATAGAATTAATTTTGGATTTTGAATTTCAGCCCAAAGCCAAATCACATCATTTTGTTCATGGTATCCATATTAGTACCATCATAAGGCCACATTCTTGTTGTTGTAATGGCATAACATGCCATTGAAAATGAGGTAGGGCAACAGGATTATTTTCTTCTTTTTCTTTTTTCTTTTCTTTTGAATTGTAATTATACTATAAATGACTAAATTTGATCTCACATAGTAAAATAAATCACAAATTAATGAAGTCGTTTGCGATCGTCAGATTTGCTGTGCACTGTATTCCTTTTTAAAAAGGAGCACCAGAGATCGTTTTTTTATTTGTTTTTTATATTGTTTTTGTTTGATTTTTGTTTGAATTTTTAATTTTCCTTCTGCAAAAAAGAATCAAACAAATCAGGGTCAACTAGGGTCAGGTGTGTTGCGCTTAAGTTAAATTAATTTGCTTACAAAAAATATTATCAACTGAGACAATTGAAGAAAACTGATTCCAGAGTTTCCTAATGTTGGTTATATAACATATCCTATGCACTTGTGTGAAAAGGAATGCACTACTGCTGTCAGTTAGTGTTCAATTTCAGGTGTTAGAAGTAGGTTTGGTTTACACATTGTGGCCTGCGGGGGAGCTACCATGCCGTTACCATGGCCATACGCTCAAATTACATATAAGGCTTGTTCAGATGGCCACTAAGCTCGAGAATAGTTATTCTCAAGCTTAAATATTTGTTACTGCTATTAAATCCAGAGTGTCTGTCCACATGACAAACTTAACCTCGAGAATAGCGACGCTACTGCGGTAGCTTCGAGGTTAACTCAAGGTCATGCGACTCGGCCATAACCATGAGTTTAACTTCTCGGTTAGCGAATTTGACGCTAACCAAGAGGTTAGCATCCCTCGTCGGAACGCACCTTTAGAGAGATTAAAACAGATCTCGTCTAAAGATTGGACATGTGTGGATGTATTGGTAAGTTTTTGAAATCAACATGTCGGTCTGGCCAGCGTCCTATATAAGATCTTGTACCACTGTGGCATAATGTTCTAAATTGGTTCTATTTATGGAACATAATTGAACAAGATAAGAATTAAATTGTATATTTTTATTTGTCTCCTATTTGCTACTGACACTTGCTATCTACTGAAGAAAGCATATTCCTCTAAAATTAAGTTAGCGTACGCTGAAAATTCATTAGTAAAAAAATAGCTGGAAGATCATTGCCAAATACAGTTGGGCAGGGTTGATAAAATTATTGGTCACTGGAAGGTCCTAAGTTTGTTCGATGAAGTTTTGCCCAACAAAATTTTCATTTTTTCAGGGCATTTGTTTAAACGGCTTTTAACATCTATTCATACTCTTAGGCGACAAGAGACCGTTGTCGCTTTCCTAATTTACTCCACCTGCACCGTTTGAGCACGGACCGGCATGCCAAAGATAAAATCATGTGTATAGCCTTGAAGTACGAATCAAGCCTTCAATTTCCCCAATTCAAAACTTCATTCAGCCATCAAATAAATGAGCAACACCAGGGCAAACATGATCGTCCTAGATCAGAGACGGGATTCGGAATGGAGTGTTATTGTGTATACATCTGCCATACTTTAATCCATTGATTCCAATCGATGGGGATCATTAGATCATTAGAAATATAATCGCTGTTAAGAAGGTGTTATGTACGAGACTTGATGGAGCGATCCATGGCTTGAACGCCTGTTTTTGTGAGATTTTGGCCCGAGTCAAGTCTCACAAACATCAATAAATTATAAGCAGCATCCTGAAGTCATCATTTTGACGACAGCCCTTACGAAAATGAAATCACTAAAATGTGGTTGCAGCAAGGTGGTACCAGGTTGCGAAAGGTTGTCACAAGGTTGTCGCAAGGTTGCACAAGTTTGTCGCAAGGTTGCGCAAGGTTTTGGATGATTGCTGCAAGGTTGCGCAACCTTCTCAGAAGAACCAAACTGGTTGCGCAAGGTTGGCGCAAGGTTGTATTTTCCAAATTTAACCTTGTGCAAGGTTGCAGAATTTATTTGCGAAGGGAGAATACCAAAGGAGTGATTCAAAGTAGATCCTCAATCCAATCATCAGCTTCATCCATCTGATTTCAACTGAAGTTAGGCCAAAAAAATAAATTGTTGTGTTGCCCTTAGCAATCGACCCTAAAATTTCCAAAAATCATGGTCGCATTTTTTTTAAGATTTAAATTTTACCCAATTTGTTGAAATATGACTATTTTCTGCTTGAAATGAATAAGTTTGCTTGCATATTTGCAACATTTGCTAGAAACATTTGTCAAATTGACATTTACCAATTCTGTCTTGTTATGAACCACGGTTTGTCAGTAATATTTGTCAGCCAAAAAAACAAGGAAAATCAAGTGCCACATTGCTAAATGACTGTTGATAGCTTATTTTTTGTACAATAAAAGACAAAAATCAAATTCTACCCCTTTTAAGTACTGGTCTACAATTACTGACCAAATTTAAATGGACATCCCCCCAATGATAAATATAAACTGTCAGAAACACTCCCTGTGCTTCTTGAACCATAATATTGAGGGCATTTGAAGAAAGCAATGTACATTTCCTAGACAGAGGGAGTAGTGACACAGGTTGGATATTTGTGATTTTTGTAAGGAAATCGGCCAAATTGGGATGTCACACATTTGACTTGTTTGTGAAATTTAGTTAACTCCAATATGGATGTCTTAAGCGCTGAAATGTTTGAGAGTAGCATCCTATAATGGTCGATTAACATGAAGGGCTGATTTCGATCTGAATTCAGATCGAAATTAAAATTAGTTACATGTGTGCGCTGTTTTACATAAACTATTAGGCAAAAAAAAAAAAAAAGTTGACTTGCCCTTTCCGACCGACTCAAATTTTCGGAAATCTAGGGTCGCAAAAAATAAATATAAAAATTAAAAATAACAAAAATAAAAATTGAAAGAAGCACATAACAATTAAGAAAGATGAAAACGGGTTTTTGAGTAGTATCTGTTTGTTTAAAAATCCAAAAAAAAATCCAAAAAAAATCCAAAAAAAATCTGTAAAACGTGTTTTTGAGTAGTTTTAATTTTCAAAAAAGAAAAAAGAAAAAGGAAATCAGATTTGAAAAAAATAAAAGGACTACATCAAAACAAGATCATGGCTTAGGACTTAAACTTAAACATGGTGTCAATGTCATAAAGTGTAAATACTGAAAGTCATAAATTGCTATCTACTGAAGATAGCACATACGTAAAGTCAAAACTTACCATGAAACTAGATACATTTCTTTAACCTAATTCGACCACAACTATATATACCAATGTGAAAATGTTCACACAATAACACCAAGGCACTCTAAATCTAAAAGCACTTCCCAATTCTGTTTTTTAATTTCAGCCAATTGAGATACCCTGCATGGCTGTGTTGAAGTTCATATAATAACACTTTTCATTGCCAGCATTTCCTGATATAACTGTAAATATCAACCAAAATAATTCAATGCAACAACCCTACATTTTAAATCTAGAAACACCTTCCAATTCTATTTCTCAATTTCCAATTGAGATACTGTAAATGTGGAAATTTTCGCGCTACATTAATTTTCACGCTTTTCACGCTCCAAGCAACTACCGCAAAAATAAAAACAAGTAAACATATTTATTTTGTGTAGAAGTCTATGTAATGAACTTTCAAATTGCGAATTTAAAAACAAGTGAAACGGCTGAAAATCGGCAAAGCGTGAACATTTAATCGCGCGAAAATTACCACTTTTACAGTGCCCTGGCCGCATTTTCATTTGAATAATGCTATTCATCGCCAGCAATTGCCAATATCGTTTTTCCACTCCTGATGATCAAGTTTCATCAATTAAACTCTCTAATTGCTTCATTTCCATTCCGTGCCCTTGTTTTGTTCCTACTTTTAACAGGCACGATTCTATCACAACTGTATATTTATAACACAAATTATTCTGATTGCCGCATCTATGAGACACCAACGCTTAGCACTTTCCACGCAACAGGCATCTGCAGACGACATTGCAAAATTTCAAAAAATGTTTCAAATTTGTCAAAATTATTGAATTTCATCACCATATTTGGAATCACCATGAGAAATGCATTTAAATAAGTACAAACATGAATAATATTGGTTCAGTAATCCTTGAGATAGACTTTGAAAGTTGAGAAAGGTTTCTGAAAAATCTGGTTTGTATAATGGCAAAACCAATAGCTGCATGTAAAGTGTTAATTGAAAACCTTGAAAACAGGTTAAAGTCAGAATGATCAATATCTGATGTTTCTTCACGGATTTCATAATCTGATTTGTCATGATTTGAAGTGGTGTGTTACACTTTAGAATCATTCTTCTTTCTCGGCTTCAAAATTATTTCAAATTTTCTCTTCAAATTCTTACGCTTTCATTACATTTTATTTTGTGTGTGTGTATTTTTGTCAGTCTGCACTTATCAATTGCATCCCTGGCCCCAGGGGACCCGGTGCATGGCAGGGACCATGCAGTGACCGTACGCTATGCGGGGGCGTGTACCGGGGACGTACAAAACGTGCCCCCGCTATGCCCCGCTAGCCGGGGCGTGTAGCGGGGGCGTACATCACTGACAAATAAGCCGGGGAATGGCCGTGCAGTGTAACGGGGGCATACGCTAGGGTACACATGTACACCTTGGGCCATAGCCGGGGTGTACACATACATAGCGGGGACGTACGCTTAGGTACACAAAATATATACACCGAAACAGTAGCCGGGGGTAACACCTTGTCCCGGGACGTACAGAAAATGGTGCCCCGCCCTGCGCGGACCGTACACGACTGTACCCGGGACGTCACATCGGCAATTTGTACGTTCCGGCCCTAATCCACAGGTCCCCCGGGGCCGGGGATGCAATTGATAAGTGCATAACTTTTACGCTTGTCTGGTGGTTACTTATATTCCAAGTTTCGAAGAGAAGATTAAATTGTATGTATATGGTTAGCTCTTGCAATTTTTAAGCAAAATAATCACAAATGCTCACTCCTAAAATAACTTAGGTCACAACCAACAATAATATCATCCTCCCCCAGTACAAAGTACTTCCGACATGTATTTAAAAAGATACATGACCCTAACTGTGACCCTTAAACCTGAGAAGTTACATGGAGCGTGTTAAGTTAAAGCCAAGTTAACAATGCATAGAATCCAGCATCTACGTGTATACTTCCGGGTCACAAGAACATAGCGTTAAGATTTAACGGGTGGCTGTTTCTACTGGGCAAGTTAGCGTTAATTACCGTTAACAAACCTGGTTTGTGAAGGTTTTTGCGGTTACAAAACATTAATTGACGTTATCTGGCTGTTTCTACTGGGCAACTTAGCGGTAAGTTTCCTTTAAGTTCCCCAGTAGAAACACGCTCATAGTTAATTCGGTTTAGAAAACTGATCCAATTATTTAAATTCCGTACAACTATAAATACTCTATATAGGTCAGTGACATACCGCTTGGGAATAACACTAGATGCCATGACGTAGCATCTAGTGTTTACAATTTCAGCTATCTATCTGGGAATCTATTGATGTTATCATGTACCTGGGTCAGGCTGGAGAGCATGACTGTATAGCGAGTAGCTCCCCTGGATGACTCGCAAGTGAGGCGATTCCTCGGGGGTTTACTTAGTGGATATGAGGTGACGGGATGTGCCGCCAATAAGGCCCCCCCCCCAAAAAAAAAAGTTGACTTGCCCTTTCAGGGCCAGTGTGGGTCGGACGGTCGGATTTTTAAAAAAAAAATTTTTAAATTTTTGTAAATCTTAACAGGGAGATACTACACAAAAACACGTTTTCATCTTTCTTTATTGTTATGTGCTTCTTTCACTTTTTTAACATTTTTTTTCAATAATACTTTTCTTTTTTTTTTTTGAAAAAAAGAAATAATCATAAAAAATATTGACCCTAGATTTCCGAAAATTCGGGTCGGTCGGAAAGGGCAAGTCAACTTTTTTTTTTTGGCCTAAGGTTCCCATTTTTCACCCTCTAGTAAATAGATGACCCCCAATTCAAAGCCATTTTTTGTGAATTAAATTGTCTAAAATTCTTTATTTTGCTGTTTTTCACCGACATTTTAGCAAAATCTGTCAAATAAATAGTTGACATATGGGTACATTTTCCCCCGAAAATTGGTAAATGTTTGGGCCAATTTTCATTTTGCTGACAGCACATCACTACCAACAAAATATCTGAATCCCCCCTCCCTGTCAGGATTTGTTTTGTACACAGCCGATCTGTAAGGACACACACTTGGGTCCTGAGGGGACTAAATCAAATCCCCCCTCCCTCCCCCAATCACAAAATTCTAAAAATAAGTCCAAAATATGCTCTTTACGAGCATAGCGATTGAAAAAAGGATTTTTTACGCTTTCTTTGTTGAAAAAGGGTTTAAATGTTGGTAAAAAGATCCACATTTTTGTGAAAAAGGTCCACTTTGGACACCATTTCCCCCCCCCCCCCTCCCCGAAAAAATCCTGGTTATGGGCTGCACCTATTTAATGCTGTCGCAACCCTTGATCCCTCATGCCTATCGTATATTTCGATAAATCGTTGAGTCCTCTATCTCTTCCATGTGCTTGCTTGCATCAAACTAAAGACAAGTCTGTTTCAAAATTGTTTTTGTAGTCTGATGAAAAAATTTGAAGGAAACTGCAGATGAAAAACTGGGTTCACTAGAACATTTAATATCCGAAATAGTCTCCATTTGTTAGTTTTCTAGCACAGACAGAGTCCAGGCATCATGGTGTTGTCTTAAAGGCTATGCTGGCGGGGGTATCTCAGATATTATGCTGTTCAGTGATAATTTTTGCCAGCAATAGTTGTTTCCAGCTCACAGCTAAATTTGATCAAATCTGTGTGCTGTTTGAAATCTGTGAATTTCGGGTTTCTTTTACATAGGGATATTAACTTAAGAAATACATAGATTTTTTTAAATTTTCACTCAAATTTGTAATACACAAAAGCGCACAAAATTAATGGAATGAATTTAAGTTGTTGACATTTTATTTACAAATTTTGAAGATAAATATGCATGTTTTTATTTTCTTGTAAATGTGCATATTTTGATTTTCTTGTAAATGTGCATATTTTAATTTTCTTGTAAATGTGCATGTTTTGATTTTCCAGTGTGTAAAAATTGTGAAAAATTGATCAGACATGATTATTCCCGTCACTCGACGTACTTCTTTTCTTGTTGCTGAGAGTGGCCGTCACCCAGAATCGCGCCGCCAAAGAAAACAAATAGATCTGGGATTTGCGGAAGAATAGTAGACGGCGATGTAATTAAATCATGCGTAGGTAGGTTTGTTTATTCAAGGGTTTCGAGCAAAAGGTTGTTTCGCAGCTGGCAGAGGCAGAAAAATGTGTAGGATAGACAACGGTGGGGGCACTTAACCTTTTTTGGGGGTAGGGGTGTGCCGCACACTGGGTCTCAAAAAGGGGGGCACTGAACTGAACTGAGTGGATTTTATGACAAAAAATATGGTCTTAGGAACTGATTTTTTTTCAAAAAAGTAGGTCTTGAGAACTGGCCTATAGTTCAATTTTGATTAGCAAGAACGCACATTTTTGTTCTTTTGGTTTTAGAACGGACATTTTTCGAAGAATTGGGGCTTTGGAACGGAAAATTTCACGATTTTTGAATTTTCAATAAAAATGGGGTCTTAAGAACTGATGCAGGCTCAAAAGGGGGGGTCATAAGAGCTAGCAGCAGAGTGTGAAAAAGGGGGTCTTCAGCGCGGCACATACATATACCCTTTTCCAATGTCAGTGCCCCCCCCCGCGGGCGGTGCACATGATTGGTCGTGAATTGTTTAAATCCCCATAGGTCTCAACGTGAAGATGGATTTTTTTGATTATGTGATTCCAAAAAATGGTGAAACTAAATTATTTCATCCTATTTTTTAAAACTTTTATCTGTATCTGTCGTATTCGGGTGACAATGTAACCTCCTCGTACGCATATATAATTGAACCTTGAATATTCATGAACGAGGCTATGTCCGACATTGTCTGGTGTAGAGATATAAGATTCCCTTCATACCCTTCTGCGCATATACGTATGTGGAGTCACTTTTGCCGCATGACCCTAATTGATGAGCCCAATTTGAGGTTTTGTTTTGTTGTTTTTTGTCCGAAAAAAATAAGAAGAAAAATTGGCTCTGAAAGGGAATAAAATAAATCAAGTGGGCCAAAACATCATATAATAATAAAAATCCACATTTAGTTTAGCTATTTTTACTAACAAAATCAATAAAAGAAATCATGTATCGGACAGCTATTTTCCCAAATGTTTGTGAGACAGACCTGCTTTTTTTGTTGGCATTACTTTTAAAAACATTTATTCCAACCATGAGATAAATGTTTTACAGTACCATGTCATTATTTTAAGTTTTAGAAAGTGCATCAAATTGCAATTATTTATGGTTATACCTATACCAGAGTTCAGTATCCTGCGTTACTATACCCCATATCAGGCCTATGTATATGGATAATAGATCTGGGTTTTGAACATCTTCAATTATTATGTTTCGAGGGCTTTTTAAAAGCTCTCTCTGAGTAATCATAAGAATTACAGGATTCAATCTAACCAAAATTGCTCTCTGTTTGCAGCTGGTGTGGGAGATTTAGCATGTTCTTGTTCATTATTGGAGCTAAATTGTCACCATTCCTTCAATTGCATGCATATAGACATAATTAGGTCAATCCCATCATTCGCAATAAATTTGACAAGACTCTTAACACTTTCCACATGGCTATTAGTTTTCCCATTGTACACATATTTTTCAGAAACCTTTCCCCACTTTCAAAGGTCTATCTCAAGGATTACTGAACCCATACTAGGCATGTTTGTACTTATTGTAATGCATTTTTCAAGCTGATTCCAAATATGGTAATGACATTCAATATTTTTGAAATTTTTGAAACATTTTGTGACATTTTGGAATGTCGTCTGCCGCGTGGAAAGTGTTAAAGCAATCCTTAATTAAAGAGTATTGCACCGGGCCACTTACAAACTAATGAGTAACAAAGGAATAGAAGAAATGGGGAAATTGGGGACGTGGATGCGTTGCACACACACGCACTTAGCAATCATAGCACTGGTGTTAGACATGTGTGGATTTCTAGGCGTGCAAATAGAGGGTACCTAATAACTGTCAGCGGAAACACAAGACGGAAACTATAGGTTGTAATGCAAGCAATAAATCTATAGAATTGATTGCTCCTAGTGGAATGACTAACTCGAGAGAGAGAGAGAGAGAGAGAGAGAGAGAGAGTACGCAAGCCAAGTTTGATCAGAGATGGTGTAACAAAATAGTCTTAACACTTTCCACGCGGCTATTAGTTTCACCATATACAAATACGGATTTTTCAGAAAGCTTTCCCAATTTTCAAAGACTATCTCAAGGATTACTGAACCAATACTAGGCATGTTTGTACTTGTTGTAATGCATTTCTCAAGCTGATTCCAAATATGGTGATGAAATTCAATAATTTTGATATTTTCGAAATATTTTGTGAAATTTTGGAATGTCGTCTGTAAACGCCTGCCGTGTGGAAAGTGTTAACGCAGGGGATCCATAACGCTGCCATATATAGGTTTACTTTGTGGATGGATATGGGATAGAGTGATAGGGATAGCTTTCTTATTGGATATCACTTAGCAGGGTGGTGTTCCATAACGCTGCCATATATAGGTTTACTTTGTGGATGGATATGGGATAGAGTGATAGGGATAGCTTTCTTATTGGATATCACTTAGCAGGGTGGTGTTCCATAACGCTGCCATATATAGGTTTACTTTGTGGATGGATATGGGATAGAGTGATAGGGATAGCTTTCTTATTGAATATCACTTAGCAGGGTGGTGTTCCATAACGCTGCCATATATAGGTTTACTTTGTGGATGGATATGGGATAGAGTGATAGGGATAGCTTTCTTATTGGATATCACTTAGCAGGGTGGTGTTCCATAACGCTGCCATATATAGGTTTACTTTGTGGATGGATATGGGATAGAGTGATAGGGATAGCTTTCTTATTGGATATCACTTAGCAGGGTGGTGTTCCATAACGCTGCCATATATAGGTTTACTTTGTGGATGGATATGGGATAGAGCGATAGGGATAGCTTTCTTATTGGATATCACTTAGCAGGGTGGTGTTCCATAACGCTGCCATATATAGGTTTACTTTGTGGATGGATATGGGATAGAGTGATAGGGATAGCTTTCTTATTGGATATCACTTAGCAGGGTGGTGTTCCATAACGCTGCCATATATAGGTTTACTTTGTGGATGGATATGGGATAGAGCGATAGGGATAGCTTTCTTATTGGATATCACTTAGCGAGGGTGGTGTTTTTCATATATATATGGCATATCTCGGTAACTGAATATGAAGGAAAGTATATTGTGTCAATGTTTAAGATAGTTTAAGAAAGAAGAGACTATGTGGCTACTAATGATAACTGATGGATCATTATTTACTGACTATCTGACATTTACGGACATATGGAGCATATTTTCAAGTAGCATATGTAACTACTACCAAGCTACAGGTCCCAAACCACACTGAAAACATTTATCGGTTAATGCCAATGCTGAACTAAGAAATTTTAGTAAAAATGATTAGTTCAGGGAGTACGTACAACTAATTTTTCCAATCTTTCAGTAGGATATCGTTAATTGATAACTAGTTTTATTTCGTATAGTAATGTCCAAATTGGTTCAGCTATCCAAACTAATCTACCTCTACCAAGAGCATTCACTGGAACTAATTAAGTGCGACTCGGTAAACTTAGTTTAGCTCTAAATATTCGTATAACCAACCGAACTAAAATACAAATACTGTCCGCGACTAACATATGTTCGTAGAAGTTGTTGGCAACTAATTTGTCAACTAACTTTTTAGCGCCGCGATGCTGTGTTCAAAAACAGACTGTCGCCATGGTTGCAGCTGCCATTTTGTTCAGTACAAGGGAAGCAATTGTTGACTTCTGAAAACCGAGCGACGAAAATGGCTCAAAGGTACGTAAAATGATGCAAAATGTATGTCAAATCATTTGTTTTTAAAGAGTATAAATATGTAGATGCTTCTGGACAGTTCAATTTTTGTGACAGAAGTTTGTGTGACGTGCAGTTTTAATTCATGAATTTACGTACCGACCACAGCATAATTCTCAGTTCATTGCATGTCGTGATACTGTTGTTCCAAAGATTTTCTAGTATTGGTTGTTCACGCTATGTCATTCGAACTTTGATGGCCGTTAGCGGAATTATTGGAGAAATGACAGGCATGGTAGAAAAAAAGCTACATATAGTATTTTGTGATTTGACATACATTTAAGATTATTTTATGTATCTTTGAACTATTTTCTTCGCTCGGTAATCGGGAGTCAACGCTTGCTTCACGTGCACTGCACACAATTAGTAGACCATGGTTAACTAATTTACAAAATTAGTAGACCATCTTAGTTCAACTGAATGAACTAAGCAAGATTGGTGGAAATAGACATCGTTTCTACTAATTTTTAAGTTAGTAGAGCGACCCTAAAAATTAGTAGAACAAATTGGTTTATCATACTGAACTAATTTTTAACATCACTGAACTAAATGTTGACAATTGTTGAACTAATTTTAATTAGTTCAAAAACTAGTGTAACATGGTCAACTAATTTATAGGTTGGTTAGAGAATGCTTGAACTAATATTAAGTTAGTAGAAACAGACATCGTTTTTACTAATTTATTTTAGTACAGATAACCGAAAAATGTTTTCAGTGCACCAAAAACATTCCATATTGCTTTGTTTTAAGAGGTCAAATTCACATTAATTGTTCTCATATTTAGAGCACACTGATTCATTCAAAACATTTATTTTATTTTAAATTTAGGTGTCTTCTGCCTAAAAAACAATCACTTTTGTGGGGGTTGACCAGCATTTTTTCGCTAAAGGCCAATGAAATCTATATATTTTACTTACACTGCAAAAACTCTGGTGTTAAATGTGTAACACTTAGTTGGTGTTAAGCATCTTGGTGTTAAATTAACACCTGGTGACTGCAAAAACTAGAGTTTTAAAAATGTAACACTGCACATGGAGTTGGGTTTCTGGTGTTAAACCCGGTGTTAGAATAACTCCCATGGGTTATCTTTATTCAACACATGCGCACTGAGGTTGGTTATATTGGTTTCGTAACACTTTGGATTGTATATTTATACATTTCATCTAATGATTCGATCTGCAACATGCACCATTTCATAATTAAATGGCAAGTAAGAATAAAAAATTTGAACTGTTGAACAGTGAAATATTTTATTTGCAAGCATTTTATTTACAAGTTCTTCAACCTATCTATAACATTAATATTTTAACACCAGAAGGTGTAAATTAAACCCAAGGGATTGGACCCGTATTAACTCCAAGAGAGATCAAATTAACACCCTACAGTGTTATTGCTTTACACCACCTCAGTGTCAAAAATTAAACACCACAAGCGGTGTTATTGAATTTTAACACCAGAGGGTGTAACACCATAGAGATTGGACCTGTATTAACTCCAGACGAGTGTTAAAAACAACACCCACGGTGTTATTTCTAACACCCTAGTTTTTGCAGTGATAGCTCCGACAGATTGTCTACATTCTAAGATCAGTGGTGTTTTTAGGTCTACATGTTTAGAATGGTTCTCTATCATGCTTAGGGAACATGTTTATTCATAGGGTTTTCAGAGAGGACCTTTAGTAACACTTTCCACACGGCTATTGGTTTTACCATATACAAAACAGATTTTTCAGAAACCTTTCTTAGTTTTCAAGGTCTATCTCAAGGATAACTGAACCAATACTAGGCATGTTTGTACTTATTTCAATGCATTTCTTACGGTGATTCCAAATATGATAATGACATTCAATAATTGTAAAATTTTTGAAACATTTCGTGACATTTTGGAATGTCGTCTGCAGACGCCTGCCATGTGTAAAGTGTTAATGTGAAGGTTCAAAATCATGCCTACACTGTACATATGATTGACTTACCTAGATATGGTGGTAATCATACAGTAGCAAAAGCAGCGACAGGAATATGAAAGAACAAAAGAAACAATAAATATGATTAGATGATATATCAAAAACCAGTCAAATAAATTAATTATCCCAAAACACTTCAAAATACCTTAAGAAATGTCTTGTGTGACATGCGACACATATCCTACTGACAAAGGTCATACACACGTGGGCGCACTCTGAAAATCGTATTTTTGGCACTTTTTGGTCAAAAATTTAAAAACTAACAATTTGTATTGGTCCTTATAGAAATTGGTGACTGTAACAGAAATCAATATAATATTGGTTGCTGAAAGTACAATGTAGAAGTTGCCGAAGAACGGGTGTCTCAGGATTTTAGTGCTATAAAATTGGCAAATGTTAAAAAAACATGGTCAAATTAACTAAGGACGACGTCACTTATGCACATAACCTAAAATGCGGATCAAATTTGTATGCATAATTTGACCCAGTTATTTTTAGAGTGTATGACTTCAACAAAGACAGTCGCATCTTGTACTTTTACATTACGTTATATGTTTAATGTCGTCCTTCAGCTATTCCAGTGCTCAGGAGCTTTTACATTTGGCATTTAATAAGCTTCTCAGTACTGTTATTCTAAGTGCTATTTTTATGTCCAACAACTCTGCCTGCAGCGTTGCTGTCCTACTAAAAATGACCCTGCCTGCCGTCCTTCTTATGGACTTTACATAAACAACACCTTTAGGTGATTTGCCATTAGGTCTAAACCCATTAGGTCTAAACCCATTTGGTCTAATACCCATTTAGTCTAATACCGATATGTCTAAAACCAGTTGGGCTAAATGTCAGTTGGTCTAATATCAAATTGGTCTAATCAACATTAAGTCTAATAATCATCTTGTCTAAAACCAAGTTTGTTCCAATGCCAATTGGTCTAATATAGTATAATTTCCACTTGGTCTAATATCCATTTGGTTTAATATTCATATTGTCTAATAACCATTTAGTCTAAAACCCATTTAGTCTAATACCAATTTGTCTAAACCCAATTGTGCTAAATGTGATTTGGTCTAATATCTAATGGTCTAATATCCAATTGGTCTAATATCCAATTGGTTTAGTGTCCAATTGGTCTAATACCCATTTGGTCTAATGTCCAATTGGTCTAATACCCATTTGGTCTAATGTCCAATTGGTCTAATGTCCAATTGGTCTAATATTCAATTGGTCTAATATCCAATTGGTCTAATGTCCAATTGGTCTATTATCCAATTGGCCTAATACCCATATTGTCTAATAACCATCGTCTAAACCCATTGTTCCAATACAATGCCTTTATTTTCGTAAACCTTGAGACATCCACCATCTCATGGCATGCATATAAGAGCAACATGATTCTAAAAATACCATCTCAACAGATTCCCTTTTAAAGGGAATTTTTATCCTATCATCCTCAATGCAGATTGTGATAACGAACAGTGAGTGAAAATAATCTCACGATAATTATCTTTTTATTTATAATTTAAATTTATAATTTCATTGAGAGATGAATCGATATACTAAATGAGCAAATAATGTAAAGATAATCATCAACATAGCCCAAATCCAAAATGTCATACAATTCCGACATTGCCTTCATGCCAAATAAGCAAATAACCGCACTTCCGGGTTGAAATTTGCCGCGAAAGTCCGCACGTAAAACGATGCATAACTTCCGAATTCAGCACCTAGTTTCGATATGATCATATCGAAACTAAGAAAATCATGAAATTTTATATATGATAAACGGCGAATGTTGGTTAACTGTTTCAGATGGCAGTTAGTATATGCCTAAGTATTACTTTGATGCAAAAAAACTGATTTCTAGGATAATTGAGGGCGCACTCCCATACGTATCTCTCAATGCCCCTTTAAAAGTTACAAAGTTGATTGTATGCAAATTGCTTTCAGTGTAAATATTCATGATAAATGATTGAGACCATATAAGGCAATGTTTGTGTCTTTGTTGACACGTCACATGTGAACTATTGGCCAATCAGAGCACGCCACGCCGGGCGATGTTTTCCTCTGGCCCAGGTGTGCGATTTCAAATCACTTCTTCTTTGGCCGATGAATCACGTAAAACATCTTTCAAACTGTGATCATTGTGTTGACTGTTTGAGATATCAGTCAAGTTACGTGATTTCCTGTGAATATGATTTGGCAGTGATTTCTACGATATCTAATAAGTTCCACTCGGTTTTATCAACGATATCCGAACCATGCATGATCAAGACACAGGTAGTGCCATTATTCTGTATTTGCCATATTCCCTGAGTTATTATTAGTAACCCAACCTATACAAGCATTCTCTCTATACCATACATGTATACAAAATCTGTAATACACATTTCTTTACATTCTGCATCCAATTCCATAGAAGAAAATTAAACATTTTGCCTGAAGCGATATTTTACATTAAGTTGATTAAATCACGGTGACATGAATCTGAAGATATTGCCCTATACTAAGAATTTGTTTATGGCAAATTGATCGGTGTTGTAACATAGCCATTGCTAAAACATCACATTGGGGACACAATATGACTGTGTAAGTGGACGGCCTTAGGTGTTTATGTGACTGGTTCATGCGGAAATATGTTAGCTGATCGTAAGGGATAGGCTTAAAGAAAGGTGTGTATGTTCTGATCACTTTTTTGGGGCTATGATTTTTTTTCACATCAAGATATTTTCATATCAGAAGAATCCCCATATTGTTCTCATTATGTCTGAAATCGTAGGGGCCAGAAATGTTCCATTTAGAAATTATAGGCTAAAATGTGGTGAATTACTGCCAAAGGTGGTTAACCACCCACCAGTTTGTGTACTACTCAATGGGCACATTTCTTGTGACCTTGTACTTCTAAAATAAGAACCATTGGAGTTATGCTACTCAAATTTTGGAATGCGACAATTTTAAGTATGACCTTTCATGTAAAATAGAAAACAACAAGTTGAAAACCGGGCCAGCAATCAGAACATCTACCTTTAACATTTGTCTCCAATTAAAATGCTTACCAAAGTTTGGTAATTCAAAATAGTTGACACCTTTCAAATGCAAAACTTCCAAAATTGGGGGAATACATATTGTAACATTTTATGTTCCTAAAACAACAATATTTTGGAGGAATGGTGTTTAAAAATAGATCAATTAAAAAAACCACATTATCATGTTTTGTCTTTATGGTATAAGATAAGCATTGCATGTCAGGAATCACCCTACAACTAAATCACCTTTGTAGTACCGTATGTATTCAGGAGCTCCATTTTGCATTTTTATAAGCAGTTCATTATTAGTATTATCAGTCCTATTTTTATATCTAACAATTTTGCTTGCAGCGCCGTTGTCCTATACTTAAAATAACACTACTACCCATAGTTTTTAGACCAGTCATTCTCAACTGGTGGCGCGCGCGCCAATTGTGGCGCATCAAGGCATCCTAAGTAGCGCGAGAGTGATTAAAATTTGTTTTAACAAAAAAATCATATCATGATATAGCCAGATTTCATAGGCCTATGACGGTCAGATGTATAAATACAGCAATTTTTCTCGCGCTACGCGCGCATCTGCCCTCAAAAGAGTAATATTAATTATAATGCTGCCTACATATATGTTAAAATATTTTGAAATTATGTCATAAATGAATTTTGCCATTGTAAATTCTAAAAAATATATGACCAAGTGGAGCTTCAAGTTGGTTACTAAAATGTGGCGCACCAGTAAATCTAGTTGAGAAAGCCTGTTTTAGACAATATACATGGGTATGGTCCTTCTATAAACTATACCTTTCTTCCATCATCTAACATGTTTGAAAGGAACTGTTATTATACATGTTCATCTTCATTGGTGCGGCACTTCCATTATTCTGCCATATTCCCTACTCAATTACTGTACAGTGGTAATTTTGACGTACAGATATTTTCGTGATTTTATAGTTTTTAGAAAATGTGCAAGTCTTCAATTTCCGCGGTTTCTTCATTAATTATAATATTACTCAATTGCAAAAGAATATTTGTGCGTGTTTATATTTTGCGCGCTTTCATGTCCACTCATGAAATTCGCGAAAATAAAACCCTCACGAAAATTACCATTTATACAGAATAATTTCAGAAATCCATCTTATCATTATACTCACTCTATACCATACATGTACAATATAATGTACATTTTTTGACATTCCGTATCCAATTCCTTAAAAGAGAATTCAAGATTTTGCTCGAAGCGATATATTACATTAAGTTGATTAAATCACGGTGACATGAATCTGAAGATACCGCCCTAGTGAGAGTTTGTTTACGGCAAATTGATCGGCATTGTAACATAGCCGTTGCTAAAACATCACATTGGGGACATAATATGACTGTGTAAGTGGACGGCCTTAGGTATTTATGTGACTGGTTCATGCGGAAATATGTTAGCTGATCATAAGGGATAGGCTTAACATTTGTCTAAATGGACTCAGTGGACAGTCTAGGGTGTGTTTTAGTTTAAGCATCAATGTTTAAGATGAGAATAACGATTGTCTAATGAGACACTGTGGATGATACATGAAGTATTCGGAAAAAGTGTACTTTAGGTCTGCGATGCTGGTAGTATCGGTCAAGTATCTGTCAATACTGAACATATAAAAGTTGCCAGTATCGCTCGATATTAGTACGATTTTACTGTCCTAGTATGGGTCGATACTGGAACACCAAATTGTGTACCAGTATCAAATGATACTGGAACGTTTTTATATTCCAGTATCGGGCGATACTGGTACACATGCTACCAGTGTAATTTGTCCCAGTATTGAACGATACTGGTCAAGGCTCAAGATAACAGGTTTTTTACCGGGAGCTACTTTTTTCAAAAGTAGCGCCCGGATCATGGGATTTATTGAGAACCAGGAGCTACTTTCAGTCTACCTGGAGCAAATTGTTATTAACTCGTATTGTCAAATCGAAATTCGATGTCTTAGGCAAGCTTACCGATCATCAACGGGCGCTGGTTTGGACAAAATATCAGCGCTCGGTTGTTAATTTTTCAGCATTACCGGGCGCTATGGCAGGAGGACCGAGGGGTAAAAATCGCCCAGCGCCCGCTTATCTTGAGCCTTGATACTGGTACATAATAGTTTTCCAGTATCGCCCGATAGAAGACGGTTCATCTTATTTTTGCTCATCACCCTGCCCATCCCAGCACCAAAGTTCATTCTTGGATGAATTCACTATAGAAGGTCTCTCTCTATAGGGGGAGACCAGGGAGTGTTTGCCCTGTTTTCATTTGAAATGACCTAGCGACATCTATGTTAAAGATTGAATAGACCTATTGACATTTTATGAAAGATTAATATCTTGGCTACATACGACCATACTTTTAGTACCCTAGGCCTTACAGTAAAGGCATGAGTAAAGGATAAAGACAGGTGTCTCAAAATGGTGAACTTGTCCCACATCGGGGCATGTTTGCCCATAGGGGCATGTTTGCCCATAGAGGCATGTTTGCCCATAGGCTGGGGCAAGTTCACCATGGGCTCAGAATCAGGCTTCATAAAGTATTATGTATCAAATAGATATACACATATAATATTATGAGATGTGATTTTCTTCCAAAATCAAATTAAGAATTTTAAAATGATAATAAATACCACATTTTAAAACATTCTCTTCTAATTTTAGTACTACTCCAAATAAAACTTATGACATAACCACTCTTTTTGTTACCTATATCACACTCTGCTGTCTGTTTCTTTAAATTTTTATGACTGCCTCTTTTCCTTTTTAAAGGAATTTTTATCATAATTACAAATAGGCCACAGGAGGAAAATTAAAATTGTGAAACTATACAAATTCTTAATCATGTAAATCCCCATGGGCAAACATGCCCCATAGGGCAAATATGCCCCATAGCACATAAGTGCATTGACCCGGTAACCGAGCGTGTCCATCATACAACGACTGGTTTATAACTGCATCAAATTCAAATCTATAACCAATCCCATACCTACCTAATGATGATTTACATTAAAATCTTCTGTACATCTATCCAGAGATTATATAATTATGTGTAGGTAACTCCTCAGACAAAATTTCGCCTACTAAAACCAAATTATAGGGGGCGCACTATCATGATCGTAGCAAACCAAACGACACGAGACATGGTGGTTTTTATCGGCTCAAAACATGATTTGTGGCACAGATATAGTACATCAATGGTAAAAAAAGTTGATTGTGATTTAGAGTTGCACTGATTTGCTTTGATGATGGCAGAATTTAGTTCTTATATGACACAAAACATTCAGAATTGGTTATTAGAAATTAATTTACGTAGAACAAAATATGAATTTTAAATTGTGGACGGCTTCGTCTGGCAGTGAGAGGGGCGTGGCATTATTTGCATTTTATAAATATTGTAATCAGATCAGTTGGGAAGGATGCCGGATCGCGACGATCACATCGAGTGAGGTCATGAATAGTCATGGCTGAATATTCATTCACAACGAATGATTGACAGTTTACGCTTAACTTCCGGGTGAAGAACTGATAGAGTGCGCTATACTGTGAACCAAATCTCAACAATGGGCAGATATGAGAGTCATCCCCCTGATCTATTTTTAGAAAAAAAATCAATATCAAAAATGGAAGAAAATCAAAACTGGTTTTTTAATGATCATTTGGTAAATATTATACAGAGATCTGCCATGATACTGTGGGAAGCTTGCAACAAACAGCTGAATATATTTTGTGTTTGCCAAATTAAACCAGTAGCTGCACAGTCCATGCCATGCATACATGTACAATCTATAATGCACATTTTTTTACATTTCCGCATCCAATTCCATAAAGAGAACTAAAGATTTCGCCTGAAGCGATATTTTACATTAAGTTGATTAAATCACGGTGACATGAATCTGAAGATACCGCCCAACCGAGAGTTTGTTTATGGAAAATTGATCGGTATTGTTACATAGCGGTTGCTAAAACGTCACGGAGGGGACACAATATGGTTGTCTAAGTGGACAGCCTTAGGTGTTTATGTGACTGGTTCATACAGAAACATGTTAGCCGATCATGAGATATAGGCTTAACATTTGTCTAAATGGACTCAGTGGACAGCCTATGGGTGTGTTTATTGCTGGTTCATGAAAAATTAGTCTTAAAGGTGTATGTTCCGATCACTTTTTTTGGGCTATGATTTTTATTTCACATCAAGATATTTTGATATCAGAAGAATTCCCATATATTTCTCATTATGTCTGTAAAATCATAGGGGCCAGAAATGTTCCATTTAGAAATTATAGGCTAAAATGTGGTGAATTACTGCCAAAGGTGGTTAACCACCAACCAATTTGTGTACTACTCAATGGGCAAATATGTTGTGACCTTGTGCTTCTAAACATAGAACCATTGGAGTTATGCAACTCAAACTTTGGAAGGCGACAATTTTATGGATGACCTTTCATGTAAAATAGAAAACATCAAGTTGAAAATCGGGCCAGCTATCAGAACATCTACCTTTATACTATACCCTGCTTTCATAAAACTTGAGATTTCCATCGTCTTACATGCAATATGATTACAAAATACCATCTCAACAGAAGCGGGCTTTTCCTTTTAAAAAGGAATTCTTTAAATATACATATTTATCTTGATTGGTGTAGCTGTTCCATTATCTGACTTATTCCCTACTCAATTATAGTCACTGAATTATTTCAGAAACCTAACTTATTAATGATTAGGGGAGAGCGGGGCTAATCTGCCCTCTGGGCGAGTCCGCCCACTACGTGTTTCTCATCACGTGACTGTTGAACAAGTATCAGACTGGTGTAGTTTGGTTGCACCGGTCATAGCAAAGTAACTATTAAAACTTCAGACCCGGATACATCTCCCATAAGGATTTATCTTGAATAATAAGTTATTTTTGAATAATTAAAGTAAAATTATTTGTTATTAAAAATGTTGCATTAATCTAAAGACATCACAGCGATGATACTAACTTTGATAGTCATTCAAAAGGCAAGGGCTTTGCCCAACATATTATGCAGTTAAAAACTTCCCATTTCGTGTTTAGTAGGTATACCACGAGATTTACAACAACAAAATTAGCCCTGGGGCGAGTTCGCTCAATTTTGCCGGGGAGAGTTCGCCCATGCCCAATTACACGCTAAGAAGGGGGTGGACTCGCCCCAACACAATACATGGACATATGATGTGTCCATTTCATATGTTGGGGCCACATGGCAAAATTTGTCATAGTTGTGTCTTGTTGACTTTTAATCATCCTTTAAATGGAATAACTGATAGTTTCTGCAAAATTTAACTTGCCTATGAAGCCGGACGAGCTTGCCCATCACATTGCCCTGGCGTGAATAGTGTGGGGTAAGTCCACCCTGTTGGTTATTTTCCTTACTTCTGCACTTACTAAAAGTTCTAGAGTGCTGAAACTATGGGGGTATGTAGCTAAGAAACGTAGCTTTCATTTGGAAGTAGGATAGCTTTCTAACTTGTAAAATGAGTCCGCTATAGGCAAGCCTAAAAATTAGAGGGCGGACTAGCCCCGCTCTCCCCTACTTGTATTCTCTCTATAATCTACCATCTATAATAGTACAAATTTCTTGACATTCAGCATCCAATTCCATAAAGGGAACTAAAGATTTCGCTTGAAGCGATATTTTACATTAAGTTGACTAAATCACGGTGACATGAATCTGAAGATACCGCCTACTGAGAGTTTGTTTAGGGAAAATTGATCGTTATTGTAACATAGCCGTTGCTAAAACATCCAAGAAAACATCACATTGGGACTTAATACGACTGTGTAAGTGGACGGCCTTAGGTGTGTATTTGACTGGTTCATGCAGAAATATGTTAGCTTAACATTTGTCTAAATGGACCCGGTTGACAGCCTAGGGTATGTTTATGACTGGTTCATGAATAATTAGTCTTCGGTCGTAAAATAGGAATAACATTTGTCTTGCTGGAGACGGCGGATGGTACATAATCTGTTACAGTGAAAATGCTTATGATAATTAACTTGAACAATATTGACACATTTTCAGAGGCAAATTTGTGAAGCGCACACCATAGATGTTTAGATATATTTTTAAAACAACGATATCTTGGAGGAAATTTTGTTAGAATAGTTCAAATATTAAACCCGACGCTAGTGCTGCAATCTTGTACTGCGCGATCGCCCGATCTATCTCATACCACGCTCCGCCGGCCATTCAACTTGCGAGAAAAACCTTTTTTTTTTAAAGCTGGCTCAGTTGGTAGAGCCTCGGACTAGCATGCAGGTGGCCTGGGTTTGATCCCCGGAGCATGGGGAGACTGATTTCCCCCTCAAATTTAACCCCCTTTTTCTCCCCTGATTTATTTCATTTTTTAAAATTTGAAGTACGTGCAGTGATATTCATACCTAAATATTATATACATTGTACTCATTTATTACTTATTGATTTCTATTTATATTTCTTGGAATATATATAACGCCACTATAAGTCAGTTATTGTTAACATATTCCAATTAGTATTAATTATTTCTTCATTTTCACTGTAGGCCTATATAGATCAAGACTGGTTACTGTAAAAGATATTGCTTAATTCAGATTATTAATATCTAACATGCTTTCTTTGTAATCATGTTAATCATATCTTTAATTTTGTCCGATAATTTGATCTCCCAGTGTAACTTGTTTGTCAATATTAAGGGCCATAATTTATTTATTTATTTTAAACCATGGTACCACGATAGCAAAATCACGACATACACTTGACATAGGCGTGCGCAGGATTTTTTTACCCGGGGGGGGGGGGCTTAAAAATAAATGTAATTGGTTCGGACCGCTATCCGCGGTAACACGGACAGGGGGAGTCTGAGGGTGGATGTGCCCCCCTTGGAATTGGATTTTCTTTTGAATTTTCGAACCCATTTGGTGCGATTTGGTGTGTAATTTTGACCAATATTTTATTGAAAAGCCTTATCTTCATTTCCAATCAATATTGGCTTATTATCAATATCATTCAAAATTGGATATTTTCCTTTCAATTTTGCAAAAGCAAACAACACGGCGTAATGGTTTGAAATTGCGAATAATTAAAAAAAGATTTGTGCGTAGCGCGAAAATATTGGCTATTGTAAAAAGAAAGGTTTAACAAACCATTCCTGAAGCCATGTTGGTAAGCTTGACTGACAATTAAACAGTGAAACTAATTTGCGCGTAGCGCGCCAAAAATGTCTATTTTAACACTTAAAAGGTCTAGAAAAGGTTTGTGAAGCCATCTTGTTCCAATCGAATAACAAAGTAGTCCCTTCCTTTTTTTTACTCTTTTGCCAATGGGGGGGGGGGGGGGGGGGGGGGGGGGGGGGGCTGTCCCCCTGGTTACGCAAAGCGTGATTCAGAGGGCCGAGCTGTTGGGTTTTAACTTGCCTGGATGACCTAAAACTCTCCTTGCTATCAATATTTACTTTTGTTATAAAACACTCACATGGTTCAGAGACGTAGACACTAATAAAAGCTCCCGGCCTCTCCTTTTCCCTCCCTCCTCCTCCCCCTCCCTTCCTCATCTCCTCTCCCCTCCTCCTCCCCCACCCCCTCCCTTCCTCCCCTCCCTTCTTCTTTTTTTTACCCTCTGGGGACCCGGGGGCTTGAGCCCCCAAAGCCCCCCCCCCCCCAGGCACGCGCCTGCTTGATGCAGAAATTTGGTTAAACGCGAGTTAAACTACCCCCGTACCCATGTTCAAAGTTAATTCGGCCTCACAGTGATAACGAACCCAAACAAATAATATCTTTTCGTATTGCATGAACAAACAGGGGATAATTAATAATATTAGATGAACAAATTATCATAAACAAACAATACCACGTTTATTTGTGAAAAATGCATACTGAACTGGAGTGGGTTATATCATTCTAACGTTGCGATTTTGACAAGGCAACATGTACATATTTTCATATCATATTCTAAATACAGACGATTATTTACTTCATGAACCGCTTATGTTTTAACACCGCACGGAAATAAACCCTATATAAATCAGCCTTTACATCACTCACACCGCAAAATATACAGGTTTATATTCAATCTAAACCTGTAAGGCTGTATTTGACTGTTTAGGTTTGTATCGTTTATTATCAGTAGCAGTTATCTGCGAGAGAAGTTTCTCCCCGAGGGAAACTATTTCTCCCCATTATTTTGTGCTATCAAATTGGGCAATGCTTTCAATATCGACGCCAAAAGCATTTCTGGGCCGCGGATATTGTCAGAGCAAACAGGTCATTTTCTTGGTTGCCACGGCGAGGTGTGCGATATGACGATTTTTATTAAAGGCGTATTTTGAAATCAGATGTGATGTAACAGGCTGTTCCAGTTGAAATCCATACTCCCCCAGTGGAAGACATGACCTTAATCTTCTACACAGGGAGCGTAGATTTCAGATGGAGCCACCCATGCAGATAACCCCATTTGAAATACCCAAGATTAACCACTCCCTGTGGGGAAGATTAAAGGGGCATTGAGAAATACGTATGGGAGTGCGCCCTCAATATCCTGGAAATCAGTTTTTTTACATCGAAGTAATACTTAGGTATATACTAACTACCATCTGAAACAGTTTACCAACATTCGCCGTTTATCATATAAAGTGTCATGATTTTCTTACGTTTCGATATGATCATATCGAAACTAAGGTGCTTTTTTTTAGGCATAGTTCAATAAATTACAGCACTCACAAAATTCAAAAAGTGACTTCCTTTTAAGGAAGTCACTTTTAAAATACAAATAGTATTAAAATACTTTCCACGCGGCTATTATTTTACCATACACAAAACAGATTGTTCAGAAACCTTTCCCAACTTTCAAAGTCTATCTCAAGGGTAACTGAACCAATACTAGGAATGTTTGTACTTAAATTAATGCATTTCTCAAGGAGATTCCAAATATGATGATGAAATTCAACAATTTTGAAATTTTTGAAACATTTTGTGAAATTTTAGAATGTCGTCTGCAGACGCCTGCCGCGTGGAAAGTGTTAAGTCCCCCCTTAACCCTTTGAACCCGGAGTTATTATAAGGGTTCAGTACACCCACCCTGACTTCTCCGGGGGTAAAATGCTAAATATAGTACACCTATATCATCCGTAATAAATGTTACCGATGATAGAGGGCAGTATGCCATTGTACTACACGTATACATAACCTATTTATAACATAAAAACGTCCGTTTTATCGCCAAAATTGCCAATCATGACCGTAAAACAATGCATCCCTGTCTACCTGAGAATCATCTGCGCCATATTGTGTTGCATATTCATGCAATTTTGCGCTATTTTTGACTGTTTTCTTCAGCTAAATGACATAAAATCACAACGAAAACCTTGCGAAACAATGTATTTCACATCGGGTGAACATCACATGACTTTCAAGTCACATGACCACTCAGTCATATGATCAATGTGTCATCTGTTCGCTCAGGTCGATTTTTCGACCTATCGGGTTATACGACGTTCTCCGCCTATCGGGTTCAAAGGGTTAATGAAAAAGATTGCATAACATGCCGCTGGTACTATAATATGAGACAGGTGTTCTTCATAATATAATAATAATATCATATTGAATGTAGGTCAATTCAAATCAACACTATACCTTTTGTGATGGATTCATTAACAATTATTGGATTTGTGTCATATCACGTTTGACTACTAAACAGTGAGTCAAGTTCGCACTCGCAGCTATTATAAATAATTTGTGTTAATAATATTAATAATGAAATAAATGTAACTAGGCACCCCCATCTGAAAAATGCCTTTTTTGTGTACCAATGTACCTTTTGTGTGTACAAATGTACCTTTATTGTGTACTAATGTACCTTTTTTGAGAAAATGTCACCCCCCCCCCACCCCCATTTTCGGAAAACGCCTCCCTTCCCCATTGTGAAAGCATTTTTTCGGGTCGGTATGGACTAAAATATGTCCTACCCCCCCCCCCCCCCTCCCCCCATGTCCTACCCCCCCTCCCTCCTTCTGAGCTGACTGAAAAATATTGGGGCTACCTTTTACGATTTTTTGGCCTGAATGAAATAAAGATAATTTGATGTAAGTGTTATATCAGTATACCTTTAAATTAATTGAAATCCATTATGAGCTTGTTGAAATTGTGACAGATGGGTGGAATTTTTGTAGAGAAAACCACATGGTTCAGGATGGGAAATACTATCTACAGTCTGGTGGTCAGTTAATAGGTAATAAAAAAGGAAGGTTTATCTCAGAAACCTGCAAGCGTTGGTATGTGAAAAAGGCTTTAACACGTAGCTCAGGAGCCCTTGTCAGGAGCATAGCTCTTCTTTTTTTCCTGTGGTTCTCTGTAAACTTGAATCAACACAAAAATGATGCATAATTTGGTCATATTTAAATATTTTTTGACAACTGAAAATACACCTTCAATTTTCACCATGAAAAAGCATATACAAAAGTACATGTATATTATTACCCTACACTCCGCTATATAGCTATTCATCAATGTATCATCGTCATCATCACGTTATCAATTGGTGAAGTCATATATAGTAGCAAAGCGACACATCATCTTTGTCATTGACGACTTTATTGGATATATATATATATGAAGGGATTAATACCATTGAAAACAGTTGACCTATAAGCAGAGGAAATGAAACATATGCTTGAATAACATAGTACATAGAATATCACAAGGCCAGACAGAGTCAGTGGGTTTTAATTGGCAATCAGTGTGCTATCTATATATGTAATATATAAGTTCATGGATTTTGCGCTATTTCCGCGAAGACTAAACCATTCGTATTCCTCACGGGTTGTTCTTTTAAAGACCTCATAGATGAAATATACGACCACAACCAGTTCTATAAGCATCAACCAGGACTGGTGAGAGTACCTTCCCTGGTATAAACCAATGTATAAACCAAGCTGATCTAATAATAGGCCCCGTACAAGCTGTTCTAATCAGCGACCCATAATCCCTAAAATTTGTTACCAAGCTGTTCCAACCAGCAGGCTACCCCCACCATCTCTGAATGTCCACAAGGGTGTATAAGGAATTCGCAAAAAGTCCCCAGGTGATCTGCACGGCCGGGAGGGGTCCATGATCTGTATGCACCAAGTCGGCTTTGTGGGTGGTCAACTCTTTAAATTGCTTACCAGTTTCGCAGGGCTCGCCGCTTTGCGGCTATGTCGCGCCGAATGTCAGTGTTGGTACCCAACGTCGAATGGTCGAAACCACATGTAGGCCTATGTGTTATACAGTGGGAAATTGGCCGGGATCTGTACACTTTGTCCCAGGTAAGGGGGGCCGGGACTGTGTAAGCAGGGACATACACAAAATGGTACACGAATGTACTGTATACGTCACATTTGCAATTTGTACGTCCCGGCCCTAATCCCCGCTAGTCCAGGCTTGCAATTGATAAGTGCATTATTGAACGCATCTCAACCAGCGTCCGAATTAAGGGGAAAAATCTGGTTGCCCGCCGGTCAACCAAGCAGGAAATTATGGTTGCCCGGCAGATTTTTTGGTTGCCCGTTCTGTAAAATATTTAAATGCATGTGTTAAGTGTTTCACTTCTTGTAAAAAAATGGGTTGCCCACCGGGCAACCAAATAAGTACAAGTTGGTTGCCCGGTGCTAATTTTGGGTGTCCCGGGCAACCGGGCAACCACTTAACGCGAACGCTGATCTCAACGTAGCCTACTACTAATGTCAAACAATACCTCATCAGGGCCAGTGCACATATGCTATCACACGATGAAAGTTCATCTTATCAGTATAATATTGATGTTATGCAGGTTCAAGTTTGTCACTTACTTATGCGTTACATTTTCTCCTTATAGTCGGAGCTGAGGGTTATTGGCAAATCTGAATGCAGCATTCAATTTTCAACCAGCCAGCCGCCAAAACATCCTGTGTGAGTTAGACATCCACTCAACATGATGGGGTTTATCTATTTGCTAACAGCCATTCAAACATTTGGATGTCAAATATGGTTAAGTCACAGCGGAGTAGACGTCTAAGTGCGCACTTCCCTTGTCAATAAACTTCATTCCTTCTTTCTGTCCATAGTGGCAATGGTGAATGGTGATAACATGATACAGAACACCTTCACTCCTACAACGAAACCCCTCCCAGCCTATGGCGAGCCCCCTCTCCCAGGATAAGAGTGAGAAATTATTGGGAAATGTGTACCATTTTCAACTCTGCCGTTTAATAACCCACTCCCAACACAGGGTATCAAGACAGAAATGAGAAACCGGGGGGGGGGGGGGGGGGGGGGGGGGCTCATGGCACAGGTGTTTTTTCGTCACCTTATCTCTCCGTGGTGCAAACAAAATCCAAGCTATGATGCACAATGTTGCCGGCAAAAGTTGACTAAATGCTAATTCGCTAAATTAAGTTGCCGTGAAATTAAACTGTTTTACAGTACTAAAAGAGCAGTCTCTTAAATTTCACATTAATAATAATAATAATAATAATAATGGTAATTTGTATAGCGCCGGTATCCGTCAGAAATGACGCTCATGGCGCTTTTGTAAACATGTAATTAATATAAGTAATTAATAGCACAAAAATGATAAATAGCATGGGTATTATACATGTACTGTTTTGTACGCTTCATTGAACAAATGAGTCTTTAAAGTTTTCTTAAAACTATGAATGGAATCTGTACATTTAGCATCGCGTGGTAGACTGTTCCAAATTCTTGCAACAGCAACGAGAAATGAACGTTCTCCCCATTGATTTCTTACTGGGTACTCGGTAAGAAGCATTTGTTTTGTGTCCAGGTATATAGGGTTGCACAAGCTCAGTGAGATATTGTGGCGCCTTGTGTTGTAAAATTTTGAATGCGAGTAAACCAAGTTTATATCTGATTCTATGCTCAACAGGTAGCCAATGCAAGTCCATAAGCACAGGGGTTATGTGATCAGATATTTTGGTAAAAGTTATAATTCTAGCAGCGATATTTTGAATACGTTGAAGACGCTGAAGTTGAGAAGCTGTAACCCCATACAACAATATCTTTCACCCTACATATTTTTCCAATTCTTTTTTTTTCAAACCCAAAGGTTTAATAAGATCAAGACATGTGCAACTTTGCTTTTTAATTGACACAACTTGTGAAGTGGTAAGGTTTCACATACTGAGGGTTCTGTAATGTTAGGCTACTAATACTTTCCATGCGGTTATAGTTTTACCATAATACAAAAACGATTTTTCAGAAACCTTTCCCAATTTTCAAAGTCTTATCTCAAGAATTACTGAACCAATACCAGGCATGTTTGTACTTATTTTAATGCATTTTTGATGGTGCTTTCAAATATGTTAATGAAATTCCATAATCTTGATATTTTTGAAACATTTTGTGAAATTTTGGAACTGTCTTAGCTACTTGGAAAGTGTTAGATTCCCTGCAAAGAGGCAACAGAGCAGAGCTATCTATATGTGTATGATTAAACATGTCTTCCAACTTAAAGGGGCATTGAGATACGTATGAGAATGCACCCTCAATTATCCTGGAAATCAGTTTTTTTGCATCAAAGTAATACTTAGGCATATACTAACCATCTGAAACAGTTTACCAACATTCGCCGTTTATCATATAAAATGTCATGATTTTCTTAGTTTCGATATGATCATATCGAAACTAGGTGCTGAATTCGGAAGTTATGCTATCGTTTTACATGCAGCCTTTCGCTGCAAATCTCAACCCGGAAGTGCCGTTATTTGGCATGAAAGCGATGTCGGAATTGTATGACATTTTGGATTTGGGCTATGTTGATGATTATCTTTACGTTATTTGCTCATTTAGTATATCGATACATCTCTCAATGCCCCTTTAACACTTTCCACGCGGCAGGCGGCTGCAGACGACATTCCAAAATTTCACAAAATGTTTAAAAAATGTCAAAATTATTGAATTTCATTAACATATTCAGAATCACCATGAGAAATGCATTGACATAAGTACAAACATGCCTAGTATTGGGTCAGTAATCCTTGAGATAGACTTTGAAAATTGTGAAAGGTTTCTGACAAATCTGTTTTGTGTATGGGAAAAATAATAGCCGCGTGGAAAGTGTTAAACTGCTCAGTCAATTAATAGATGAGAAAGTCAAACCCATTACAGTTAAGTAGCTGGAAGAGTAGTTTGTCTCCGGTGCCTGTGGCATAGCTTTTTAACTGATCAATCCTTCACATTAGCCTTAACATAGACTTTTCACTGCGTAAATCAAAGGCCCCAAATCGCTGTTAGCAGCCAATGAATAATGATTAACAATTTGCTGCGCTTTTGATACCCTACTGCTATCATACTAAATACTTTCAACATGGCAGGCGTCTGCAGACGATATTCCAAATGTTCACAAAATGTTTTAAAAATGTTAAAATTATTGAATTTCATCACTATATTAGGAATCACCATGAGAAATGCATTAAGATAAGTACAAACATTCTTAGTATTGGTTCAGTAATTCTTGAGATAGGCTTTGAAATTTGGGAAAAGTTTTTGAAAAATCTATCTTGAAATGATAAAACTAATATAGCCTAGTGGAAAGTGTTAAGTTTCCCAAAATACATGGTTTGAGCTACAGATATATACTTTAGAATAGACTGCTCATACAGGTTCAGCCCTTTTATGGAAAAGAATGTATCTTATATGTAGTTTTCTAACAGTATACTTCCTTTTAACATGATCAAAGTTAGCTTTTTTCTCCATAAATCATGTAATGGTAAAAGGCAGTATATTACTTTTATTGTCTTTACAAGTTGCAACCTTTTCCTAAGTGAGGATTATTGAACCAAGTTAACACAATCCATGTTAAAAGGAAGTATATCATTAAGAAAGTACATAATAAGATACATCCTTTTGCCATGAAAGGGCTGGACCGTTGTCCCACCTTTTAAAGGGGCACTGAGAGATACGCATGGGAGTGCACACTAAATTTCTGTGGAAATCAGGTTTATTGAAAGATTCCATTCATATGGAATGTTTATTCTACATGCTCATTACGGATACGTCTGTATCCTTTGTCCACAATTTTGGTAGTGATGATCTTGACGACTCATGACACCTTTTGCAGTCTTGGAGTTGCTGCCAGTATGATTTATCATCTGGGAAATTTTTGACCAAAATTATCGAAAATGTGGGCGAGGTTGTATTACCCCACGTTTATCGATGATCTATTATCATCTGGTAAAAAATCTCCAGATAAAAATTCAACTGGCAATTCCAATACTGCAAAAAGTGTTGAGAGTCGTCAAGATCATCACTACCAAAAGTGTTGACAAAGGATACAGACGTATCCGTAATGAGCATGTAAAATATCTGATTATCTGATTCTAATGAACGATTGATCCTTGTGAACCTATTCGGTCCCATTCATTATTTGGTCCCATTCATACTTGTGTGTGTGTTATGTAAACTTGGGTAATAAGTTTAAGTGGTCATCGATGAGGTCAGGTTTGGTATAAAAATAATTCTACAAGATCTCGCTACCTAAACATGCTAACGTTGTCGCCACGCAATTTAAATAGATAGAGATATGAAGCATTAAAATGGTGGCACAACTTTTGGAACACCCTGTTTATTTGAAGGAATATTCAGGGAAGAATGTGATTATACGAACAATATGAGATATTATCATTTATATCAGGTTTTTTAACGGTACAATAAAACTGTGTATTCAATATTGTTTAACCAAAGTGCCCGGATGCATCCAATATTCTAAAAATATTGCCGTCCAATATTTTTAGTCTCATACCCATTATTTGTTCGTTACGAATATTCGTCATGCTCATGCAACTTTAGCGTTTATTAAGCACTAGCGGCGTACCCTCGCTACGCTCGGGTCCCCGCTACGCTCGGGTCCCCGCTAGATGGGTATGCCACATTACCTACCTCTGAAACCACATAAACCCCCTACAACCCCCCACCCCTCAACCAGGTTGATTTATAACCATATCCCTCCTAAAGGCATTATAAACCCCCTACAACCCCCCCCCCCCCCCAATTCGGTTGATTTATAATCAATCATATCCCTCCTAACTATTTACCGTGGCTACTTTATTAACCCCTACCTCTCAAACCGCATCAAGTTGACCCTCCATACTTTTAAAACCACATAAACCCCCTACAACCACCCCCAGGCTGCAACTACACCAACCAGGTGGATTTATAATAATCATAACCCTCATAACCATTTCCCGTGGCGACTTCATTAACTCTTAACCCTATCCTAAAACATTTCCCGTGTTTTTACCTCCCCCCCCCCATACAAACACCCAAACCAGGTTGAGTATAAACACAACCCTCCCTAAACCATTTCCTATGGCTTCTTCATTAGCCCTCGGTCCCTTAGATTGTTTGGCATGCCAACCCTGCAAAGCCCGTGGTTTTACACCGCCCCCCCACCCCCTCCTCCCCGGCCCCACGCACACCCAACCATTTCCCGTGTGGCTTCTGCGCCATGTGTGGGAGTGCGTGTGTCGCGGCAGTGAGCCCTTGCGCAAACATGCACGCGACGCGTTACCACGGTAAGATTACGCTGTGTAGTACGCGCAACGCACAATGTTGTTCAATTCTAGTGGCATTTATAAGCCAAATCTGAGAGGTTTTTTGCTGTTTTTGGAGCCAATTGTTAACCAATTTCACTGAAATAAACTTTAACACCCTTCCCGTTATTTCCTCTATCTGTCATGCAAATTAGGCGCCACTTTTATCACAACTAACGGAGAAATAAGGATAACAAACACACACATAAACACACAAACACACACCGTTTCCAGATTTATAGTAAGATGCAGTCGAGACTAATTTTCGCTGATTGCATGGGTTTCGCAAATACGTGTTATCGGCTTAATGAAGCAGGCTATCGTGGGGAACCACTACGAAAACAACAAATCAACAAGTTTGCAAAATGTTGGAGCAGACTCCCGGGAGATTCGCTTCTCTAAGTGATGATTTAACGAACTTTTGCCGAACAAAGATTCTGCAAATACAATTAAATCAACACGCAACGCAACTATGGGTAAAAGCCTGATATAAATAATAATAATAAAAATATTGGATGTCTTATTTTCGGGTGATACAAGAAAATATTGCACTCACTATAAAAAATATTACACTCGTCTCCGACTCATGCAATATTATTTATAGCTCGTGCAATATTTTCTTGTATCACCCTCAAAGCCATCCAATATTATATAATTGTTTTTCAAAATCGGAGCAATAAAAAGTGTGTACTGAAATTGTTTTTCATTGCATGTATGCCTGGATTTGACATTTGTCTGGGGAGGGCTAAATGTTCCAATGTCAGCCCTGCCACCCCCCCCCCCCCCCCCCCCACCTCCCGCCACTGATTGAAATTGATTATTGTCTAATGAGATATTATTTTAACACTTTCCACAGCTATTGACCAAATACAAAACAGATTTTTCAGAAACCTTTCCCATTTTTCAAGGTCTATCTCAAGGATTACTGAACCAATACTATGCATGTTTGTACTTAGCGCGAAGCCTGTAGACAATACCACACTTGTTTCATTTATAATAATAATAATAATAATAAATAATAAATTGGGTAGCATACACGGGGGCCTATTTCATTATGGGTCTTCGTGAAAATCTGTTTTATCCTGTCTTTCATAGATGTATTTCCAAGTATTATGAAAAGGTTGGCCCTGTATCTCATATTGACTAATACTATTGTAAAAATATCAAAAGATAAACCGTATGCCTTGTACGACGAGGCTCCCTGTACTGCGAAGCCAGCCTTCGTGGTTCTGACACCGACATGTTTAGGTTCACCTCCACATTTGACTGGACGTGGTTACAGTTAAGGGAGATTAGATACGGCCCCTAGACCATGTATGTTGCCAACACTAGTATCTAATCTGTGTACCTGGGAAGAGTGCCCAGACACCATTAGTAACCACCAAACACTGGCTATGTGTAACTAAACGCTACCGCGGATTGCTAAACATGTCTAAAAGACTATCATCACTCCGTGAGGAGTCCGCAACACAGCCTACTTTACTACATAGTAACTCTCTTATATATGTAACTCAAATACCATGCATATGGAATCTATGGTGTTTTGGGGATGCTTTATAGAAGTGAAGACCATGTCAATATCCAAAATTGACCATGTCAATATCCAAAATTGGCCCTCTATAAATTATCAAATGCTAATTTTCAATACTTCACAATGGAGAATTTTAAATAACAAAGTCACAAATATTTATGAATAATCCATCAACATGTTTCTTGATTTGATTGTTTGTATCACTGTTCTTAATAGACCAGGCCTCCTTTGTAATTCAAGTGTACAACAATTGATGTAGTATACTATTTCCAACAACTGTTTTTTGCATTCCTGCTGGGCCAACAGGTGGGGAGGCACCCAGGTAAGTTTGTAGTACTAACATTTAAAGTATAGATATGACAGCCTGAAGATGCCTCTTAATGGTATTTATGATACCTCCATTTGCAAGTTGTATTAGTTCATGACACCTATACTTCTTATTCAAATTGGTTACCAAAGCTGTCACTTGTGGAAACCCTGATTACACATCATAGCACATCCCTATCAAAGTTAAGTGCCCCCCTCCTCATTCATTATGCCCATTGAAACATTACATGTAGCAACAGGAAATCCCTAATTCCTTTTACCAATAACAATGATCCATGATTAAGGCTCCAATCAAATTGCAGATCTTTAACACTGATTCAATCCTATTATGCACTTATCAATTGCATCCCCGGCATCCCCGGGGCATAGTGGGGACCATGCGGGGACCGTACGCAATTGTACAAAAAATGTTGCCCGGATATGCGGGGGCGTACACCACTGAAAAATAAGCCGGGGAGTAGCCGGACAGTGTAGCGGGGCGTATGTTACATATCAAAACGTTTTGAGCTCTAAGGGACCTTTATGTATGCCGAATTTAACCTGCTTTCAGGTTGTATTTATCTAAGCACTTAACGCCCGACTACGCAATAATGCACAAGGCCACCACTGATCAAACACATTCACTATACATGCTATAGTATCGTTTGTTCTCAATACGGGAGATATGGGAAATGCCAGTTTACAAAAAATTACCCTCTGAACCTGTAAATGTTAATTACGGTCGCCCTGATTATCCAATCAGATTGATTTTTGCACGAGGAACCAGGAAATTTATTTAGCTTCATCTCAAACCTGATTACCAGGCATTAGGCCGCCCTCTTGGGACCTTTAAGGCGTCCATAAGAACCCGGGGTAGGACTTGAATTTCTAAAAACTCTGTGTAACACGAGCTTTCAAGCACAGAAAAGCGCATGTTTTTCCTGAAATTTGACACAGATAAAAATTATTTTCGGTTCGACTATAATATATATGCACTTGAAAAAAATATATTTCGAGAGAGAATATTATTAGCTTCACATGGAGGTCAATTACTGGGTGTTCCGAATTATATTTTTTTATTTATGACAATTTAAGTGTAAACGGCCAGCATTTTAGGAGGATTTTTCGTGGGTTTTCAAAAGAAATTCTACAATAGAAATTTTGCGTTTAGTAGTTTATTTGAATGGCCCCAAACGATTTGATATGGGGTACACACCCCCACCCTGGGCCATAGCCGGGGTGTACACACACATAGCGGAGGCGTACGCTTTGGTAAACAAAATGTATACACCGGAAGAGTAGCAGGGGTGTATACATTTTGTCCCGGCTATGTGGGCCGGGACCGTACGCCGCCGTACACTTCGTCCCGGCCACAGGGGGCCGGGACTGTAGCGGGGACGTACACAAAATGGTGCCCCGCCCTGCGGGGACCGTACACGACTGTACCCGGGACGTCACATCGGCAATTTGTACATCCCGGCCATAATCCCCACTATCCCCGGGTCCCCCGGGGCCGGGACTGCAATTGATAAGTGCATTAGAGAGCCTTATCCTAGCTTTATACGACACTCCTGTGACTTTCATCAACGCCATTATGTCCCTATACACTGATACCGCTGCGTGCGTTCGTACATCATCTGGTTGCACCGATGAGTTTGACACAACTTCGGGAGTACTACAGGGCGATACGCTGGCACCGTACTTATTTGTGATAGTCATGGACTACATCATGCGTACATCGCTCACCACTGAGGACGGTTACACTGTGAGAAGGCGCATGTCCGCACGTCATATTGCCGTCAGAATCCCTGCTCTTGCATATGCAGATGACGCTGCACTGATGTCCGACAACGGAGAGGCTGCCCAGCGCCAATTGCACCGTTTCGAGACAGCATCAGCAAAGGTCGGCCTTCGTCTAAACGCCTCTAAAACCAAGGTCATGTTTGTTGGCGACACTCCACACACGGACATTCATACCACATCAGGTGTCACCCTTGCGGTATGCGACGACTTCTGCTATTTGGGATGCAATGTGGCAGAGAACATTAGTGCTTTCCAACGACGGCGACAGATTGCATGGGTTGCAGCACGAAAACTCACAGCTGTGTGGAACAGTTCAGCCAGCGACGGCGCCAAAATGCAGCTGTTCAAGTCTACCGTGGAATCTGTCCTCTTGTACAGTTGCGAAGCTTTGGCAATTACAGAAACATTGGGCAGTCGCATTGATGCATCTCATCGTGCCCTGATGCGCTACTGTCTTGGCGTGCACTACCCGGAGCGGCTCTCAAATGACAACCTGTATGCCCGCGCACTGATTGAGCCCGCGACTCTGACACTGACCCGTAATAGACTTCGTCTGGTAGGCCATGCCCTCCGGAGACCAGAACTGCCACTCGCCATGTTCCTGCACCCCAAAAACCAGGCAACTGAACCGTACCGCCTCGGTGGCGCACTACGCCGTACATATCAAGCGCAGCTCCAAGAGGACTTGAGCGCCATAGGCTTACAACCTAATGCCGCCGTTGATGCCGCCCAAAACCGAACTGAGTGGCAGCGGCGTGTGAAGGCACTGAAATAACAATAGACACAACGCCTCGTGTCCCTAAAGAATGAAAGACACGAGTAGCGTCAAATTGATGATGATATCCTAGCTTTGCCTAGCTACAAATGGGATCATGTATAGCCATTGAAATGGTTCATGGTCTGTTTGCGGGACTTTTGAACAGGTGCATCAATAACATTGTTGACTCAATACTGTAAAACCAGAAAGGTTTGCATGCATTTAAATTAATTTAATTTTGTGAGGAGCACTTACTCGCAAAAATGTCATGCCACAAATATTTCCAATTTACTTTGTAGTAGTGCATTGCAAAGTTACATTCGTGATATTTTGAATGACATGAATTAGGCCACTATTGCTGATTCGTGAAATCTTAAATAAATAATTCTACAAGACCGCACTACCACAACATGCTAACATTGTCGCGCCATGCAATTTAAATAGATAGAGATATGAAGCATTAAAATGGTGGCACGACTTTTGGGACACCCTGTATATTTGAAGGAATATTCATGGAAGAATGTGATCATACGAACAATATGAGAAATCAGAGCAAGTTTAAATTTTGACCCCATTTGCAAAGTTTATGTTTTACCCGATAACTCGTTAACCAAACATCGGAAGTAGGGCAAACTACACTTTTTCGGAATCCTTGTGCTCAGTCAAACAATTGTGTATGCTTTTTAGCTTAATTGAAGCAATTTGAGTTTTCAGGCCCCTGTATGGTGGCCATTTTGGAAATTGCGCTATAAAAGAATGTTCCTGTCACTTTTGATAGGGACGTAGGAGCTAATTTTCTTTTAAAATGCTTCTAGTTGACAAATTCACCATAAAACAAAGGTAGGAAGAAATTGGTCACGGAATCCAAGATTATGACCCTACTATAAGGGTCGGTCGCTGAGTGCAAAAATTATTAATTATTCATTTTTGGTCTAGTTTCATTCAAAAAAAAATGGGTTATGGTTAAATTGGTTCAATCTGAGGTACTTATCATCGAGATAGTGACAGCAAACTGTCAAAAGTTATCAATTTAGGCCGTAGATCTCTACCACAATCCAGGGGTTTCCTTGGTGTTGCAGTTGTCAGGAAATGCACATTGGCAGGCAGAGCACTTTTGATGCCTTAAGCAAATCCCCCATGAAATATATTAATACGTGAATGGATTTTACTCCAATTTAACACCCTTCAAATAGATTTTTTGCCCTGATCTAAAAAGTGCATACAAATCAACCATATCTGTATGCATTTCACATACACCCAAGGCTTATCTCAAGGCAACACACTTTGCTCTTTTTACAGCACTTATTTTATATAAATCCGCCCCATTTTAATATATATTGCATTTTTGCACACTTACTCTATTTTACGTAAAATCCCCTCCATTTTAATATATCTCGCACTTTGCACCATTTTTTATCATTAAACCCTCACCAATTTAATAATTCTCGCTGCCAAACGTATGTGATCTGAATATACAATGAACTTGCATGTATGTAGTTGGAAACTATGTGTTCAAAATGCCTACATCGCAGCTGATAGTAAATTACTAAAATACCTGGGGTATTACACATGTTAAGGATAACATACAGAGATGTGTGGCTCTGCAGGATCGCTTGCCTTGCTTTAAGCCTTTAAAAAAAGGTTTGATTGGCCTAACCCGACCGACCTATACAACGCCGACCCTGAATATTTTAAAATATTTTGAGGGAGGAAAAAAAATTAAATAATTAAAAAAAAAAAAATTAAAGATTAAAAAAAAAAAAAAAAAAAATTGAACAAAGTATTAAAGGTTCAGACTGTTTGCTTTCATTTTCGGCTATTTTCAGGTGATTTTATTTTATTTTTTAAATCCCGACCGACCTACCCTATTTGTTTTTTGTCATGTTAGGCCAATCAAACCATTTTTTAGGCCTTACTTGTAAGAAATCCTTCAACATGGTTCCAATATGTGTGGAAATGTTTGAACATTTTTGAAATTTACCAACATGTTCACAATGGTTTTAACCCCTTCCTAAACAACAACAAAACCCTGTTTGACTTACCCTACCTGAAAGGTCTGAATCACAGGGGGAGGGGGTACTTAGTGGATATAACGTTACGGGATGTGCCACCAAATAGGGTCCCATTTTTCACCCTCTGGTAAATGGATGACTCCTTTTCACCGACATTTTAACAAAATCTGTAAAATATATAGGAAAATGTTTGGTTTCTGGTAAACATAGGGGTCAATTCGCCCCCTGAAAATTGGTAAATGATTGAGTTTCGATTTTCATTTTGCTGGCGGCACATCCCTAAAAATATCTGAGTCTGAATATCCCATCAAGAGCCAGGTTTGTTACATTGCCTAAACTACTTTTTACTTGGCCCTTATACATTGATTATGAATGTTCTGTCTCAATATTTTTTGTTCAGAGTATAATTAGGTCTAGTTATTTCATTATTCAGTATTTTCAGGATTTTATATTACTGGTTTTGCAACACAGGTCTTTGACCCTTCTAAACATCGTACAACATGTTTTTTTCGGTTGTGACTGAATTACTCAACTTCATAGGGCAGAGCAGAAATGTTTCATAACAGATCAATACTAACAATTTCAACACGGCTATTAATTTTACCAACATACAAAACATATTTTCAAAAACCTTTCCCCAACTTGTAACGGCTACCTCAAGAATTACTGAACCAATACTAGGCATGTTTGTACTTATTGTATTGCAATTCTCAAGTTGATCCCAAATATGTTAATGAAATTCAATAATGTTGACATTTTTGAAACATTTTGTGACATTTTGGAATGTCGTCTGCTGACGCCTGCCGCATGGAAAGTGTTCAGCCCCGTCGGCAAAAACATTGCATCAATAATCATAACATGGCATTGGGCCCTCATCTATGTAACGTCATCATGCTCTGATGAAGTCAAATACCTCCGCATAAGTACCGAAATATTTACTCATGTTCATGGGAAGTCCCTTGTTTCCTCAGAATCATGTCGGGCAATATGGACGTGATAGTTGTACTTTAAAAGAAACAAATATGTCGTCTCAATTCTTCTCATTTCTTTTTTGAAAAGAATGACTTTGACGGGTAATATGATAACGTCAGTTTTATATTTCCACTTCTGAAACTGTAGTGATATTGACTTTCAATACTGCACTCACTTTTAACTGAGGGTATACCTGTAGTACGTCTCTAGTATACATAGTGGGTATAGTGTTTCAATCATATTTAAAGGCATATTAATGATATTATGTGATATTTTCCAGAGAGCGCCCTCTATTCATGATTTTTTTGTAGAAAGTAGATTTTCTTGCAGATTTACATTTCTGATCATAAGTCGTGCATACATTCCAAGTTACAGAGCGATACGATTCCTAATTACCTCAAAATCATGGTTTTAGAGTGAATTTAGAGTGAAAATATAAACTGTTGTGTTATCACGACAGTTTATTTTCACTCTAAAACCATGATTTTGAGGTAATTAGGAATCGTATCGCCCTCTAACTTGGAATGTATGTACGATTTATGATCAGAAATTTAAATCTGCAAGAAAACTGCTTTCAATTTCTTTTTGATGTTGAGGGCGTTCCCGGGAAAGATCACATAATATGCCTTTAACTGAGGGTACCTTTAGTACATCTCGAGTATACATAGTGGGTATAGTGTTTCAATCATATTTAGGAGTGCCAACACAAAAATCAAAATAAGATAAAATAAAAGATATGGCAACACCTTCAAAAAGGGGGAACACTTGGGAACATGCTTGTTTTAGATTAAAATAATAGATTCGTTGCTTTTTAAAGGGTGTATATCTAAAAGACATTGTAATTATATTTTCTTGGGTATATCAAAACCAAACCGATGGGGATAGCAGATCCGATAGCCATTTTGTTTTCACAATCTGTCATCTCGCGCAAAATGGATAAAGTGACTTTAGGACCCAGGCGTACATAAATTACATGGTAAAATAAAACAAAAGCATTAGGCCAAACAAAGAAGAAGGTCTGTCTCAGAAACATTGTGCAAAAAAGCTAAGTGCTGTGCTTTTTTTTAATTTATTTTTTTAGAAAATAGGCTATGAGGTATGCGATTTTTTTTGTTGTTGCTTATCCAAGCTTACGGAGAACTTTTTTTTAATTATTTATTTTTAAATTAAAAAAAAAAAAAAAAAAAAAAAAAAAAAAAATCCAAACAAAAAAGAAGAAGAGATTTTAGCCCCCAGCGCATAGACCTACGCGCCATAGCTCATTTCACATACCAATGCGGGCGGGCTTCTGAGACAGACCTTCTTTTTTGTTTGGCCTTAGCTCTACTATTTGATGCCCTTTATTCTGCCAAAGACTACATTTACGGCTGGGAGTCCCGGAAAGTCTTTCCCGATAGTCAAACTTCATTATTAAAGTAAGAAAAATATGTGTACAAATATGAAAAAGATCACATAATATTGGTTTAAGATGATGAATACAGCTTAGAATCTTGTTAATAAACCATAAATCCCCCACTGGCAACAAAATATTTCTTAGTTATTCTATCAAAATATTAGTTAATGTTACTAAAACCATGGTGAAACTAATGCAAGATCAAATTTTAATCATAATTAAAGTCAATATTAGGAGGGAAAAAATGTGAATATAGCCCAAAACCAAATTCTAATCACACATGCTTGATTCCCTGGCTGCATAAAATGTTTCTGCCAATAATTTCCTCTCTCAAAATGGATTTAACCCTTTCCACACGACAGTCGTCTGTTGAGAAGACAGTTCCAAAAGTTCACAAAATGTTTGAAAAAAAGTCAGAATTTTTGAATTCCATCACCATATTTGGAATCACCATGGGAAATACATTAAAATAAGTACACACATGCCTAGTATTGGTTTAGTAATTCTTGAGATAATACTTTGGAAGTTGGGAAAGCTTTCTGAAAAGTCTGTTTTGTATATTATGGTAAAACTATATATAGCAGCGTGGAACGTGTTAAATATGAAAGTAAAGGTATTTCCTTACATCAAAATGAATGTGTGCAAATTAGGAACTCATATATATTTGATAAATATCAGCTATACAATTCTCCGTGCCAATGAACTTGAAATCACGGATGATTGTCAGAAAGCCACAGGGATATGAGGTACAGATTTACTGATTGCTTTTGAGAGAATTTTTTTAATAATATGCTTATAATATAACAACAATTATTATGAGAAATTGAGCTCAATATGTACACTATAAAACATCGTCGCTGCTCTGACATACCGCCACAATGTGCCATTTTGGGGGAAATGAGTTAAAGGTGTATGTTCTGATCACCTCTTTTGGGGCTATGATATTTTTCACCTCAATATATTTGATATCAGAAGAATCCCTATACTTTTCTCATTAAGTCTGTAAATCTTAGGGCCAGAAATTTTCCATTCAGATATTATAGGCTATAAAATGTGGTGAATTACTGCCAAAGGTGGTTAACCACCCGCCAGTTTGTTAACTACTCAATGGGCAAATTTCTTGTGACCTTGTGCTTCTAAAATAAGAACCATTGGAGTTATGCAACTCTAACTTAGGAATGCAACAATTTTAAGGTTGACCTTTCATGTAAAATAGAAAACATCAAATTGAAAATCTGGCCAGCAATCAGAACATGTGTGTACCTTAAGTTGCATTTCATAATCTACGAATGAAACTCTTTATTTTCTAAAAAAATTCCAGACAAAAACAAAATTAATTAATTAATGAGATACAGCACTTGTGTGATATGCCACAGTTTTTTACATACTACCAGCATAAAAACATCATTTTGTGTTCTGACATACCGGCACATCACAATATTCCGCCATATACCACTGCAGTAACTGTAGTTCTGACATACAGACAGGCTTATCACTGTAGGAAGAATAATTACTCCTAATTAATAATTGCAATTTGTTAATGTAACATGCTCGTAACAAACATAAGTTGTATTTATTAATGCTCATTGACAATGATAGTGACATTTGATGTAAATGCTCTCCAAAGAGTCTTCAAAAATTGGAAATTTTTCAAACACGATTGTCTCAAAACGCTGTTTTTCATGATTTGCCGGTTTATCAGAACAGCGATGTATGCACACTAAGTAGGGCCAAAAATAAACACAGGTTTGTTTTCCTTTCCCTGGTCAAACTTTAAAAAACACTTCAACTTTTTTTTTTCAATATCGTTTACTTCGTCTTTGTAGAAAAAATGTCACAAAATCAGACTCCACAGGGTAAATGATTTTTCAAAAGCTTTTAGCATAATGCTATCTATTCAATCTATCTCATCTTTTTAAATGTATAACAGAGAAGTGTACCTTTCACTACTATACTACTAATTGAAAATTAAGAAAAACAAAATTCTTTGCCATTTTTTTTAGAACACATGTCTTATATGTATTAATCTATCAATCACATACCCACAATGCCACATGTTTTATAACACACATATCCTATAATAAACTGTGCTAGATATTTCGTAAAATTCAACCAATCACGACTCCAAGGTATCGCGCGATCTTGTTGACCGAGCAGGATCAAATCCAGCGTTTAGAGCCACAAAGACCTATCTACAATGGCTGCCATGTGCAAGATTGCATTTTCACAAGGGTGCACCATATAGAACCAGAAGTGTATACCATAAGGCAGCTATTACAGATAGTGACTATTACATCCGAGGGGTTTGGTGCTACAAGGCACCATCTACAATGGCTGCCATGTGTAAGGTTGCATTTTACAAGGATGCACCATAGCACCAGAAGTGTATACCATACGGCAGCTATTACAGGTATTACAGGTATAGTGACTTTTTACGTCCCTAAGGTAGCTCAACAAAATGACCATATACCTGCAAATTAGCTGCTCCGAGTTACATTATGCTGAGCAATAAGTATAAACTCCATTATCATTGACAGCTATTACAGATACAGCCTTGTGGCACTAACCTCTCCAAATTGATATCTGATTTGCCACAAGTTTTGTTTACTTACGCATCATCAAATACAGTAAAATAAAACAACTCAGTGGGCAAGGCAAGGGTCACTACTAGTCAGCAGAGCAGTAGCGTAACTATATGGTCTTAGGGTCTTCAATTTGGAGTGGGGGCATGTGGGGGAGGGGGGGGGGTCATATCTGATTTTTTTATAGTATACATAGAGTTTGTCATTTCATTGGGGGGGGGGGGGCATCTTCCCCCCCCCCTTTCTGGTTACGCCACTGCTAGTCAGAGATAGATAAAATAATTGATCATCTGACTATCCAAATCTCTGACTACCCCTACCATAAATACAGTGTTCGCCCAAGCCCAAGACAATTTGCTGCTGCCGAGCAAATTCTAGGGTCTGTTCTCTCAGGCCCAATCGACTGTCATGTAAAAGAGATATCATATATTTGAGTAGTCCAACTTTCTAGGGTCTGTGCTCTCAGGCCCAATCAACTGTCATGTAACAGAGATATTAAATATTTGAGTAGTCCAACCCCCCATCATAGTATAGCATTCTTATTTTAACTAAGACAGACAGTGAGAAGGGGGCTGAGGGGAACTCAAATTGGAAGCCCCTGCCTCCCCTTACACAAATAAGTAACCCCCCTGTGAGCCCCCTTATTTCAACATGTCTAGCTACGTCACTTGTTTCAGCCGGACTTTGAACTGAAATCATTCTGCGGACAACATTCATACCAGGATACTGAGTCTAAGGCCAAAAAAATAAAATTGTAATGTTGTCCTCGACAGTCCGCTTGTCAGATTTAGGGCCGCTCCCAATTTTTTTTTTCAGATTTTTTTAAAACAGTTTAAATGGCATTGAATATTAAATTAAGTGTGGTTATAAGCATATATGTGCGTCTCTTAGTGTGATTTCAACTTCTTGTTGGCTGAACTTTGAGCTTCCGCTGGTATAAGAAAATTAAAATTAAAAAAATCCACCCGCCCGCCCCTCCTCTCTGAAAGCTGTGGAGGACAACATCACTTTTTTTTTTGCCTAGCTTATTGTTGGTTTAATAAATTGCACATAGTCTTGTACAAACAAGTTCATTCTGAGAGGACAACATAGCAATGTTAAAGACATATTATGCAATCTTTTCCAGGGATGCCCTCTATCCTTTCGTGTTTTTTTAAAGCAGATTTTCTTGCAGATTTACATTTCTGATCATAAATCGTAAATTTCTTCCGAGTTCCACAGCGATACAATTCCTAATCACTTCAAAATCATGGTTTGAAGAGTAAAAATAAACTATCCTGGATATCCATGACAGTTTATTTATCAACTACTCGCGAGTCCAAAATCCTTTTCAAATCAGTTCTGTAGGATGGATAAGTTAAAAAAAAGTAATGTTGTCCTCCACAGCTTTCAGAGAGGAGGGGCGGGCGGGCGGATTTTTTTAAAATTTAATATTTTTTAAAGTTCAGCCAAAAAGAAGTTGTAATCACTCTAAGAGTCGCACATATAAGTTATAAACGCTCAATTTTCAATTAATATTCAATGCCATAACTGTTTTTAAAAAAATCTGAAGAAAAAAAGAATCTGGAAAAAATCTGGGGAAAAAACTATTTTGGAGCGGCCCTAAATCTGACGAGCGAGCGGGCGGTCGAGGACAACATTACATTTATTTTTTTTTGGCCTAAGTGTGTGTTATAAATCAACATTATATACACAAGGGAGTATGATATAATAAGGAATACTTTGAAAAATATACAAAAATACAAAAATATATGATGACAAATCCCCAAAATTGAAAGCAGATTCTCTTTATGATTTAGTAAACATGGGATATCGTCAGCCTGCTTTGATAATTGCCTAACTCACTTTTCAGCGAAATTGAGCTTTTTGCATAAATCATGACTTCATTACATTATGCACATGCTGTAATAATACCTAAGACATTGACCAATTAAAAATGTTGATAAATGCACAATTTCAATTCTGCTTAAGTCAGCCATGTGAGTTAGGCAGATTTTTAAGTATGATGTAAAATGTATAAAATGGGTCGTATTAGGCCTATAACAAGCCACATTTCACTAAAAGGTATATCTCCAACCTAATTCTAACCAACAGTTACTGCTGCTGTTGGAATTCACCTGCACTATTCATGGTGCTATTCAACATCGTCAGCTGCATCGATAATTGCCTAACTCACTTTTCATATTTGTGTTGTTTTCTAAAAACTAGAAAAAATGAGTTAGGCAATTATCGAAGCAGGATGACGATATGTTTTTTACGGAAACTACGGTCAAGATAGATTTATAAGTCCAGAAAAGTCTTTCCTGATTCCTGATATGTCAAATATCATTATAAGAGAGAAAAAAAATCAAGTGTAAAAAAATGAAAAAGATCACATAATATCCCTTTAAGGCCAGCAGACAGGGTTAAAGACATATGATATGTCATTTGGTGTATATGAGGGAAGCACCCTCATTTTTTTAAAGAAAATAAGTGCTTTGAACCAAACAATTTCATTGAAAAAACTGGAAATTTCTAAGATAAGAGAAAAATATGAATACAAATATCGAACGCCAAATAATGGCCTGACGTAAGTAAACATTATTGAATTGTTGGTGAAAAAAAAATTAGTGAAAAAGAGACTTCCTTGCTTATAAAGGAGAATTATCATGCTGGTGTTATTTATGGTACTTTTAGAACAATTCGATATTTTTAAAAGAAACAAATTTCGGTATAATGAAATAACTAACCTCCGAGTTATACACAATAATTTCTATTTCATGACAATAAGTTCTGTATCCTCTAAAAATGTACTCTACACAGGGCGCAGTTTATTCAATTGTCTTAATTTGTGTGAGACGTGCTTTCGTGGCTCAAAGTATAGAAATCTGAATCTCCCATTGACAGCTGTTCGTGCTCAGTGTCTTTTAATCGTAATCAACAACACCCTCAAAGAGCTAGATCAAGATGACCATATAAATGTATTGCTGGGGGTTATTTGGCATGGAGAGTCCATGGAGGTTTTCTATAGGCTTCAGGAATGGAGACAAGTTTTTAGGCCAAAAAAAAGTAAATACTTTGTCTCAGCACCTTTTGGCTATGTGCTGTGCTCTTCTTTTTTTAAACAAAAATGAGCTATGTCCTATGCAATTTATTTTTTACATAAGAATATTAGCTATGTCCTTTAATTATGTGATTTTTTTCAAATACCTGTATGAACTTATGAACGACGTGGCCTTTCCCCGTACAGTATGTACCTACGAACAGCTGTGTAAAATCCTAGCATTTTTGGTGACGAGGGGGAGGGGTTGTGGCATATTCCTCCCCCCCCTCCCCCAGTGCCTTGCGCTAAGCTAATTGCCATCGAGTGACAGAGTTGTGGCATATTTTCCCACATTGCCTGGCGCGGAGTAGTTTTTTTTAATTTAAATCTGGGGACCCAGGGGAGGGGGGGGGGGGGGAGGGAAGGGGGAGGGCTTTAGCCCCCAAAGACCCCCCCCCCCCCCACCACGCTGGACACGCACCTGCAACAGTATTCCTAAAGTGGGATGTCTCTATAGGGGCATAACATCAAAAGGGTCATAAACCCTATATCTATGATGTTTGTATACAAATAAACAATCATAGATTGAACAACATGCAGAATTGTTTTAAATGGCAGAGTGACTCAAAAAAAAATCAGCAAATTAAAAATGTGACTTTTCACAGTGATTGACGACCAATCATATATTGATTTATTGCCTCTATTGCCTCTAAGTAGCAAGCCTGAAAAGGCAAAATGCAAAATGGGGTTTTTATTTGCTCAAATTCATAATGCAGATTCACTTGAAATGGTTTAATTTAGTAAAATCTGTGCATTTTTGTTACTCTTATGCTAGCTAAAATGTGATATTCGCAGCGGATTTTCACTTTTGTGTATGCCGTATGTGGCCTGAGTCGCCATCTTGAAACATGTTGGACATAATTTCAACAAAATATGGCGCCCTAACAATATTTGTTTTCTGTTTTTTTCTATTGAAAAATTTAAATGCGCAAGAATCAAGCATCTCAGTGAAATGTGTGCGCACTACTGGAAGCAAACTTTTGTTTGTTTGTTTGGCCTCTAAGTGGAGACCAATTCAGTTGTTTCAAAACACCTGCACTAATTTGAGCGATTATTGATCATTGTATTCACACAGAAGTGGTCCATGTTTCAGTGATCGATCCTCATAGCGACTGTTATTACACCTAACAAAAGGATAATCTGTTGAAAAGTAAAAGGTTTAAGTAATTTCCCTTTCCACGCGTCTGCAGACGACAGTTCCAAAATTTCACAAAGTGTTTTAAACATTTCAAAAATAATTTAATTTCATAACCATATTTGGAATCACAGTGAGAAATGCATTCAAATAAGTACAAATATGCCTGGTATTGGTTCAGTCATTCTTGAGATAAGACTTTCAAAATTGGGAAAAGTATCTGAAAAATCTGTTTTGTATATGACAAAACTATACAACCACATGGAAAGTGTTTTAAGATGATGTAAAGAGGACTACACTTCAAGTAAATAAAAGTTTTAAAAAATGTTCATTTGGAATTTGTTTGAGATTAAAAGCCCAACATTGGTGGTGGGGTGGGGGTGTGTGTGTGGGGGGGGGGGGGGGTCTGTACAATTGAATACTTATACAAATTTCAGACTTTTAAGAATTTGCATTTAAATCATTTCAAAAAATGGCATCCTTTTAAATTTGTTTGGTGATATTTATTGTCATTTGCACACAAAAAAACACCTGACTAAACCGACCAGACTTTACAGGTCCGTCCGCTCGCTCGTAGAACAGGGTTATTTTGGTTGCCATATCTAAATGTAGATTTGTAGCACATGACCAATGTTTATTTATCCAACACTTTCTCGTTCGTCTGTATGTCTGTATGAAGTCTCTAGCTATATGCATCTGTTTCTTCACATCATGTTGTTTTCATCGCGTCGCTATTGATATAATACTATGTACCACGGGGCAATTTCAGAGTGACAAAGAGATATATATAGTTCATGGGCTAAACAGCGCCGCTAATAGTTATCCATATTAAAGGAACTTGAAGTAACCATCTTTAAAACTGATGACGGTTATCAATATGGCGACATGTTGTGCTTGGCATCAGAGGCACATTGAGTGTAAATGTTGTATAAAATATTTGTATAATGAGTTTAGTATGACAGTATAATGTTTTGTTCCAACATAATATTGAGAATTTAACAAAAACAAGTACCGTATTATCCCTATTAAGCACCCAGGGCGGTTAGCAAAGTCATTCTGGGTGGGCGCTTATTGAGTTACCTTTTTTAAACTCATTTATCGTAAACACTGTCGAATTCGGCAAGGTTGCACTAGCGGAAAACCATGTGCGATCGAAAAAGTAAACTGTATGTTAAAACATTTGGGGGGGGGGGGGAAATCAACATTGCGGCGTCGTAGTGGTCTCACTGTGGCCACATTACATGACCTCGATGTTCCGACAAGCTTCAAGTGCCCTTCCGAAAACTTCGTTTATTCTCGGTAGTTTTGAGCATGCCCGATGTTGTATTTAAGCCATGAATAAAAAACAAAGATGGCAGCTCGCATCGGGGAGAGCGGGTGGCGGCGATCGAACCCGGCTTACTGGTACTGCTTTTCTGAAGGACGCCGTGGCCAAAAATGTTGTTGTACAGTGCTACGGGGATTAAAAAGGTGGGCACTAATAAGGGATTGTTTGTTGGTAGTCCTTGAGAAAAACTGGGGTGGGCGCTTATAAGGGCATGGGCGCTTAATAGGGATAATATGGTGTATGTTATAATCGTTGAGGCAACTAACAAAAACCACCCTGTACTACTGATCTTTACACCTCTCATGTCGGGCCAGTCGGTCAGGCAGGGGTATTTTTTCTTTTCAATTTAGTTTGCAAACATTTTAGTAATTTTTCAAAATATTTGATGAATTTGCAATTTTTTTTTAATTATAAAAAATCTAAATTTCTAATTGTTTTCAAAAATTGTCAACAACAAAAAATAACAAAATAGATTTCAATTTCTAAAAATATGGGTTGGTCAGGCGCATAGTACAGTTTTTTCCCCTTGGCATTATTGCTTTTTTAATATTTGAACTGATCAGCAGGTGACTGCCCCATTTGAGATGCTGATGTTGGATAACATTGGTTGTATAAAGAATGGAAGTTTAAAGGGGCATCGCACTGTATGTTGTGCAAAATGTTTTCTTCAAGATTGTTTGTTTACTAACACGATGTACGAGAGTTGCATGGCTATCTATGTATCTATATTCTTAACACTTTCCACGCGGCAGGCAGCTGCAGACGACATTCCAAAATTTCACAAAATGTTTCAAAAATGTCAAAATTACTGTATTTCATTACCATATTTGGAATCACCATGAAAAATGCATTGAAATAAGTACAAACATGCCTAATGTTTGGTCAGTAATCTTTGAGATAGACTTTGAAAATTATGAAAGGTTTCTGAAAAATCTGTTTTGTGTATGGTAAAAATAATAGCCGCACTGGAAAGCGTTAATACTGGTGTGAATCATGTATTTAGTCACAAGGGGAATCTCACAACAAAAGTTGTATACAAGCATGCTGTTGGATCACTTGATTCATAAATCTTTTGGTTAACCCCCTGAGAACTACCGGCCGATTGGTTAAAAAGACGGATACATCATTTATTGAACCAATGAGAGGCATTGTTAGAACAATTGTATCCCTGATAAAGATGGCTAGTGAAACATTTTACAAGCTGCATTTGAATTGGCTATTCATATGAGTACATCTTGTAATAAACCAATCAGAACCACTGTAAGATAGACAGGTAGACCCCAGGGGGTTAAAGTGAATCTAACTTCATCATTTGTAATAGATAGCATCAACACATTTGTCTTCAGTAAATAACAGCAATACATTACAATACTTTCTACTGTAGATAGCATTGTCTTTAGTAGATGGCATCAAGACATTTCGATGCTATCTTCAGATGATAGCATCATGACATTTCAATGCTGTCTTCATTAGATAGCATCAACATATTATTTCAATGATGACTACTGAAGATTTGTAGTGTGTTCATTTAAATGCTATCTTCAGTAGATACCGTCAACACATTGCAAAGCTATCTTCGGTAGATAGCATCGTGATGATGCATTAAAATCATTGGACTCCACAGAGCATTGCAAACAAATAAGGCTCCAGAGCATTGCAAGCAAATAGGCTATGATTCATGCGCGCCTCAATGGAGAGCCAATAATGTTCATAACTTAATTTTCCTTAATTCCTTAAAGTTGAAGAGAAGAAATCTATGTTGGCTTTAATTCTGGTATATTGTTCATTTGTATTGCTTTGTTAGCTATCTGTTGTTCAATGTGTAATTTGACTTGCTTGCTTGCTTAATTCGAGTTGTGTTCTCGATCTACAATGGCTCTCCACACCTTCCTGTCCTGCATTGCTGTCTTTAAGTCTCCGACATCCAAACCAGTGTCCTGTTTTAGCACATCGATGTAAGTTAGGGCAGGTCTTCCAGGTTTTCTTTTCCCATGCTTTGGTATCCAATGAACCAGCTTTGACACACATTCTTGACTCCTGAAATAATTTGACTGGTTGATCTTAAAAATACACTGTTAAAATGCTGTTCAAAAATTGTTAACAATTGTTCAACAACTTAATTTAAACATCTGAACTGTTTCATAAGTGAAAAATTGACAACAAGTTGTTGTTTTAAAGGTATATTATGTGATCTTTCCAGGGAACGCCCTCAACATCGAAAAAAACAAAATTGAAAGAAGATTTTCTTGCAGATTTACATTTCTGATCATAAATTGTATATACATTCCAAGTTACAGGGCGATACGATTCTTAATTACTTCAAAATCATGATTTTAGAGTGAAAATAAACAGTCGGATACCGACAGTTTATATTTTCAATCTAAATTCACTCTAAAACCATGATTTTGAGGTAATTAGGAATCGTATCGCTCTGTAACTTGGAATGTATGTATGATTTATGATCAGAAATGTAAATCTGCAAGAAAATCTACTTTCTGAAAAAAATAATGAATAGAGGGCGCTCTCTGGAAAAGATCACATAATATGCCTTTAAGGTTTAACACTTTCCACGCGGCTATTAGTTTTACCATTTTAAAACAGATTTATCATAAACCTTTCCCCAACTTTTAAAGTGTATCTCAAGAATTACTGAGCCAATACTACGAATGTTGGTACTTATTTCAATGCATTTATCATGGTGATTCCAAATGGTAATGCCATTTAATTATTTTGACTTTTAAAAAACAATTTGTGATATTTTGGAAAGTCCTCTACAGACGCCTGCTGCACGGAAAGTGTTTACAACACATTTTTAAATGACAGTGTAAGATAAAAAAGGTGAGCTTTTAACATTCAAATAAATATGCAGCTTGTATAGCTAGATAATGCAGTATATGTGACGCGATCAAGCAGAATGAGTTGTATGTCGGGAATATTGACTTTGAGTTATGGGTAAAAAGAAGTGACAAATGCTTATGTTTTTACTATGTTTTCTCAGTTGGTAAATTATTTGTAACTTAAAAACTAGAAGTTCAATTTAAGTGGAGTTTGGACCATACTGTAGCATTTTGCACCCGCTCTTAAATGATGGAAAAATATCAAAATTCAAAACTGCCGACATGTGACTCGTTACATCACATATATGCATAGACTTTGATTCCAGACAGGGATCCAAATAGCATATTTAACTACAATAGTCCACAAGCAATGAATACAAAATGAATGTAGACTGGGACAGGCAGGCAACCTAAGTAAATCCACAAGATCATGAATACTTCATGATGCTGTTAACAGCAAAATTCAGGTGAATGATAATTTAATGCGGGCTGTGTTTTTTTTATTTGTATGAAGCTAAGGCTGTGTTCCCTCTATAGAAAATGATAGCTATGTGGACTAGTACTTACAATCTTGTTCAAAATATGCTGGGACACTATGTGCCCATGAATAGCTGCCAAAATAAGTAAAAAGCTGTCAGTTGAAAGTATGATAGTCAAAACTAGTTTAGGTCAATGCAGGCCGGTGCCACTGTACACAGACTCCCATTGCCGAGATTGAAGCCTTTCTATAAGAGGTACATTGCGCACCCTCATTATGCAAGAGGTATATCATGCGTCTAAATCATGCTAATGAGTTATTAAGAGGTACATCACGCGTCTAAATTATGCTAATGAGTTTATTAAGAGGTACATCGCGCGTACTGACGCCCACATGCCCATATATAGGAGGCTTCAAGTTTGCGATTCAAATTTCCACTCCCATTATATAAGCTCCCTGATCAATGTTAGAGTGTATATATATACCACAGCCCTTTGCTGGACGATGCTCTTATATGGACCGACATCGAGGTTAGGGGAAGGGACCACCGTTTTCACAGGAAGTGTCCCAACTGTTTTGAACATGACAATCATAGGTCCGAATCAACATATAAAACGCGTTCTCATCTGGTTGTTTGTTTGTTTACTCAGTCGGTCCGTACAGGCATTTGCTTGGGTCCTGAAGGGACCAGGCTCGAGCAAAATGCTCGGGCCAGGCTTAAAGCCTATATAAGCATGATGGCTGGATGGAATGATAGTATTAAGAAAAGATGGAAGAAGAGAATGAAGTTAAAAGAGCCACTTCCAACAACAAAGAAGTTAACAATTTTGCTGTCAGCCTCCGGACATAAGAAAAGGATAGTCTTGATCAAATCTCAATTGCCACACGGGCTTATGGTACCACATTGTAGCATCTAGACTACCTATATTGAGGTGCAGTGTTGACATTTTCAAATTTGTCTTGAGGTGCAAAATTGCTCCTTACTTTTAAGGTTACGGTGCAATTCCTCCAAGGTGCTGTTTTAGGTGAATCACGATAGCAACTTGATGTAGGGCTGCAAAAACTTGTATCTCAATTGTAAACCAGCCTTTGAAAATGGTATCGCAGTTGTTGATTTTTAAGGTGCAAATTGCGATGCAATACGGGAAATGTGCAGATCTGTTGAGGTGTCCCAATGTTACATCGTGGATGTAGCATCGAGAACCCTTATTTGGCGTTCGCATTAGGCGTTCGTTGATGTAGCATCGAGTCCACATCCTGGTACTAAACAGGTATGGTGGGAGTGAGCCCTAAGATGCTTCATGTATAGATTATTTGAAATTAGAAGTGTGTCTTGAATTTAATATGGTGCCATCTTATTTTGCCTAATAGTATCTGTCATGAATTGTGACAGTGATCTGAGCACAAAACACCCAACTTCCATTCAAATTCAAAATACACGTATTAGACTTTATACAAAAAGGACCTTCTATACAAAATCACTCATTAAAATAAATATTGTACCGTAGTTGTATAAAAAGTCACCGTTCCCATCAAAAATAAGACATAAACATAAAAACCTCGCGAGCCTATTCATCGAATGGCTTATAGACAATATTCTTAATTGGCGCATTTACGTCGAAGGGGCTATAAAAACAGGACTAGTGATTTAGCCAAGACGAGAGTGCTGTAGTTTTTCAAAGGGATGAACTTTGCACATAATCATAGAAAAATTCTTCATACTTCTGAGCTGTTCAATATTTGACCTTATTACATTCGTGAAATAAACTTGAACGTATACACTATTTATTTCCACTAGTTAGAAATGAAATGTTTGCTGGTAACCAACACTATCTAGGAAAATGTATAAGTTCACAGTTCATTACATGGCAGTCAAAGGACAAGATAGTAATGTTTATTGGAGCACTAATTGCTCTGAGCATGCTCAATTGGATTGCACTCCCTCTTTTGACGTAAATACGCCAATTAAGAATAACTCTATAGAATCCATACCAATATGGAGCTTTGTTCACACCAGACGTTAATTGCCGCATGTTGCAGTGCGTTGTTGCAATGGAGTTAAAAGTATTCAACTGCCATTGTGGAAGACTGCAGCATGTTTGCGTAAATGCTGACGTTCTCCTATTTTGCCACACAGCGTTAGCTACCATCGTGTGCGATGACCTGCGTTGACCCAGCGTGACCTGTGATGAATTTATGTACACTGCGGCGGAAGTAAGGTTGCCACACTGCACACATCGCCTCGTGTGAATAATTTTTTATGTAGACGTTTGTGTGCTGCCTCCCATTCCAAGAAATGTCAAACATATACCTAACTTGTTGTATGAAGGTTCTTATGAACTTATATCCAAAAATGTATATTCACTATGTATACGTTTCGGCAAACGCGGTTTGTTTCTATTTCCTGGTGGTGCTCCCCTCTTCCTTATCTCCACTGGGAAAGAAAGAAAGGAGCCACCACCATGAACTGAGACAAGGGGCAGTATGATCTTTCATATGTTTTTCACAAATCTATTCACTGCACCTAACTTTTATCAGACCCATCCTCACAACAATAATAATTAAGCCTGTGCAGTAAGCGCACATCGACACCCATAATCCACAATGCCTTACAGTACCCACATGACTTTCCACCCGGGATTGAAGATGATGTGTGTCGCAGCTCTATTAATAATATTGTATGTACTGATCATAACAGTAGTATAGCTCTATTCCGTAATAATAAGAGCGATTAAAATCATGTCTTGGCCAGTTCACTCCTCGCTAGTCTAGTGGTTGACTTACATGCTTTACAATGCAGAGGTCCATAGTTCGATTCTCACTAGGACCACTTTTTCAACTGATTTATTTCTTTAGTAAACGTTGGGTTAGACCATAGATGGTAACTGTCTATGGTTAGAAATATTCCAAGTCCACAAAAAGTGTAGTTCCTAGCTAACCCCCGGTGGAAAGTCATGTGGGTATTTCCATCGCTGCGTATATATATTATTCTTAAAGGAAGGGTCCTGCAAGCACAACATTGAGCATTATTTTTTAGAAAAATAATTATCGAGCCGAAGTTACGTAATTATATAAAACAAAACACCATACTAGTCACAAAAATGAATTAAAACTGCCATCACTCAACATGCACTTTTTAAAATTCGCGGCGATCGAAAGTCCCGGTGTCGATGGCGTCATGGTTATCGGTGCTCAAATTTGCGCATGTGCATTGTATAACTATGACATCATCGACACTTGGACTTTCGATCGCCGCAAATTTAAAAAAATGCATGTTGAGAGATTGCGTTTTTTGTTTGTTTTTGTCATAAGTGTGGTGTTTTGTTCTATATAATTACAAAAGTTGGGCTCGATAGTTATATTTCTAACATATAATGCACACTTTTATGCTTGCGAGACACCTCCTTTAACAGATTGCAAATAAAATGTAGATAAATAAATGTGACTAAATCACAGCTCTAGTGCTGATCACCAAAACATACACACGCACGTCATCTGCACAATGTGTACCTGCATGTATAACAACTGCGTGATTTTACACAGCTGATATAAACAATAACATAGACTACATTATGATTTCATGCTTCAATTGCATCTCATGGTTACACGAGCATTTCAACGTAATACCATCTGATAAATTGGGACTCATTACATCCGTTATCACATACGCATCCTGTTATACCAATCAAATATGAAATCTCAATACACGTTACACACACCCCCACAAACCAATAAAAAAAGACACAACGTATTTATCAAAGTCAATTTGACACACTCGAAACATTGATAATATTGCGGAGGATTAATCAACGTTACAGATACGCCTAACACGTATGGTATTTGCACTGAAAGTGGCAAAGGCAAAGCTATTTGAACTTACCCTGTCAGCAGAATTCTCTACAGTATGCACAGACACACCTGGCGCACACCGTCCTATTCCATAAGGGGTGAGCATCTCAGTGATTCAACACACTTCCAAATTATTATCAAAAAAACAAGCTAGGTCACGTCCACAACCTTCTTGTTTTGCTCGCTGCCAAGGACACGAGGATTTTGACCCCGAAGGCAACGAAACCAAGCAATGCGTCTATTTACGCAATGTTATTTCTTTACGGACACGTGTTTAACCACCCTTACAACATTTTAACCGCACCACACCAGTGTACTATACCTTTCAGAATACACACCAGTTCTTAATTGTGCGGGTATATTTAAATGTGACTGATTTATTTTTTCATAAAAAAAGTTCAAAAATGAAGTAACTGCAAACATATCATTTTTGAAATGTGCATCGCGCAAGCAGCCAAGTAGGCAACCGTGCATGCGTTTGAATTCATTTCGCAAGCACAATTTAATTATAGCACTCTGCTAAATAGGGGAGTAGTATCAAGCAATGACAAGCACAGATACATATTATATACATAAGCTGGGTCAATGGAATGATATTACTATCTAAAAATAAATTGATCATAATTTACGACGAGTAAAATAAAAATTATGAAATTCATGCCTGCACCTGTTTAGTTGATGAATTATGAGGATAATAAGTGGTAATATAAATGGAGGTATTTTTTATACCGGTATATACTGATTGATTGTATAGACATTTATGATGTAATGATATTTTCAGCAGATAACATATTGTAAGTTGTAAACAAAAATGATCCAACTCAGGATGTTAGGTTCTGCTATCTTCAGTTATAGATGGCATATATTGTATGAAGATCTGCTACCTTCAGTCCATAGCTTTTTCTAAGGTTTGTTATGTTAAATAGTAGATAGCATATAGTCAGTTCTGTTATCTTCAGTTGATAGCATATAGGTCAGTTCTGCTATCTTCAGTCAGTAGTAGATAGGCTAGCATATAGTCAGTTCTGCTATCTTCAGTTGATAGCATATAGTCAGTTCTTATATCTTCAGTTCATAGCAGAACTGATATAGTCAGTTCTGCTATCTTCAGTTGATAGCATATAGGTCAGTTCTGCTATCTTCAGTCAGTAGTAGATAGCATATAGTCAGTTCTGCTATCTTCAGTCAGTAGTAGATAGCATATAGTCAGTTCTGCTATCTTCAGTCAGTAGTAGATAGCATATAGTCAGTTCTGCTATCTTCAGTCAGTAGTAGATAGCATATAGTCAGTTCTGCTATCTTCAGTAGATAGCATAGTCAGTTCTGCTATCTTCAGTAGATAGCATATAGTCAGTTCTGCTATCTTCAGCAGATAGCATTTAGTCAGTTCTGCTATCTTCAGCAGATAGCATATAGTCAGTTCTGCTATCTTCAGTAGATAGCATATAGTCAGATCTGCTATCTTTAGTAGATATCATATAGTCAGTTCTGCTATCTTCAGTAGATGGCATATAGTCAATTCTGCTATCTTCAGTACCTAGCATATAGTCAGTTCTGTTATCTTCAGTACCTAGCATATAGTCAGTTCTGCTATCTTCAGCAGATAGTTCTGCTATCTTCAGCAGATAGCATTTAGTCAGCTCTGCTATCTTCAGCAGATAGCATATCGCCAGTTCTGCTATCTTCAGTACCTAGCATTTAGTAAGTTCTGCTATCTTCAGTAGATAGCATATATATTCAGCTCTGCTTTTATTTACAAGAAACATGTTATAAGTGTTGATTTACATCCAGTTTAAGATAATATGTTATTTTTAATAATTAGCATATTAGCATGCTTTCTTACTAACCTTGTATCTATTATCTTCTAAATAATGATCTTGATCTATACCACTTTTAACCCCCTGAGTATTAGCTGCCTGCCAATGCTTTTGATTGGTTAAGTCCAAAATATACTCATTTGAATAACCAATCATAAAACTGCTTCCAAAATACTTCACTCTAATCTTTATCAGGAATACAATTATTCTAACAATGTCTCTGATTGGTCAGTGAGCTTAGACTATTAAATTTAATACATAATTTAATATTTCGTAGTCGCTGCGCGACACTATTTCATATGTACCTATGGGGCAGTTCCCAGATGTGAGGTATCTCCCATGCAAAAGTTTATGGGTCAACATTAACGAAAATGATGGAACGAAAGAAAAATTGCAATATCTTCGGTTTCGTCGATGACTATTTTTCCCATCGATAACTTTGTTCTAAATGGTTTTAACTTCAGTAATAAGGATATTTACCCTTTCCCCAAATTTGCTATTAATTCGCTTATTTAATTTTTCTTTTGTTCCATCATTTTTGATACGTTGACCCATATAGTTTTGGGTGGGAGATACCTCACATCCGGGAACTGGCCCAGGAATATGTTAAATAGGTGATTACGGAGTGACGTCACATGCCGTTGACCACAAACTACGTGAATTCAAACAAATTCAGATTGCACCATCACCAAAACGGCCAAAATTTAACCCTTTTTGTACTCCCGTGAAATATTACCATCGAACAGAATATTTGACAAAGTGATTCCTCTACATACTCATGTTATCATATTTACACATAATGCAAGTTTTCACATGTTTTTTACAGGTCAAAGTCTGAAAATCGAGTGAAACATTTTACGAATTTCGGAAATATTGCTCATGTAAACAACGGTCGCTTACACAGCCTCACATGGTCGCTAGGAACGTTCTTCTGTATGGTCGAGTAGAGCGTAGACTTGATTTTGATGCTTTGTTGTCAACATCAAATTGAAGGTCCGGGCTCACCTATAGTGTCAAGCAGCGACTACGAAAGATTAAATTTAATAGTATTTAATTTAATAGTCTATTTAATTTAATAGTCTAAGCTCACTTACTGTTGGTGCAAGAAATGATGTATCTATCTTTTTGACCAATCGGAAGGTAGTTCTCATGGGGTTTAAGATTCACAAATTAGGTTATATTAAAAAATCTTTTGTCTCAAAGCTCTTCAGTTTTTCAAAACCTAATGCGGAATGCGGGTTTTTTTAAGAGTTTTTTTATTTTTATAAATATAAAATATTGAAATCCTTGTCAAAGTGACCTTTTGTGTTTAAAATGATGTGATCAATGAAAATCTGAAAAATCAGTGAAACTTTGGGATTTTTTTTTTTTGTTGAAAAAAAACAAAAAAAAACGAAGAAGAAAATTTGTCTACTTCTAACGCGCATCAATTAACTAACGCGCGCGGGAGATTTGAGACAAAAGATTTTTGAATATAGCCTTACCTATATGCTAGAGAACCCCTGTTTTTATTCACCCAAATCATGTATAAGGAAACCAAAACAAATCAACAGCTAAATGTAGGCCACTTAAGAAACCTCAAACTATAATCCTCGATATCTTTGCAACAACACATGTCTATATACTTTATTCAGTATATGATGGAGCGCAACATTGGGGCATGCACTAGAGGAAACCACAGGGTAGATATAATATTCTAAGCCCTTATAGTGAACACACTATAATAATTATAGTTAAAGTAAATGGAATATTTTCTCTGGAAATGTAGAATTATATTTAACGTTTTCCAGTTCCACGTGGCTATCAGAAGTTTTACCATTTACAAAACAGATATTTCCGAAACCTTTCCCAACTTTCAAGGTCTATCTCAAGGATTACTGAACCAATACTAGACATATTTGTACTTATTTCAATGCATTTCTCATGGTGATTCCAAATATGGTAATAAAATTCAATAATTTTGAAATTTTTGAAACATTTTGTGAAAATTTGGAATGTCGTCTGCCGCATGGAAAGTGTTAATGCTATTGTATACCGTTTATATCCGAAAGCCACGGTGTCATTTAATACATTGGCATATGGGACAACAAGATATGGTTACATATATGATGGAATCCATTTATGATCAAGAAATTAAGGACATTTAAGACCCGGGAGGGGAGCGGTGTCACTCGGCGTAATGACAGATGCATCTGCGTCCCGTAAAAAGTGTCAAAAAGAAGAAGAAAAATCGGAATGGCCCTAAATCTGACGAGCGGGCGGTCGAGGACAACATAACATTATTTTTTTGGCCTTATAGCGCCCATCGTCTGAATGCTCTTCAAAGTAAGACACAAAATAAATAATCAGTAAGAAAGGAATCGGCAACATTAATTTCTTGAGTGCATCGCCAAAAAGCAAAACGTAACATTTCTTTTATTGCATTTTCGACACACTTTTCTGTGCACGAGTGACATGACACAGTTTTGCAGTTATAAAATTGATAGCCTCTAGCTTTTATTATGCCATATGGGTGGGTGTGTTAACAACTATTTTCATGGTTACTTAAATTTGTGTCCAACTTGTTAACAAAAACATGCAAATAAGAGAGATTTAAAAACAAATTATGAACAAGTTTCAATCAATAGATGTGATATCTACATGTTTTTAATCAAATCCAAATCTTGCATTCCATTCCATAATCTTTCTTATTCCTTCATGGTAAGAAGGAATAAGTAAATATGCTTAAAGAAATGTTTGATTTTCGGGACATTTTTTTCCATTTTTGAACAGCTTTAATTATTTTAAGCCCAGTTTTGTTTCCTTGTTCATATTTCTGAAAGTTTTTAATACAGAAAAAAGTGTACCATTATACCATAGTAAAATAAAAGAGTCTAGAAATCATGTATCAGTTCTTTTAAAATGGAGCTTGTATATATATTATATATATATACACGAAGCAATCAAAGCTATGAGACAAAAGTTCTATTCAAGCCTTTTTTGTGGAGAAAACCTGTACTGACTGACGATTGACTGAAAAATATGTGAAATTAAATGTAACATAAAATATTCAATCACAGAATAACTATAGGATATTCATCGCCGCGTGCAAAGTTTCAATTAAAATTCTGTTTCACAGTGTATTTCCCTCTCCATATTGTGGGGGCATATGCGCACTGTTACGATGACGACGGCGGACTCAAACTGAATTATGAAATTTGTTTGTTTGTTATCTATCTACGATAGCTACAGGGGAATATCCAATTTGCATGTACAAGTTGTATCATACAGTGTGTGCAGGTATACGTACAAGCCTGCTGAGAAGAAACTGCTTGCCCAGATAATCGCAAGCCAGTTTGATGTCATAAGTATTTTAAGGTGAAAAGAGAGGTTTTTATCATACAGTGTGTGCAGGTTTACGTACAAGCCACCTGAGATGAAACTACTTGCCCAGATTATCACAAGGTAGTTTAGTGTAAGCATTTTAAGGTAGCAAGATATGTTTGCATCATACAGTGTGCATAGGTTTACGTACAAGCCTGCTGAGACGAAACTGTTTACCCAGATTATCACAAGGCAGTTTGATGTCATATTAACGTATTTTAAGGTGGTAAGAGATGTTTTTATTATCATAAAGTGTGCATAGGTTTACGTCACTGTCTCATAGATAAATAGACTAGTGCATTTTTTTAGGGGTAGGTATTGGATTTCTTTTTATATGTAAACAAACTTTAAACTTTTCATTTTTTCCACTACTTTTTTAAATAATCAAAACCAATAAACTAAAACTACAAAATATGGGTAATTAAAGTCTGTAGAACAGCACCTTCCCACTTTCCATGTGGTTATTATTTTGTACCATACCAAGCAGATTTTTCAGAAACCTTTCCCAACTTTTAAAGTCTATTTCAAGAATTACTTAACCAATTACAGTTCCAAATTGACAAAGCCTCATTACATCAGCGAATGAATAAGGCCATTTGTTTAAAACTTTGTACAAATTCAATACTCCCGTAAAATTTAAGGTGAAGTTCTAAGCCAATTCACTTCAACGGCACGAGCGATGTTTGACTTGATTTTATTAATAGACTCGTTTTAAAACATTCCCAGCTCATAAGGGATGTGCGTACATAGACGTTTGTTTTTTTGCGATGGGGGACGAGACTAAATCTGGACTGCGTGTTGCATGATGGGATAGCAAGAAAGTCCGAAAACTAAATCAATGATTCCTATACCTAGTGCAACTTTTCTGTTGCATGCACGGTCATTGAAATCGCCGTAACTTTAAAAGTATCCATTCGATTTTGTTGAATGAGGTATCAAACTGCGGAAAAGAAATTTGCTCATCTAATGTATATCTCAGATTTTTTGTACCGATTATATATTTTGAATTAGCGAACCTCACAGCACCTGGTCAGGGACTTTATGTGCTAGGTGTATATAATTATCAGGTGTCAACGTATTAATACATATGGGTATGACACCTACAGCTTCATAACGGTCATCTTAAAACCCAACCAAAATGGACATTTTACAGAGACATTTCTCTTTGGACATGCGCCCGTTTCATAAACAGATTGCACTGAACCAGAATATAGACGATGGTGCCTATTTTACAAGTTTATTTACATCAATTCCCTCGTGTACAAGTAATACCGACTTGCTCAGTCTCCATACACAAAACAGACTATCGTCGTTTGTGAGGCTAACAGACTAACGTCAATTGCGATGTGTTAAAATATGGCTGCCAGCAAGTGCAATAATGTGCGTAACCTTGAATAGGGACACACACGCGATAACGTTTTACGATACCATTATTTTCACGCTTTGTTTTGATTTGTTTATGCAATTTTAAAAACCAAACACAAACCTGAAAAATAAATTACTGAAATGATCTCCCCATTCAACTTCCATAAATTTATCGTAAATCAACTCCACACAATATCAGATTGAATAAATAGATCGAAAAGGGGGCAACATGCGTACAGTTAAAGGTATATAATGTGATCTTTTCCAGGAGACGCCCTTAATCCTCAAAAAAAAATTGAAGCAGATTTTCTTGCAGATTTATATTTCTGATCATAAATCATAAATTTATTCCGAGTTACAGAGCGATACGATTCCTAATCACCTCAAAATCATGGTTTCAGAGTGAATTTAGAGTCAAAATAAACTGTTGGGGTGACTAAAACCATGATTTTGAAGTAATTAGGAATCGTATCGCCCTGTAACTTGGAATGTATTTACGATATATCATCAGAAATGTAAATCTGCAAGAAAATCTGCTTCAATTTTTGTTTGAGGATTGAGGGCATTCCCTGGAAAAAGATCGCATAATATGCCTTTAAACCGCACAAATAAAAACACCCGAGATATATTGCAAGCAAGCTAAAATGCTGCTGGCATACTTATCTATCGTTATGAAGAAAAAATGAATTGCAACACAGAAATATCGCGTGGATTTTTATTTTCACGTAGACGTCAGGATGTCATATGGATCTTTATTACATCGTGAGCCAGATTATTTACACCGCCATAGTCCACTTAACATCTCGCTGAGGCTGTGGTCATCAACCTTTAATGTGCAGTAAATTTTACAGGCATGAATATTTTGACGTTTCGAAAAAAAAGAAAAAAAGAAACGATGTATTTCAGAAATGTTACACAGTGTAACTAACTAAATATAGCGCAGATACCTTGGGCATAAAGGTATGATAATGAAAATTCTATTGATGCGTCGGATAAGTTATAGGGCTAGAAGAATCCACGAAGATTGATACAGCCTTTATGAATCAGATTATTTTAGAACCATTGGAACATTTGATGACAGGCAACAGATGAATTGCTTAAAGCAGGTGTTGTTCTCTATGGTCAACTCCCGGTCAATATCAAGGCTCGACACAACTGCCCAACTCCCGGTCATTATCCAGGCCTGATGACACAACTGCCTTTGAGCATTGCTTGCGTTTAATTAAAATCAAAATTTTAATCAGTGATTTGTTAACACTCTCCCACGTGGCTATTGGTTTTACCCTACAAAACAGATGTTTTAGAAACCTTTCCCAACTTTCACAGTTTTATTATCTCAAGAAATATTGAACCAATACTAAGCATGTTTGTACTTCTGTTAATGAAATTCTCATCTTGATTCCAAATATGTTGGTGAAATTCAATAATTTTAACATTTTTAAAACATTTTTTTGAAATTTTGGAACTGTCATCGGCAGACAACTGCTGTGTGGAAAGTGGAACGTGTTATGAGCGACCAGAGTTTAATAGCCTGACCTGGTTTACGATATAACAAAAATGAATATACTTAAACCTAACATCCCCGAGTACTACAAAATACTGCACTACTGGTAGTGCGTGCATATATTGATGGCGCTGTAGGCGCTGTTTGTCATCTGCTTAGGTTTACACTTAAATTGAAGTTTACACAGAATTGTTGATTCTTGAAAAATTGTGCGGGGCTTCAAAAAATGATGAAAAAACTTACGTGCTGGACGGGTTTTACAAGCCTCAAATATGATAATTCACGTTTCATTGTTTGTTTTATACATTTTGAATTAATTTTCTCACTTAACACAGTACCGTCCTTGTTTGTGTCTGACGGACTGTATGAAAGTCTACATAAATTCCTTAGATATTTTTGACAGGTGCTGACGAATCAGTTTCCAAATCTTTTTCGCATAAAGTGGCGCTGTTGTATTAACCCTAACCCTACCAAATACCACGACCAAGCCTGTTTCTATAACCCTGCATGGAAGTTTTTCGATGAAATAATGGACCCAGCTTATATACTAACACCAAGTAGCCTTGACACTCATGGCGTATTGTGTCATTCTCTAGCCCGTGTGCCGGAGGTCTGTGGTTCAAATCCTGGGGGTCGCGGCTATTATTTGGGTCCGTTTTCGCCCTGTGGAAAGATTTTCTGAAAAAAAGAGGGGATTGTGTTAGGGTTAATGACGTCAAATGACGATACTGAGCTCTGGGAATACGTGACCTGTTATCTACGTATGCACAGTATAGGAGTTTCTTATCCCTTAGTCAATAGTATCCCTGGTGCACGCTTCTCCAGTCTATCTCGTGGTACCATCAGGCAGGATATCATATCGAGTGCTTGGAGCACAAAAAGGTTAAGTGACATTTTTGAGATTTTGGGTTCTTTTGCACAATAATGCAATATGATATCCTTTACATAGTGCACACATCTGACAACTGCATTGTTTTGATGGTGAATATTGCATGGAAACATGAAAGCCCTCAGCGCCTTACACACAGGGGGGGTTGATTAATAAATTGACCCATACCCCATGACTCATCATATCCAATTCTTAAAAAAGGGGGGTAAAATCCCAACCTATCCAATTGTTAAAAATGACACGGCAACAAAACATCCCTGAGACTATGACATGAGAATGAAAACAATTGAGAAATTTGAAAAAATAAAATCAGGGGTCAAAATACTATTTTGGCTACAAGGGCTTGGAAAATTCTGCCAAAAAGTAGACCTTGTAGTACATTTTACCATAGATCAACATTTTCTCAAAGGGCTAATTAGTGAAAACTAGGGGCTAATCGCCCTTAGCCCTCATGATTTGATTCCTAAAAATTACGTAAAATTTGGCGAAATAGGTTTAAAAAGTTAAAACCATAAGAAAGTGTGGAAATATTCCGGGGAAATATCGACTACAAAACATCTGAAATCAGTTAAAAGCCTGAAAAGTTATATGCCTGCCTGTCAATACTAAGAATATGGAGGACCTACAGGGTGTCTCAAAAAAATTAGGACTCTGTTTCATGACGGTGTAATTTTTATTATAATCATTGGACTATGACTAGTTTAGTCTCAATGTAAAGCCCAATTAATTATTATGATATCCTGAAAATATAAGATCAATCCGATGCAAAATAAGGAAACTTAGCGTACTTTGCGTAAACCATGTCATTTACTGGTTTGTACAATGGGATCTACATGTACAGACCAGTAAATAACATGGTTTACGTTTCAATACATTATAATAATTGTCAACATAGTAAATAATCTATCAGTCAATAGCAAAGTTTAGTTTGGTAATCCATTTAATTCTGGCACAAATCAATACTTGCTAAAAAAATCCGCAAAACAGATGCATGCATATTCTGTGCAAATTAAAAAAGTTTTGTTTGACAGTTCTCGAACCCACTGCGAATGGTTCATTGAGTTACAGGTCGAGCACTTTCATGTTATTCGACTATTACTGTGTGAATTCCCATTGTACAAAGCAGTAAATGACATGGTTTACACAAAGTACGCTAGTTTTCTTATTTTTCATCGGATTGATCTCATATTTTCAGGATATCATAATAATTAATTGGGCTTCACATTGAGACTAAATTAGTCATGGTCCAATGATTAGAATTAGAATTACACCGTCATGAAACAGAGTCCTAATTTTTTTGAGACACCCTGTATAATATTAAGACATCAATGCATCACATATTTGGCACTGTTGGGAAACAAGCACTACATACGAAATTGAATCACGCGTGATATACTTAATGTTGAGATACAAGGCTACAATGAACATTTGAAGTAGTCATTTGATCATGTTGTTGTTATCATACAGTATACACTGAATATTAATTTCTGAAAGAAATTGGAGTCAATTGACACAGCTTTATTTCAATATTGACAAACTAATTAAAACTAGTTTGTTAATATCAAAACATATCTAAGTTTAGCTTTGCAATTTTTGTAATTTAATCAATATTTTTCAAATTAGAAAGAAGAAGAAAAAATTGTTAAAGAAATTCCACAAAATCAAATGTTTTCAAAAAGTCAACAAATTGGCTTCAAAAAAAAATAGACAAATAATGGGTCGGCCAGGCAAGTAAAACAGCTTTTTCCCCAATCCCCTTATGTCTCTATAAAGTATAAACAGCGTATCTAATGCCATATTTTGTTTGAGAGTGTTTGGCTGTAACACAAGAGAGAGCTGGGGCTATACTTGCTTAAAATTGCTATCTTCAGTAGATAGCAAGCAAAATAATTTGGAACCAAGTATTTTGTTTAAACATTTAATCGGGTTAACTCACCAAAAATAGCTTGTGACAAATAATATCATTAAATGTAAATCTTGCTTACAGTTGAAAAAAAAATGAAATAAAAAATCAGTGATATTCTACAATACCGAACAGAATATAAAACAAGCATTTTATTGATTCACCGATACCACATTTTTTAATGTATGCTAAGTTAAAGAGACCACATTTTTTAATGTATGCTAAGTTAAAGAGACTATTTCTAATGTATGCTAAGTTTAAGAGACTATTTTTATTGTATGCTAAGTTAAAGAGACTATTTTTCATGTACGGGCAATTCTACAAAAAATGGTGCCAATAGGTTTGAAAAAAGTTTGAAAAACAAATTGTTTCAAATTTAGTAAAAGAAAATAAGCAGGGCCAAATATGAATTGAGCCGTGGAAACGTGTTTTGGGCATTTTTAGCATCTTGCAAGGGTAAAATCAGAGTCATAAAGGCATTTGAAGTTAGAAAACCATATATGTGACATGTTTTACCGAAACCAGACACAATTGGGCAAGATATCAAAATTAAGTTAGTAATTAATTATTTAAAGGTAGATGTTCCGATTTTCAACTTGAAGTTTTCTATTCTACATGAAAGGTCATCCTTAAAAAAGTCGTGTTCCAAAGTTTGAGTTGCGTAGCTCTAATGGTTCTCATTTTAGACGCACAAGATGCTGTGAACTGTACCCATTGAGTAGTACACAAACTATATCGGTGGTTACCACCATTCGCGGTAATTCGACGTTATTTCATCGATTTCTCCGTAATTATACCGATTTAGGCCGTCAAATTTCAGTATGATGATGAGAAAAATACGAGCTTTCATATGATATGAAAATCTCCATATGTTTGAAATAATTCTGTGTTACGAAAATGTGATCGGGTCATCTACCTTTAAGGAGAGATCTTCAGCTTGACAGCTTTACAATGGTACTTTTTTTTTTTGTAATCGGACTTCCCAAAGCGGAGTTAAATCATTTTCAAGTTGGTCTTATGAAAACTCTAAACTGATATATCGTCCTTTAAAGATGTACTTACAATGTACTTAAAATGTACTTACTATGTACTTAAAAATAGCATTTTTTGTTTTTGTTTCTTGGTTTGATTTTTAATCTGAAACTTTCACAATAATGTTATAAACACTTTGAAGATTAATTATTTACAAGAAACTCAAATTCCAAAAAAATCACCCCTGATTAGGTTTTGGGCTATTTCTCAGTTTGGAGCTCTGCCCAATTCCGTCTGGTTTCGGTAGAACACGTCACATATGTCAATGTAGAACTTGTTACGCTCTACAAGAAAAACAACAAATTTGCTAACCAAAATGCACGGTAAATTTAGATTTGATGGACCATAGAATGGAAAATTTTGACACCATTTTTTGTAGAATTGCCAGTATGTTGAAAACCAGTATGGCTTTAATATATACCTGAACACACATTATACAGCTGTATCGCTAAATAAATCATGCCGTCGACAAGATCTATCCTTATGTCTGTGATGTGTGACATTGTAGTAC